>OW240913.1:9378686-9421657 GCA_933207985.1 Pelobates cultripes
TACAACCAGTGATAGCAAAAGATGAGAGCACCTGAGATTCATGAGAACACACACAAAATATATACTATCCAGGAGGGGTGAGAAAATATATATATTTTTTTATATACAACATATAAGATCCAACACGCACACTCTTGGTTTTATAAATATATATATTTTTTATTATTATTTTTTTACCCCTCCTGGCTGGTATCTTTTTATTCCTCATTCTCGGGTACCAGAGGCCTAGGAGTTTGAGGGTTCTGCGCAGTATCTTAACTGTTCCGAGAACTGCACTCTTCTGGACAGTGATCTCAGATGTCCCACCTGGAATCTGTTGAAGCCACTCCCCCAACTTAGGAGACACAGTCCCAAGTGCTCCTATCACCACTGGGACTACTACTGCCTTCACTTTCCACATCCTTTCTAGTTCTTATTTCAGTCCTTGGCATTTGTACAACATCTCATGTTCCTTCTTCCTGATGTTATGGTCACTGGGTATTGCCACATCCACCACAACTGCAGTCTTTCGTTCCTTGTCTACCACCACAATGTCGGGTTGTTTGGCCAGCACAGTTAGTAGTTTCCTGTTCTTGACATTCATGGTGACGAGTTCTTCTCTTGGCCAGGTTATTATTCCAGCTGGGTACCTGATGCCCGGTAGGGCATATGTGTTGATGGCTTGGATCTTGTTCTTGCCATTGAGCTGGGATTTCAGGACCTATTTGACTCTTTGGAGGTACTTGGATGTTGCTATCCTCCTTGCCTCTTCCTCATGGTTGCCATGTGTTTGTGGTACCTCCAGGTACTTGTAGCTGTTCTCTACATCTTCTATTTGGCCTTCTGGACCTTCAACTCCTTCTGTCCTGATCATCTCCCTCTTTTTGAAATCATCTGCCCCCACTTCTCTAGTCCGAACGACATTCCAGTGTCCTTGCTGTATATTCTAGTTAGGTGGACCAGTGGAACATATTCGTCCTCATCTTTAGGTATCTGCGCTCAGCAGCCATGCGTCAGTGTACCTGACTCCTGCAACATTTTGGTGGACGCTGGCTGCTGTGGATCAACGCCAAATTATAGCCCCACGTCCGCCCATGGTAATGATGACGTCAGCATGCGTGTGACGTCACGCGGGTAATGTGCGCATTCTGGGGTCAAAGGCCGATTTCAGCCAATCAGAAGTGTAAAAGCCTTAAATGTATTTTTACTTTCCCTCATTGCCCTGTCGTTGTTTCCCTAGGGGTTGTCCAAGAGTGTGTTTCTGAGCGTTTATTTCTGGTTATTGACTTTGGCTTCATTTGACTTCCCTGTATTCTGGTATCCCTCACTTTTGGCTTTCCTTCTTCATTGTGTCTCATTCTGTGTCCCCAACCTCTTGGCATACAGCCTGATGTCATCTGATGTCATCCATGTTGAGTAGGTGGCTGCGGTTGCTCCACTCTTGAACCTGTATCCGTATCCACTCTTCTTGATGATCTGGCTATGGGGGTTGACGCCTATGCAGAACAACATTGGGGATAGCGCATCACCTTGGTATATGCCACATTTGATGTTCACTTGCGTTATTGTCCTGGAATTGGCTTGTAGAGTTGTTTTCCACTTGCCCATCGAGTTCTTAATGAAGGCTCATATATGTATATATATATATATAGTCTTAAAATTAAGTAAAATTAGGTAAATACAACCTCAGATGAACAACACATGAAATATCACACGTTGCCATAATTTGTTTAACAAAAATAAAGCCAATATAATAATATATTGATAATAAAATGTGATCGCTCATAGAAGAATCGCTAGCAGTTTTTAGTTATATAGAATATCCTGCAATACCAGTAGCAATTCTACAGTAAATCCAATGGATATGCTACCAAAGCAGAGCCATAGCCTTTAGTGAAGCAGTTTAGCGGTGCAGGTTATGTATAAAGAATACCCGTGGCTCCCTTTGGTAATAGAGATGCCAGGACCGTATTGTCACACCTGCATTAAAGGTTTCTTCTAAGAACCTTAACAACATTTTCTGATTGCTTGTGATCTACATAGATACCCAGTCTCTCATTCACTGTCTAGCGGTTTACAAATGCATACATATTTTAAGAAACTGTTAGACCGCCCCTTATCTTTAAAGGTGGTCCTTATCCTTTGTTGTCCAAAATCCGCCCAAGTTGTGCACTTAGTAAAAATACCTACCTTCTCCCTAGACACACCTAAGAGATTGGTGTGCGCAGCACCATTCACAAACTAAACATGTCTCTTCATAAACTAATAGCAGCTGAGGTATAAACTGATCGCAGCCAAGGCACAATGAGTGGGACTGGTGATTGAACTACATATCCCATAAACTTCTGGTGGACAGCAATTCAAGGGGTAACATCATACCCACAGACTGGAATGAGTGCTCATGGCTAGGAGAGCATCTTTTTGGTCTTGGAAGTGCTAGCAGCTGCTACTGATGTGAAGATTGATAAGCAGAAGAATGAGGAACTTTGAATGTGAGCATATAATTAGATATTAGTTTTTTCCGTTTTATATTTGCATATTTTCGATATATCTGAAGTAAGAAAAAAACAAAAAGAGATAATGGAGATATTATGGAGATCTTTCACACAGAATGGAGCAGTGTGCAGGCTATATTGTCAGAGTATTAAGAGTATCCTCCTGTAACATTATTGCAGCAAGAAGATAACGTTATCAAATAGTACCTTCCATTTATCTAAAGAATTACTAAAAGCACCATAACCACTTCACTGATTTGACTTGGTCATGTTGCCTGGAATCTGTATGTGCTGCGTTTTGCCATGAAACACGAAACATATTGAGTTTAACTCTTTTGATTCCAGCAGTGTAATAAAAGTTTTGATAATTATATAAGAGTGAAGTAAAAATTCCCACTTAGTAAAAATGAATAAATAGCCAATAATTCGGAGAATAGAAGCAATCCTCCGGTGAGATTTTGTTGGCCATCAGTTGATATTTTGACAGCAATAAAATACATTGTTGAGAATTTGAATTATCGTCTATTATTGTCCATTTGCTGTTACTTTTTGCAAACTTTAAACTTCCAAATAAAAAAAAAAAACACACAACTCTCTTGGTAAAAATGTATAAAGGACCCAAAGCAAAACAAATGCTCCTTAGTGTATGTTATACTGAGTTAATGGGACAAAAAGGGAATTGAGAATTTTTTACAGGAATATATATATGGTGTAAAATTACTGACATCACTTCATTTACCCCTTACTACTAGAATGTTTCTGGAATAAATTATTGAAAATACACGAAGAACACGGTTTTTACCATAAAGTATAATTAGAATTACAACTGATGAGTGACATTTCTTATGGGGAAAAAAGAGGTTAGATTGTGATAAGGTAAGCAAATCCTGTTTATAATGCATTTTAATAATAATGTAAAAAAATATTAACTTATTGATGCTTGAAGAAAAAAAAAGTATAATCAGTTTATTATTGATTGTGTCTGTTTATCTAAAAGGGTGCACACATTGTTACCGAGTTTTATTAAAATGAGAATTTTAGGTGAATTTTAAATTTAAGGTAAAAATAGCCGAATTTGAACAAATCTGTAAGTGAGCTTTCAGTTTTGAAAAATTTGAATTGCACGTTGAATTCTTACTTTAATAATTAACCCTCTAAATGTGTTATATTAATTTCTAGTGATAAGGTTCTGAAACGTAACCAAGTCTCATAACAGCAATCGGCCTTTTAAGATCATACACTGAATTACACAACAGTATTTCTTTCAGAGACAGTCTTGGAAATTAAATAAATCTCGATAGATCCATCCAATCACTATTAGTATTCTTACTAGTATTATTATATTTAATATCATGTATTTCATTATATCGATAAGAAAATATATTTTCAAGGGTTTCCTTTTATTTTTTGTATAATTCTTTATTTTTGTTGGGCATGCGATTACATACAGACTTGCGATACCACAACAGTTTTGGCAAGTAATTCAAATTACAGATTAGATATAACTTTGACATGGTATAGGAAGTACCTGAACAATTTTTTTTTTTTATGTAAAATCAAGCTGATCAATGAACAGAATGGTAAAAATATCAGTGTGGAGTCAACAAAAAGGCGTAAAGTGCCACCCCAGCAAAGTAGGCATGCACATTAACCTACTTTTTTCACATATGACTACAAGGCGGGTGTTGAAGAGGACTATCCATCTCTGGCACTCCATATCTGCTTGGGAGCAGGGAGACCCAGTCGCGGCAGCCATCTTGGGTATGTCGCTTGGGTTCATGCTAGCCAGTGAAAGCCTTCATTGAGTAGACAAGCTTGCCCAGTGGGGACCAGGATATCCCTCACCGGTCCAAAGGGGGCAGGAGGGTTGCACGGGTTCTTTCCACCGGATTGTCTGGCTAAGATTGGGCGTGGAGATTGTCCACCTCTCCCACCTCAGTATCACACCAGGCCACAACCAGCTGGAGGCTTTTGCTTTTTAAATTCATGTGCTGCCCGAACTGCTCCAGTTCACCGGCGTTGGTCATGAAAGGTGAGTAGCAGGGTGTTTGCTCCCTCAAAATCGGTAATTTAGCAGGGTTTGTACAAAGCCTGTGCCTTGTGCGACTGACCAGTATGGCGGTCAGGCCCCACCCCGGGTTTCCTTTTATTTTAAATTTATTTTGTATTGAACAAAACAGGCAACAAGAGCATTAAGACATTGCCAAACATAGGAAATATGACACCGTGTACAGTAACACAGAATGATAAACTGATTTTATCATAAAAAAAAAAAAAATAGACTACAAGAACACAACAGAAGAACACCAGATAGGAAGCTGGGGCAGGTGCAGTCAATGTCAAATATTCCAAGAGATACAAAGTTATTTACACAGACTGATTCTTTTATACACCCAGACACATTACTGAGAGTATTATTGCTGTGGAGCTCTGTTATACACTCAGACACATTACTGGGAGTATTATTGCTGTGGAGCTCTGTTATACTCTCAGATACATTACTGGGAGTATTATTGCTGTTGAGCTCTGTTATACACTCAGACACATTACTGGGAGTATTATTGCTGTGGAGCTCTGTTATACACTCAGACACATTACTGGGAGTATTATTGCTGTGGAGCTCTGTTATACACTCAGACACATTACTGGGAGTATTATTGCTGTGGAGCTCTGTTATACACTCAGACACATTACTGGGAGTATTATTGCTGTGGGGCTCTGTTATACACTCAGACACATTACTGGGAGTATTATTGTTGTGAGGCTCTGTTATACACTCAGACACATTACTGGGAGTATTATTGCTGTGGAGCTATGTTATACACTCAGACACATTACTGGGAGTATTATCGCTGTGGGGCTCTGTTATACACTCAGACCCATTACTGGGAGTATTATTGCTGTGGAGCTCTGTTATACACTCAGACACATTACTGGGAGTATTATCGCTGTGGAGCTCTGTTATACACTCAGACACATTACAGGGAGTATTATCGCTGTGGAGCTCTGTTATACACTCAGACACATTACTGGGAGTATTATCGCTGTGGAGCTCTGTGATACTCTCAGATACATTACTGGGAGTATTATGCTGTGGAGCTCTGTTATACACTCAGACACATTACTGGGAGTATTATGCTGTGGAGCTCTGTTATACACTCAGACACATTACTGGGAGTATTATTGCTGTGGAGCTCTGTTATACACTCAGACACATTACTGGGAGTATTATTGCTGTGGAGCTCTGTTATACACTCAGACACATTACTGGGAGTATTATTGCTGTGGAGCTCTGTTATACACTCAGACACATTACTGGGAGTATTATTGCTGTGGAGCTCTGTTATACACTCAGACACATTACTGGGAGTATTATAGCTGTGGAGCTCTGTTATACACTCAGACACATTACTGGGAGTATTATTGCTGTGGAGCTCTGTTATACACTCAGACACATTACTTGGAGTATTATTGCTGTGGGGCTCTGTTATACACTCAGACACATTACTGGGAGTATTATTGCTGTGGGGCTCTGTTATACACTCAGACACATTACTGGGAGTCTTATTGCTTTGGAGCTCTGTTATACACTCAGACACATTACTGGGAGTCTTATTGCTGTGGAGCTCTGTTATACCCTCAGACACATTACTGGGAGTCTTATTGCTGTGGAGCTCTGTTATACCCTCAGACACATTACTGGGAGTCTTATCGCTGTGGAGCTCTGTTATACCCTCAGACACATTACTGGGAGTATTATCGCTGTGGCGCTCTGTTATACACTCAGACACATTACTGGGAGTATTATCGCTGTGGCGCTCTGTTATACACTCAGACACATTACTGGGAGTATTATTGCTGTGGAGCTCTGTTATACACTCAGACACACCAACAATATGGAGCTCATAGAGAAGAGGGACATTAGGGTAGAAAAGAGGGACAGAGGGATTTGCGATGGAAATAGGAACTGTGCCTTCTAAATAGGGATACTTGGGAGGTGCAGTTAAAACATGACATACCAGTATTAGAAGGTACTAGGAGACGTAGATTGAAACAGTATTCTACTATTTGAGGGGAGAACAAGGACCAATTCAACTTCCAAGACAGTTGGTAATGAGACAGTATGAAAACTGTTTCTGTTATACAGACAAATTGACATAATATATATAAATAGTCTGGGTTAACAAATAGTTTTTCTCCAACTTATGAATAGATTTAACCTTTTACATCCAGTCGGTCAGGGTAGGAAAACACAGACATCAAAGTTGAAAGGTAGGTAGTTATTGATCTCTTGCACAGTTATTAACGAAAGTGAGAATTCAAAGTGAACTTCAAATTTTATCTCAAAATAGCAGAACTAAAATCATTTTCAGATATGCTCTCCATTCAGCTACTCTGGCCATAAATTTAATTTAATTAGAATTTACTTTAAATTCTCGCTTTAGTAAATTATGCTGTCGGTGTTGGTATGTGAGTGTGTTGGAGACAATGCCGTAGCTGGGGAGGTGACTGGTGGCGGTCTTGTCATTATAAAGACTTAGTTCAAAAGAAAGTGATATCAGGACACAATGTATGTGAATTACTGAACTTCTACCTACCTGTCAGCGGTCTCTGGATAGGGAACATGGAGATCATTGACAAGTGGAGAGAGGTACCACCAGGAGATCAATTTGTAAATAGATGTCTGCATCCTGGAATTAAAGGACAACTGTCATCTCAAAACTATTATTTAATAAGACCGCCATGATCTTCCCCACTTCATACCTTACATAGATAGGGAATACCATAGTGACTGTCTGTTTTCAAACACTGTCTGACCCAGGAGTATGTACATGGCTGAAGGATTCTGTCAAATACTAAGCGTATGCTTCATTTAAAATAAGCTATTTCCTTTCAATACTTCATGAAATGATTATTATATTAAACAATACTTTTAAGGTGGCAGTTGTCCTATACCTGAAAAAGTAAAGTGATGCACACTGTCAATCAATTTCAACACACCATGCCTTGATTATAGCACAGACGTGGGATTTCTGGTGATCTGAAAAGGATAAAGGGTAAATAACACATTGAACATGTGTGACGGGGGATTTTAGAAAAGCTGATAGATTCAGTGAATTACCCTGTTAGCATTCTATAATTATATCAATTAAAACTGAATAATATTGCTGTGACAAAGTGTTACTGCCTTCTCATGTACTCTGATGTCTGTTTGAACCCCAAAGATTGCCAGTGACCAGTTTTGTCCAATTTTACATTTTCTCATTTCGACTCTGGGCATTCTATTTTTGAGCAACATTTCAATCCATAAACAACTATTTTCATCTAAACCACATGTTTTTAGTCTGTAATTTAACCATTGTGTGGAGCCATATCAAATTACTTGAAAAATCCACGTACATTGCGTCCACAGTAAACCCTGATCTGTACTTTAACAACATCCTTCATAGTTCGCAATTTAGTGAGTTTAACACGGGTCTTCCTTTGTATATTCATAATTATATTCTTTAATTTCCACATCTGTATATATCCACCCCTCGAACCAGTCTTGCATTTCATGATGTGTGATTGTAAATGTAACGTGTGTCTGTGTGTGTGACTGTACATGTAGTCTTTGTGTTTATATATGAATATTTCTTGTAGCCTGCATTACCATAATTACACATAAATATACATTCATACACATATTTTACACACACACACACACACACACACACACAATGCATGCACAGGAGCTGCAGTTACAAGTATTACTATGGGACTGTATTTCCCACAAAGACCCAATGCTTTTAATTTGTTCCTTTTATATATGTTTCCTGATGGCATATGCTAAGATGTGTACCTTTGTGGTATCTATTTAAAGATATTCCATGTATTATCTATATTTTCTAAAACATTTGCAACCAAAGCGAAGCACAAAAATGTATCGGAATTGTGAATTGGAAATGCCTGATTCAGGCATGAGGTCAAAGCAAGATATCTTATTATGCTCACTTTAACAAACCAAAAAAATTGAATAAATTCCTTTTCATCAAATTTCAGGACAGGGCTAAAATAAATAGGGATATTTTAGGAAGTTTTCAGCTTTCTTAAAAAAAAAAAAGGTAATCCAAAATTTAGTTTGTTTTAATATGAATTTTAAAAAGTAAGAGGTAGGTAGCAACAGATTCTCTAAAAAGCAGAAGGAAATTGTATTCATATACAAAAATGTATTAAATAAAAAAACTCTTGACCCCCTGGTACATTTGTTATATTGAATTTCTATTCAGAACTGGTTAACTGTGTTAAGGGCTAACTGTGGGTACAAATGTGCACATCCTTATTGATTTCCACCGGAGATTCACACAGGGAGAAAGCAATTCATTCACTCTTATTCTCAACGAGGGCCTGGAATGGATCAAACCCTAACGCAAAGGAGAAATCCAAGACGAGAAAGGATTGAGGAATGGAGAAACTGGCCCACTTCGGGTCAATGGATAAAAATCTGTTAAGGTGCTCAGATCATTTTATAAAACAAATGTGGGTCTGTCACTACAATAATAGGATGGACCTTTATCCTCCTTCAGTAATACAGAAATAAAAACCTCAGAACTGGGCAATCCAAGCTCATCAAGAGGTGATGAATTTTAAAGTTCTAAAGAAATGAGATTCCAATTGTTAGCGATACAGCTTTAAAAATCGAATACTGAAGCAATGAAATCCTGAGCCTTTCTCCACAAGGATATGTTTGATAACTTGATGGCTTTGATGGATTGTGAAAGGTACTGAAGATCTCTGGCAACGATTATGATGATGAAGTACCAGATGAGAAGTCTTTCACCTAGAAATTAATGTTGACTGTCGATGCTGTTTTGTAGTCTTTGCATTTCACAGTACCTGTTGCCTTGACTGTAAAATAAATGTATTATTATATAAACTGATTGTTTTTTGAAGTTAAGTAGTAGTAGTTTAGATATATTTGAAGGACAATTAATTTGTGGAAGTTTGCATAATTTAGGTTCCACTGTTTTAAAAATATATTTGTGTCAAAAGATTAATCAGACACTTTCTATATTAAGCATCTGGTTTCCTGGTATACACTTTCTATAAAATGATTACTCAGATGCATGTATGATTTTAATATAATAAATGGGACTATCTCCGGTGTAGTATCTATTGATAGCAATCTGAATTTGAATGTCAACAGAGTCACAAAGCAAGGTCTAATTAAGATATCATGTCCACTGTTTCTGTGTGTGTTTGCTCTTTACATTTCAGAAAATTAGAGCATGGTTTGACCATGGTAGTGAACCAGTCCTCTCATTCAATAAGAGTATTTCATAGTTGTGCCATTACAATGAGACAAGGGTATAACTTTGACTTGTAAGTAGAAGTTTGGTCTTGGGTGGCTGGCATTTGTATACCAGCAATCTAGCAATTAGAATTCTTGAAATTTTGATCTGTGTATACAGAATGTCTTCGGGATGACACTTACTTTACTAATTGTATAACTACTCTTGTACATATTTAAATGCACCTTGCTCACAAAGACCAACAATGCTCAAAAACCTTTGAGGCACTAGAAGTTAATTTCCGACGAGCTCATGAGGAACAACTGAATTGCCAACTCACCTGGAAACTGCGGCTGTGATTGGATGTTGAGCGGGTGGTGACCAATTGGAGATGGAGCAGGCATTAAAGAGGAGAAAAATGGAAGCAGAACAGATCTGATTGATCAAGTCTACTGGTGAGGTGAAACGCATCTTGAAGGGACCTCAAGCCTGTGGACATGTTGGTTGTATTTGCTACTTTTGTTTTATTTATGTTTGAACTGTTTTTATAATAAATGTATCTGCACTGGAGTTTTCAAGGCCCTGTACTTGGGATTTATCTGCTTCCTAAAAGAAGGGCTCTTCCTCCCCCTCCCCCCCCCATAGCTGACACATTATTCTTTGTACCCAGAGCCAGGTTCTACAGGCTTTAGTAAAGCTCAGTGGAGCAATAACAGAAGGGGAAGAGGGTCACCATAGTTCAGTGCTGCTAATGTGATTTGAGCCTTTCCATGAGTGGCTCTAATCAATGTGCGTTAATCTAATTATTTCTGTATTAATTGACAAACATAGACAATCTACACTATATGTGTTCTTTTTTCCCCTCATTGTTGCAGCAGTATATGTTCTACATCTCAATACTAATAAGTGGTGTCTTCTATTATTTTAGTGCTCCGCTTTGGATAACTGCTGGTGGACTTTGGGTTTACCCCAGACCTAATACTTTTTATTTTGCACTATAAGTTAATTATTTTTTCACCTATGGATCAGTGCTGGGCTATCCCTTATTTATCTGTACATATAAGCCAGTTTACTGGGATGGACATTGCACACTATTTGATATTGCAGTGTTTGTGAGTGCTTGCTACGTGTGCTCAAATGAGAATGTATCACATGGGGGTCCATTAACATATTGCAGTCCATTTCAAGAGCCAGATTTCCTTCTGTAAACTGTAAAGAATAAATTAAAAGAAAGTATCGTAAACAATTAGATAAACTATATTTTGCCATCTGGATCTTCATGAGATCCAAAGACCATTTTTATTTATCTATTTTTGTCATACCTACTGTATGTGAGAGAAATCGTATTTATGTGCTTTTATACTAACATTACAGTTCCTGTGTCAAATATTACAAGATAAAGGATACTGCATGCTGTAAAAAGGTTTTCCTTTCCTTACATTTGTATAAAGGAAGAACAAATAAAGAAAGAAAGAATATAAATTGTGTACATTTCTGTAATTTTCATTTTCTGTGTGTCTGAAATGCAGTCTATATATAATATGGCTGTTTTATTGTCACATGTCAAATAAATGTTTCTGTAAGTATTTTTAAAAACAAAAAGATATTGAAGGGGTAAAACTCTATGCGCTTTTTTTCTAGTGAATTCTGGTACTGCATCAATCAGTAGAATCGTCATATCCCCCATATTGTGCAAAATTCCTGTACTAGACTTGTGAAAGTTGGATAAATTCAGTTCAGTCAAATCAATTCTGAAAATAAAAAGGCAATTTTGTTGACCAAATTCTGCCCAAATTCCAGCCAAATTAAATGTAAACAAATTCAGCTATTATTGTCGATTCTGAGCATTTGGTTACTTTTGAGCATTCGGTTTTCGTATTTTATGCGTTACGTCTTGGTGAGCCTTAGTAAATATCTTTATTGTCAATGTATTTATTTGATTTCCTTCTTTATGTATTTGATTTAGTGGCTGTCCTCTAACCATTAGTAATCCTTTTTTTTTTTTTTTCGGTGCAGCATGCAAACAAACCTTTTCTGTTATTTTCTGTGTAGTTAGTTCATGACGTGTCCATATGGCATTTTTATACCCTTCGGTTGGCCAAAGTTCAGACGACCTGCAATGTGTTTGAAACCATTGGGATTAAGTGCAAACTAACACTTCTAGAAACAGAACCATTACTGGCAACAAAGGGACCAAACTAAATTTCCAGAGTAAGACGATTATAAAATACATTTAAAAATAATTATAATACAAATTATATCCCAAAAAAATGTTGAATGGGCAACAGAATGATAATGAATGGTAGCCACAATAACAAAAGCAAAAAAGGGCCATAATCTCCTCTTCTCCATCAATGCTTTAATTTTACTGTTTTCTTTTTTTATTTTATTTTTTATTTGGAGAAGGTTCTGCTATATCCACACAACTTGAGAGAGGGTGGGTGGGTATGTACCTACAACTATTTGAGCCCTTTATGATGGGCTGAAGCAGGAAACAGAAACAGTTCAGGCATTTAAACACATCCCAAACATTGGCCAGAATGATTCATTGCATAAAAAAGAAATGGGATAAATGTCCTTAATTTAATACCACAAAGTGATTTCAGCAATCCTAGGGAAAAGGGAGTTCTGACTAGCAAAGGAAACTATGGCACGGGGCACTTACAATATCTAGTAGCCATAATGTCTAGCAGAAATCGCAATGTCACCAGACTTTCTCCTGACCATTCATAAAGGAAAGATCTTTCTTGAATGGTGGACCGCAAGATGTCCTGGTAGAGTTGGAACACACAAACGTCATGCACAGTCTGAACTTTACATTGTATTTCCTACTTAAATAAAAATAATTAACTAACTCAAATAATGCAAATAATATCTGTTGGTAGATCCTGTTTGGCCTCGCTGTGCATGCTATCAAACTAGATCTCGCTCTACTCTGGATGTTCTAGAATTCGATTGAACTAGTTAGAGAGTAATCTCTGACAGTAATCCATGATAAATTGTTCTGCATTTCCCCAGGCCCTGATAACACTCCTCTGTCAGTTATTGCTATATTTATATAAGAGTGTGACTGTGATGTTGTGTGCTTATACGTAACAATTATTCATACGTTTGGTGCCTATCTTCTCCTAGGTCCTGAATCCTATTCCAAGAAGGTGGATTCCCCTTTGTTTGAAACTGAAATGAGATTTTCTGTCTGTATGTGTCCCCTCCAAGTCATTCCTGGAAAGCGCACAGTAGTTTTCTTCACAGAAGAGACGGATTAAGATCCCAGTTTGGGCCTGCTTATTCTTTGTATGGGGATGGTGAATGGGGCCAAGCAAATACATGGTTTCTGGATCCCTGTCTAGTCTTTAGGAAGCCACTTAATATCACCTTATGGTTACTCCAGCTCTGCTTCACAGGGCAGCCTGGGATTTTACAGATGGTGGCAGACTTTAGACAAAACCAGGGATATCTTCTAATATTTGTATTTTTTTACATACAAGTTATACAACTCATACGGTATACGATATAAAATAATAGTTCATCCGCTGACAAATACTTTAGGAGAAAAATAAAATAGTGGTCGTGGCTTGGAAGCATGGCGAGTCCACTGTCACTATAGAAACAGTAGTCTATAGAATTTTGAATTAACAATCTTACACATTATCAGTCTATTTGCATGAAAACAAATATTTCACTATTCTATCCTTTCATTGTTAATACATGTGCATTACGTTAATGTTTACTCCGATAGCAGAGGAATACACTTCATAATAAGGAATAAGTATATAATTTTAGTAGGTTAACTAACAAGGAAGGTAAATATTTTTTTTAAATCTTTTAAATAAATGAGGTATTAATAAACACCATATAATAAAACCCCTCTATCTGCAGAATGTATCTTTATATCTTTAGACAAAGTTGAATGCTAATATTTAACACAAGTATCTCAACCAAGAGCCATTTGACGAAGGATTTGTATTCCAAGCGCAGCTTACAATCTTGGTTTGCTTTGAGAGCTGTATGTATCACGGCAGAAGTACGTTTATCTTGCACAGTTTCATCAATTAGAAAAGGTGAATGAAAACCAGTTTTGCAAAACAATTGCGACTGCTTGGCTTTAATGAATGAAATAAACAGCTTCTATGCAGCTCAATATAGAAAACTCTCAAAGAACTGTACATTTATTTAATATGGGAAACCTCGACTGTATTTTCCCTTCTTTTGAATTTGTTCATGTGAAGATCTTTAGAATTAATCTCTAGTCAGAATAAACTATTAGCGTGTGCGCATAAAGCAAACACAAATACAGAACCATCGTCCATTCCTTGTCTGTTGGGTTCTGCACTGACTCCCTGTTATATTCTCTACTATCCATCATTGCCATCCGTTTCTTCTGCGTTCTCCCATCAAAGCTCTTCGACAATCTCCCTCCTCTTTTCAAAACTTTCCATAACAAAACCACACATCATCCCAGTCTTCACATCTGTGCGTAACAGAAAGAATGGGCTATATCACAATCGGAATTCTGTGAGACAAATTTATATTATCGTACAACGTAAACATGCCTGTATTTTACATTAAAACTTGATGTTTTTATATTTATAATTATGTTTCTATCTACTGTCCATACTGTTTCTGTGTAAATGAACTACAGCAAACATGGAGAATGGGAACCACAGTACGATAACTGGATTCATTCTTCTTGGACTCTCCACTGATCCCAATATTCAAATGTTATTATTCGTTAGTATCCTGGCTGTCTACATAACTTTGTTGGCGGCTAATAGTCTCCTTATTCTGGCTGTGAGCTTTGATCGTCGTCTGCACAACCCAATGTACTTCTTTCTCCTAAATCTGTCACTCGTTAATCTCATCAACCCTTCAGTCACTATTCCAAACATGCTTGCCAATACCTTAACTGGGATAAAGACTATATCATTTGTGGGCTGTGTTGCCCAGATATTTGTTTTCCTTGTCATGGGAGAAAGTGAATGTATTCTTCTGGTTTTCATGGCCTATGATCGCTTTGTTGCAATTTGCAACCCTTTACGCTATAGATTAGTTATGGACAGATGGACCTACGTCTGGATGATTACTGTCACATGGACTGTGAGCTGCGTCACATCATCAGTTGATATTTTCCTTGTATATAGCTTAACGTTTTGTAGATCCAACATCATTAACCATTTCATTTGTGAAATCCCTTCACTCTTGCCCTTGTCCTGCAGCGATATCTCTGTACTTAATAGATTGAGATTGAGTGGAGGTGTAATCCTCCTTCTGCTGCCATTCACTGTCATTATTTTCTCTTATTTTAAAATTATTATTGCAATAATAAGAATCCAGTCTGGAAGATACAAAGCATTTTCCACTTGTTTTTCACACCTTATTGTTGTCACCTTGTACTATGGGACAGCCATGGCCCTCTACTTACGACCACGTCTCTCCAGAGCAGATAACACAGACAAGCTAATCTCTGTATCCTATACTATAATCACACCACTGTTAAACCCTTTAATATATAGCCTGAGAAATAAAGATGTGCTCAGAGCCATGAGAAGATTAGGAAGAAAGCTGTAGGATGATGACCTAGAATCCTCATGATTATAAGAGTGAGTTACTCAGTACACAATAGAAAGGTAATCCAGACGGAAATGACTACAGGTATGAGAAATGCCAAAGCCCTGCCTGTGAGAGCAATAAATGTCCAATGTGGGAAAACTGGTCACGAGAGCAGAGCTGTAAGAGCTATACCATGGATATGACCCCTACACATTGTAAAGAATTAAAACTACCTATCAGTACAGTGTAGCAATATCTACAAATGTGTGTCGTCAATTTGACCAAATTCAAAAGGTTTTAGATCAACTTGAAAATAACCCACATCACCAATCACGGCAAAGTCAAATACAGAATTACCTTTAGTGGACACTCTAGGACTGAACTGCCCCCAGCCCCAATTTTAATACAGTATTTAGATAAAGCAATAAAAATATTGTATCTGTTAATACCCAGTGGGCAGAAGCAGAAGGCTGACGTGTTCTCGTTATGAAAGGGGCTCCACCATTTGCTAGACTTTCTGGAGGATGTTCTTATACTTTTTAAGTAGGGCGCCCTCAGCAACAGTTTCCACTACCACATGGCAAGTATAGAGCTGTAAAATAAGCTGATAGTTGTCATAGTGTGGATGCTGTCAGCCGCTTCACAGCCCAGTTCACAGTTTTTGTTAATACTATTCTGTGCAATGAGGGAAGACTGAACCTAGGGGCACTCTTAAGAGTTTCAGCAATTTGTATAATTCACAGTGTGCAGGAAGACAGGCATAGAGGACACCCAAACCAATACAACGAGCATATATTACTATGTCTCAGTGAACCCTTAATACTGGAAAGGTGATAACACATGTGGGTTCTGAGAACAAACTGAGATACTTGTTTCTTCGGTGGAGGAGCCGTTTCGTTTAATGTTTGATACTGGGGATTTATTTATTAAACATCAGATTGTAGTGGATTGAAACCCAAATTACACAATGTATTCTAAAATTGCCAAGCTGTGACTGTAGCTGATTTAGATTTTTTTCCCCAAAAATTTTAAACTGTACATTAAACCAAAAAATTATTATAAAAGGGACAGTGGAGCTAGATGTATTCAGGAACTCAAGGAGAGACAACCTTCTATTTAAAGACACCATCTCATTAGCCATCGATGAAACTCTGTCAGTATAACACCATGTACAATGCTCCATAACTACAGAGCAGAAGATTTTCGTACAGCAAGGAACACACTGTTATTGTATTATTCATCAAGGACTGTTATTTTTTTTTTTTTTAGGTTAATGAAAGGGATTTTTTTTGTTTTATTAAATGTATTATTAAACTGGGATCAGTGGAAGATCCAAAGAGGGAGCACCAGGGCAATTGCAATTGTGTTGATGTATTTGTCCAGTATTTAAAATCCAGCACTGCACGTCTACCATTTGCCCATCCTTGCAGGCATAGGCGTGCGCACGGGGTGTGCCGGGTGTGCCTGGGCACACCCTAATCCCGCGGCACGCCTATGTATATTGAGACCGGCAGGGGAGATCTCAGGATCTCCCCTGTCGGCTCATGCAGAGCCGGCGCTATCCAAGCGCCGGCTCTGCTCTCAGCCTCCCTCCCCACTGACCCACATGCAGGGAGGGAGGCAGGAGAGGACCCGGCAGAGCTTATGCCGCAGCTCCCCCGGGTTCCTCTCGCGAGATATGAGCGTTGCCACGGCAACGCTCAAATCTCGCGAGAGTGAACTCTAGCCCCACAGGGGGCTAGAGTTCACTCTCCACTGGACCACCAGGGATCGCAGCAGCAAGGATCCCCTCCTCCACTGGACCACCAGGACCACGATCCCCCCTCCCTACAAAAGGTAAGAAGGGAGGGGGGATAGCAATTAATGTACCCCCACTTCCACCCCCCCAATCACCCACCCACATACAGCACACACACATACAGCACACACAGACATACAACACCCACACACATACAGCACCCAGACAGCACCCACAGACATACAGCACCCACAGACATACACAGCACCCACAGACATCCAGCACCCACACAGCACCCACACACATACAGCACCCACAGATACAGCACCCACAGACACAGCACCCACACAAATACACAGCACCCACACACATACACAGCACCCACAGACATACAACACCAACACACATACAGCACCAACACACATACAGCACCCACAGACATACACAGCACCCACAGACATACACAGCACTCACACACATACAGCACCCACACACATACAGCACCCACAGACATACACAGCACCCACACACATACACAGAACCCACACACATACACAGCACCCACAGACATACAGCACCCACACACACATACAGCACCCTCACAAACACACACAGCACCCTCACACACAGCACACAAACAGCTCCCTCACACACACACAGCACACTAACAGTACCCTCACAAACACAAACAGGACCCTAACAAACACACACACAGCACACTACCAGTACCCTCACCTACAAACAGCACCCTCACACACCATACATTAACAGCACCCTCACAAGCACACACACACACACACACAGCACATTAACAGCATCCTCACAAGCACGCACACACAAACACCCGCAGCCACATAGCACACTACCAGCAACGTCCAACACATCACATCACACTAACGGCACCCTCACACAGCACACACACACACACAGCAGTGTGTGTATGTGTGTATATATGTGTATGTGTGTGTGTGTGTGTATATATATATATATATACACACACATACATATATGCGGCGTGTGCTTGTGCTTTAGGGTGCACACCCTAATGCAATAGGCTGTGCACGCCTATGCTTGCAGGGTTGTATTTGTGAGCAGTGCTTGTGTGTTTTCATGTAAGTATGTTTTTGTATGGTGTGTTTGTATGTGCCTGTAGTGGTGTATTTGTATGCACTGTTACCATCAGAATGCAGTGGTCTACTTGTGTGTTGTGTTTGAATGCAGGGTTATGTTTTATGTTGTGTTGGCATTTAAATGCAGGTGTACATGTGTGTGTGTAGATACAAATATCCATCTCACTATCTATCCTATCTGTTCATATAAGGGTTAATTTGAACCAAGAATAAATTTGGTATTGTATCTCCGATTCTCAGAAATAAAATTTATCTAAAATCCTAGTTACGGGAAAAGTACTGATTTTGAAATGTTCTTGTTAATTGTCCAAGATTTCGGTATTTGTAAATATCTGTTTTTTATCAAATATGCATGCATTATATAATGTAGGATATAACTAGAAACAGCTGTTCATAACTTGTGATAAACAATCTATGTCATTAATGCTCATGGCCCCTACCGACATGAAAATGGGGTATAAATACAACTGACGTATAATAAAATTTGAATTGGTTATTGAACACATCTCTGCTATTAATTTCAATTTCCAGAGCTCTGAATGAGTTGGCAAATATCCATCATCCACAAAGGACCCGGGCTGATTTTATCCCCAACAGTGTGTAGTTTTGTAGTTTGCACGAAAGGGTGTTTTTATATAATTTAGGGGTTTTAATACAGAGGAGTGTTTGTATGTAATGTTTGTGTTTGATTGCAGGGGTGTGTTTGTATGCAGTGTTACATAGTTACAGAGGCTGAAAGGAGACTTGCATCCATTAAGTTTAGCCTTTCTCAGATCTGCCTTTGGTGTTGAGCCAAAAGAGGCAAAAAACACAGTTTGAAACGCTTTCCAGTTTTGCAACAAACTACGAACAATTCCTTCTCAACACAGAATAGCAGTCAGAGATCTCCTAGTATCAAAAAGCAATTACCCCACAATTTAAAAATTATATTTCTGAATATGAATATTATGTTTTTGCAAATATTCATCCAGTTGTTGTTTTATCTGTACAAATGAAAGCACCTCTTTAGGAAGAGAATTCCACATCCTTATTGTTTCATTTGCTTTAGACTAAATCTCCTTTCTTCCAGTCTAAATGGATGACCTTGTGTCCTATATATAGTCCCGTCTATGAATAAATACTCTGGTTTTTATTGGCCCCAAATATATTTGTATAATGCTATGATATGCCCTCTAAGGTGCCATTTTTCTAAAATGAACATACACACTCACACACAGACACATACATGCACTGACACACAGATATACAACTTAACCATATACACTCACATACACAGGTGCTCACACAGACACATACACACACAGATGCACACACTGACATACACACACTGACACACAGACATGTACACACAGATACACACACTGACACATACACATATAGACACACAGACACAGTCTGGAACATACACACACAGATACACACACAGTGATATTAGGTGTTTGCCAAGGGCCTGAAATACCCTTTGGTGGCTCAAGTGCATGGGCCACCTCATGGGTCCCCACAGTGTGCGGGCCCCGGTGCAGCTGCACCAGCAGCACCAGTGGCATTTCCGCCTCTGAGTGACAGAAATGTACAGAGGGCCAGGGCTGAAGTAATATTATTATTATTACTACTAGCATTTATATAGTACCAGCATATTCTGCAGAGCTTTACAAGTATAATATTATTTTTATTATTGCTAGCATTTATATATATGTTGCAAACATATTCTGCAGAGCTTTACAATTATAGATGGTTAAACTCAGTCTGCTGAATACACACACAGACTGCTGACTACACACAATCGGACATCTGAATACATACATACAGACTGCTAAATACATACACAGAGACTGCTGAATACATACATACAGACTGCTGAATACATACACAGAGACTGCTGAATACATACATACAGACTGCTGAATACATACACAGAGACTGCTGAATACATACATACAGACTTCTGAATGCATGCACACAGAATGCTGCATACACACACAAACAGGCAGCAGAATACATACACACAGACTGCTGAATAGTAACATAGTTAGTTACATAGTTACATAGGCTGAAAAGAGACATATATCCATCAAGTTCAGCCTTCCTCGTGTGTTTGTTGCTGTTGATCTAAAAGAAGGCAAACAAAATCCCAGTTTGAAGCACTTTAAATTTTGCGACAAACTAGGGAAAAAAAATCTCTCTTGACCCCAGAGTGGCAGTCAGATTAATCAATGGATCAAGAAGCTATTACCCTACATTGAAAGATTATATCCTTGAATATTCTGTTTTTGCAAGTATGCATCTAGTTCCTGATTAAACATCTGTACAGAATCTGATAAAACCACTTCTTCAGACAGAGAATCCCACATCCTGATTGTTCTTACAGTAAAAAAAACCTTTCCTTTGCCTTAGACTAAATCTTCTTTCTTCCAGTCTAAACGCATGACCTCGTGTCCTAAGTAAAGTCCAGTTTGTGAATAAATTTCCACACAATGGTTTGTATTGGCCCCGGATATATCTGTATAATGTTATCATATCCCCTCTGAGGCAACGTTTTTCTAAACCGAAGAGGTTTAAATTTGTTAAATGTTCTTCATAGCTAAAATGTTCCATTCCTTTTATTTCATTTTGTAGCCCGCCTCTGCACTTTTTCTAGTGCCATAATATTCTTCTTTAGAACAGGTGCCCAAAATTGTACAGCATATTAAAGATGTGGACTTACCAGTGATTTATAAAGAGGCAAAATTCTATTCTTAACCCGAGAATGAATGCCTTTTTTCATGCATGAGAATGCCTTACTGGCCTTAGCCACTGCTGATTGACATTGCACATTGTTGCACAGTTTGTTGTCTATAACAATTCCCAAGTCCTTCTCGTGTGTTGTTATGCCTAATTCGCTTCCATTAAGGGTATACGTTGCTTGTGCATTCTTTACACAGAAGTGCATAACTTTGCATTTTTCAACATTAAATTTCATCTGCCATTTGAGTGCCCAGTCCCCCAGTCTATCTAAATCCCTCTGCAACAAAGTTTTATCTTATTCACATTGTATTACTTTAAGAGTTCTGTGTCATCCGCAAACACTGAAACTTGACTTTCAATGCTTTTTTCAAGATCATTTATAAACATGTTGCCACCTCTGACCAGCTTGAAAATGTACTATTAATGACATCTCTTGACACTCTATTTTTAAGGCCAATGTTCTACCCAAGAACAAGAATTTTCATCTAGACCGATTTTTTTGAGTTTGAACACTAATCTATTGTGTGGAACTGTATCAAACACTTTGGCAAAATCCAAATAGATCACATCCATTGCAACACCCTGATATATACTTCTACTTACTTCTTTGTAGAATGCAATCAAGTTAGTTTGACATGACATGTGCTTCATAAAACAATGCTGATTTTTTCTGATAACCTTGTTCTTCTCATGGAATTATTGAATATTATCCCTTAATTACCTTTCAAATACTTTCCCAGCCACAAAGGTTAAGCTCACATGTCTATAATTTCCAGGCAAGGATTTTGAACCCTTTTTGAATATAGGAACCACATCTGATTTCCTCCAATCCTCCAGTACACTTTCTGAAAAAAAAGAATCTTGAAAGATTAAAAACAGAGGTTCACTCATTGCCACGCTTAGTTCCTTAAGTACTCATAGGTGAATACCGTCAGGCCCTGGAGCTTTGTTTATATTAACTTTCTTTAGTTGCTGTAGCACCTTGTCTTGAGTTAGCCAATTACTATTTTTCTGCAAGTTTTTGCAGCAATCATTTGCATATATCTTGCCATAGGTACTTCCTTAATATATGCAAAGAAGAAATAGTTATTTAAAATTTCTGCCTTTGTCCGGTCTTCATTAACTAACACATCCATCCAAGTTTTTAGTTTACCTACACTTTCATTTTTTATTTTTTTTATTTAGAATTTATGTACTTAACAAATGCTTTGGGGTTGGTTTTGCTCTATTGAAAGTGAATAGGAGGGGTTGACAGTGAATAGGAGGGAAGTTGATAGTGAACAGGGGGGGTGACAGTGAATTAGGGGGAGACAGTGAATACGAGAGGAGGTGACACCGTAAGCATGGGGTCAAAATCTGGATTACCCTTTAATCTTAAGGAGAGCAAAAAACAAGTCGCAAGAGAGTGCTGAGAACAGACAACAGCTCAATTAGCCTGCCCTTCGGTGGGTCCCTGCTCAGTTCTCAAGCTGGTTTTAGCTCCTCTTGTGCTATTACAGAGAGAACTAGGCCATTTGCATTTTAGACTGATTCCACAGAAAAAGGGCAGAACAGATCTGAAATACAGGCCACCTCTCTCTGCACGAGAGATACAGCAACCCCAGACGATCGTATCAAACTTGTTAGGCATCATCAGTGAGGTATAGCCAATATCTCTCTAGGCACCGTGAGCAAGGGGCCCACGTCTGGATTACCCTTTAAACTTAAGGAAAAAACGCACTTAAGTGGCTCGTGTGAACATTCTAATGGGGTACGGGGTGGTCCTAGTATGGGAGACAAATGGATGGTGTTTATACCATAACTCCCAAACTGAAAAAGGCAAAACAGTCGAAATTGGGCAAAACAGACAACATTGGTGGTAGATCCCACCACATATAGTTTAGAGCAGTGGTACCCAAACCAGTCCTCATAGCCCACCCACTGTCCAGGATTTATGTATTTCCCTGTTTTATTCCAATGGAGATACTAACAAAACCTGGACTGTTGGTGGGTCTTGAGGACTGGTTTGGGAAACGTTGGTTTAGAGGAAAGATGAGACAGGGGGGATATGATAGAAACATTTAGATACATAAAGGGAATCAACACAGTAAAGGAGGAGACTATATTTAAAAGAAGAAAAACTACCACAAGAAGACATAGTCTTAAATTAGAGGAGCAAAGGTTTAAAAATAATATCAGGAAGTATTACTTTACTGAAAGGGTATTGGATGAGCAAAAAACAAGTCATAAGAGAGTGCTGAGAACAGACAACAGCTCAATTAGCCTACCCTTCGGTGGGTCCCTCTCATATCTCTCGTGCAAAGAGAGCTGGCCTGTATTTTGGATCTGTTCTGGGTGGAATCAGTCTGAATGCATGGCCTGGTTCTCTCTGTAATGGCACAAGATGAGCTAAAACCAGCTTGAGAACTGAGTGGGGACCCACCAAAGGGTAGGCTAATTGAGCTGTTGTCCGTTCTCTGCACTCTCTTGCAACTTGTTTTTTGCACTGAATAGGAGGAGGTACAGTGAAAAGAAAGGAGTGACAATGAATAGGAGGAGGGGGTGACAGTGAATTGGAGGGGGTTGACAGTGAATATGATGGTGGTAACAATGAATAGGAGGGGGTGACAGTGAATAGGAGGTGGATGACAGTGAATTAATTTTCCAGTTTGTTTTACTAAAATTTGAGTTTAATGAATAAGACTTTCTACAGCCAATATAAAAACACATAGACAGATAGATTGTTGCACTTCATTGTGTGCTCAATATATTATATGGGTGTCTGTGTGTCTGTCTATCTGGCTGGATGGGACCTGTGATCCTCTGTGACTGTTCGATATGACATCACGTGTCATCGCCCTTTATGGTCACAGCTTACAGCAGTCACTAGACACTGCTCAGACAGTTGACACTGCTTAGCTGTTGTAGTGATCAAGTTGCTAATGATGGCAAATAGAAACATTTTCTCGTGTTTTCCAAGTTTGCGCCTTCGCAATGTAAGTAAATCACTTGGTTTCTTTAAGGTTCCAGTTATATTATTCATTAACTGAGAGCTATAACAGGTTAAACCAAAAAAACTCCAATATAATTCATGGCTGGGTCCAAAAGGAGAATACAGGTGAAACACAGAAACATAGAATGTGGCGGCAGATAAGAACCATTCGGCCCACCTAGTCTGACCAATATACTAAATACTTTCATTAGTCCATGGCCTTATCTTATAGTTAGGATAGCCTTATGCTTAAACTCCTTCACTGTGTTAACCTCTACCTCTTTAGCTGGAAGGCTATTCCATGCATCCACTACCCTCTCAGAAAAGTAATACTTCCTGATATTATTTTTAAATCTTTGCCCCTCTAATTCAAGACTATGTCTTCATGTTGTGGTAGTTTTTCTTCTTTTAAATATAGTCTAGTCCTTTACTGTGTTGATTCCCTTTATGTATCTAAATGTTTCTATCATATCCCCCCCATCTCATTTTTCCTCCAAACTATATGTGGCGGAATCTACCGTTAATTTTGTCTGTTTTTCCCAATTTCAACTGTTTTACATTTTTCAATTCGGGAGTTATGGTATGCGAACACCATCCATTAGTCTCCCGAATGAGGACCAACCCTGTACCCCATTAGAATGTTCACACCAGCAACTGAAGTGCGAAACCGCAAAGGTAGTAATTAATTAATGCTTCCCCTGGGTGATGGCCATTTCGTATAACCGAATGCACATGGTCAACAAAGAAGTGGCAGCCATTTTGTCTCCTGAACATGGGCACCGGTACTTGGTCGTCGAGTGTCTGGAATTCTTTTTGGCTAGGCACTCGCACGAACCTCGGTAAAGATTAGACTCCTGCCCGTTCTACTTTCCGTCCAACTATGCGAACGACGTTCGGGAGATGGGAACTACCAAACAGGTTCAGCATTCGTAACCTGAACTTAAGAGAATCCCTTGCATGGTGTTTGCACAGTGACCCCCGAACAGAGACCGGCCAGGACATCTATTGTTTTGGGCTAGTGCCTCGAGTCCGGACGGTCAAAACTTTACCCCGGTGGCATTCAAGTTTCACCTAACCGATGTCAGTGATATTTGAATATGTTATACACTCAGACCAGCGCTATACGGGGATATAATTTTCATGGTGTTCCTAGTCATGGTGGAGGTACTTTTGGGGTACTGTATATTTTGTATACATTTTTTGTACCTGAGAGATAATTTAATTATAGGTTTTTCTCACGCAATTATCTCTCAGGCACAAAGGATCCTGGGAATGAAACCCCTGTATTATTGTGTTGGAGACCCTGTGTAGGGCTCTGTAAAAAGCCATGTGTGGGAGTTGACTCCCAGAACTATGTTTCTTCTGGTTACTGGGAGAGTGGATGTCTGTATGCTTTAATGGTTCCAGTCTGGCTGAGAGAAGGAATTAGTGGAGGTAACCAGTCATGTTACCCGTGATCTGCTACACTATACATGTTAAGATCCTTTAACCTTTCCTTGTAAGTTTTATCCTGTAATCCATGAACTAGTTTAGTAGCCCTTCTCTGAACTCTCTCCAAAGTATCAATATCCTTCTGAAGATATGGTCTCCAGTACTTTGTACAAGTGAGGTCTCACCAGTATTCTGTACAATGGCATGAGCATTTCTCTCTTACTACTCTCTTACTACTGCTAATACCTCTCCCTATACAACCAAGCATTCTGCTAGCATTTCCTGCTGCTCTATTACACTCTCTGTCTACCTTTAAGTCATCAAAAATAATCACCACTAAATCCCTCTTCTCAGATGTTGAGGTTAGGACTCGATCAAATATTCTGTACTCTGCCCTTGGGTTTTTACGTCCAAGATGCATTATCTTGCATTTACCCACATTAAATGTCAGTTCTCACAGCTCTGGCCATTTTTCTAGTTTACCTAAATAATTTGCCATGTGGCTTATCCCTCCTGGAACATCAACCCTGTTACATATTTTTGTATCAGAGAATAATAACGAAGTCCAAAGAACTCCTACTAAAAGAGGAAACATGGAAATGAGCAAGTCCCTAAAAAATGATTACGAAAGTTTATTCAAAATTGGACATAATTTTTTAATTGAAGTCAGAAGTATTCAAGGACTCAAATAATCAGTAAAAAATAATAATAAACCCAACACCTAACAGAAGAAAATCTATAAAAATGGAGTCTCCTAATTAGATGTCATTCTAAGAAGTGAATATAGGGAGGTTTAAAATCCCACAAGAAAATGGCCCGGCAATTTAAACCACAATTGATCCTTAGAAAAATAACAAAAAGGACTTGTAACAGACCGTTTTGCACACAAGAGGTTAAAAACCGTTTAGGCGATATTCCCCTTTTCAGATGTACAGGCAGCTACTGCAATCACCAATCTCCCGAATTGCAAACACATGAATACTCAAACTCCCGAACTGCAAACACATGAATTCACCAATCTCCCGAACTGGAACCAGGGGAATGCTCCAAACTCCCGAATAGGAAACACACGAATGCTGTAAACAGCCGAACAGGAAAAACCATACGAACAGTTTACACTCCTGGCAGTCGCACTGTAACAGCATACAATCCAATTCCCACGCAAGAACGAGATGACACTTCGTTTGAGGATCAAGCAGAACTGGTTTACTGGGGCTACCTGCCCAGCTTTTATGCAGGTCTTCCACCTGGTGGACACTCCCCTAGGGGACCAGATGGGAGACTGGGAAACATATTGGACATTGACCAATCACAAGCTTACAATCCCACAATGCATCACAATCCCTCCTGTCTGTCCTGGAGATAATTGGGAAGTTATCCAATTATCTCCAAGGACAGAGGCAAAACTCCATTAACCACAAGGCAGACAAAGGACAATAAAAGACATAAAAATACATACTGTTACATTTATCACATAGAACATACACATTCTACCTATCCCCAGATAGCTTACACCTGAGTACACATTACTACCAGATGGCGCTCAGATCACATACATACAGTTCAATCGCCATGGAGCCAAAGTCTTTCAAACAGTCTTTCAATATACGGCTGGGCTCCATGGCATAGCTATCTGGAGTAGCATCAGGAGGCGGATGACCAGGCTCCTCCAATGGCCAGTGGTGAGGTTGGTTCCGCCACAGGACTGTTACAAAAAATGCATATTAAATACTCACTGGGAGTAATATTAGTTTGTGTTGATATAATGATGCTTGAGGTAAGTATATATCAATCAAGTGTCTGTAACACTGTCAAGGGGTCTCACCATGACATTCAGATGTGGTTGCCCTAGAAGTTCCCAACAGGGGATTTGAACCTAGGAACTTTACAGTCCTGTGCCTGCATGCTACCTTTGAGCCACAGCAGATTTGTTTGTTCTGAGCTATTCCAGTTCTGTTCATCCTGGCTTGTCTGCAGCACTGGGGGCTGGACTTTGACTATTGCTGTGCTTCACCTGACCCTGATCAGACATCAGCAGGGTATATAAGCACAGCCTCGCCCTGTGAACTTTATCAAGTCTTTGATCCTGTTGTGTTTTCTGCTCCAATCTATTGATCTACTACTCCATATTCACCCCAGCTTCTGACATCGTTTTCTCTGACCTCTGGCATCCCTTGACTTTGACTACTCTTTGGTAATCATGACCTCTGGCATCCTTTGACTTTGGCCATCCCTTGACTATCCTGCTGTTTGTGTCCTTACCTGTACTGCGACTTGGAACTTTATCCTGCACAGCCCCAGTGAACAGATTCACAGTCCAGGTGGTTTATTATCTGGTCACCTTGGACTTTCTCTATTTGCAAGGGTGAGCAACACATCTGCGCTATAGATTCCCAACTCAGATAAGATCCTGACAAACACTAACAGTCGTAGTCATTGGGTATAATACATTTGACAACATAAAACCTGGAGATTTGGGGGAAAGGGTAAAACAAACCAAAAAAAACCACAACTATCTAATGAAAAAAGAACATTTATTTGTAAAGGATAACTTAGGCCGAATGCTAAAAGAATACTATTGCAAAGCATATAGTCTAATACCACCGGCTGGATCTCCGAGGATGTATCTGAAAGTGCTACCATGACTTAACCACCTTTTTACCTTGCATTCCTTAAGGCTGTCCTATCAATGCTTAAAGAGTCAAAAAGTAGACATGTGCATTTGTTTTCAGACGAATAAGATTTTCGTCCGAAATTTCACACTTTTTCCTATTCGTTTACTACAACGTAAACGAAAGTCCTACATGCGAAATATAAACAAAATTGTCAAATGCCGAATGCATTACCTTTTTGTTTATTTCATTTAATAGACTCCGTGCTGCAGGGGAATTAACCCCCACAGCACGGAGGAGAAACAAAAACCACTGGTTCTACCTGCAACCTGAGACTTAACCAGTGCAGGGCTGCAAGGAGACTCTTACAAGCACAGGTTAAGTGACTTAACCTGTGCTTGCTGAAAATCAAGCCTTTATAAGCCTTTAACTGCCCTGCACTCTTTTTTTGGGGGGGGTATTTATCCCCCACCCACCGCTCAAGGGTGAGGGCTAGGTGGAGACAATAGGTCCCCCCATTGATACTTAGGGCCATGGGGTGGAGGACAATAGGTCCCCCCATTGTCTGTTAGGGTCCCCACCCACCGCTCATGGGTGGGGACCTGGGGGGAGACAATAGGTCCCCCATTGATACTTTGGGCTGCCACTCATTAGTGGGGGCCGGAGGGGACAATAGGTCCGCCCCCTCATTGTCATTTAGGGCCCCCACCTGCCACTCATGGGTGGGGACTGTGGGGGGAAGGACAATAGGTCTCTGACCTGCCGCTCATGGGTTGGGGCTGGTGGGGACAATAGATTCCCTGCCCCACCTATTGTCATTTAGGGTCCCCACCCGCCGCTCATGGGCGGGACTGGGGGGACAGTAGGTTCCCCCTCCTTTAATTATTTAAGGTCCCTACCCACCAGTCATTGGTTGGGACCTGGGGGGAACATTAGGTTCCCCTCTTTATTTAATTAAGGTCCCCACCAGCCAGTCATGGGTGGGGACCTGAGGGGAACATTGGGTAGCTTAGTTGTTTTTCAATTGTTCACAGGGCTGGTGAGACTCATTTTATGATTATTAATGAGAAGTAGATTTTTTCTTTTATTCTTATTTCAGTCTTCTTCCATGTTAGAATCCCTGTGACGGCCTATCGTCTTCCCATTCCTGTATCACTTTAATCAGCTCTTTAAAGTTACAGCAATTTGCTATAAACTGGTAGTAAATTGAGACAGTTTAACTATTATAGATTTAATTTTACCATTTGTAATTCAATGCATTGCAATTTACTGTTCAGTTGATAAAGATATAAAAGTTATTTGTTTCATCGATCGTTTGGTGCTATATTCTCCAATCACCTCCTTCCTATCTTAACATCAATCTCTTCCATCCCTGTCTTCACTTCACTCCACCCATCACTACAATAACTCCCTCCAGTCCTCCGAAACTATCCTTTCCTCCCATCACTTCAATCCATCCCTCAGTATCCTCCCTCACTTCCTTCTATTGATCTAAGCCATCCCTCTTGCCACTACTCTCCTCCATCACTCCAACCCATCCTTCCTTTCTTGTTCTCCCATCACTCTAACCCATGTCTCCCTCACTCTCTTTCGATTCTCCCTTCACTCTTAGCCATCCTTATATTTCCATCCTCCTTCGCTCCATCTCTCTATCTTTCTGCTGACAACACACATCCCTCACTTGCAATCACACTCAACCATCCCTAAACTCACCACAGTCTGCCAACCACCACTTCTATTTAACATGTTTATAAATGATCTTGAAAAAAGCATTGAAAGTCATGTTTCAGTGTTTGCAGATGACACAAAACTCTGTAAAGTAATACAATGTGAGCAAGATATTACTTTGCTGCAGAGGGATTTAGATAGACTGGGGGATTGGGCACTCAAATGGCAGATTAAATTTAATGTTGAAAAATGCAAAGTTATGCACTTTGGCGTAAAGAATGCACAAGCAACGTATACCCTTAATGGAAGCGAATTGGGGATAACAACACATGAGAAGGACCTGGGAATTGTTATAGGCAACAAACTAGGCAATGTGCAATGTCAATCAGCAGTGGTTAAGGCCAGTAAGGTATTGTCATGCATGAAAAAGGGCATTCATGGGTGGCTGAGCCTAACCGCAGAGCTAGATAGATGTGCTGAGACACAGCTCCGGCAACCAAGCAAAAAATATTGGGGTAATTTCCGCACACCAGCGGAAAGGCAAACAACCTGCCAGGATACCCGGGGGCATCAGCAGACACCCAAAATGAGACAAACAACGCCCGGGAGCCCGAGTGAGCAAATGAGGCCTACCCGCATCCGAGCCAAGGAGAGGTGGCCGCTCTCCTTAACGGCGAGGCCTCGGACAGATCCCTCTGCAACCTCACAGCCTACCCGCCCCCCCCATGTACCGGCGGGGGATATCCCGGTCCCCGCTGGGCGTCTGGGGCAGCAAGCCAAGACCTCACCTGCGGCACAAACTCGAGAGGCAGGACAGCAGCCTTCCACATGGCGCAATCAAAATGGCGACTGGCAGCACTTCCTACAGACAGCCTATGACACAGCAACAACAGGATTTCTTGCACCTGGAGGCCATCTTTACCAGCTTCTGGGACAAGCTGAGGAACCGGCAGACTGCATCCTGACCCGATACGCATGCACCACGATTGTCAAGGGAGTAGAGCCGCAAGAGACGGGAGGTGAGAGAGAGGCCCTTGGGCGCACAACTATCGCACCAACTCCCACACACCTACTCTGGCCCACCCTGCAGGCCACAGGGTGAAAAGCCCGGAGGCATCATCCACATAGACGGAGGCACAAGCACCGTAAAAGTCGCACAACAGTCAACACCCTTCGTCACTCCCACACGTGGAGACAACTCAAACCCCAGAGGTGACCGAGTTAGTGGCCAAGAGATACAGTCCTGCACACAAGCCTGGGGCTGGAGGGACACTATCACTCCCACATGCACCCAGATCCAACGGCGAACCCCTACCATTCCCTGAGAGAGGGCATCAGCTGAGAGGGGTGTGGCGGAACCAACCTCGCCACTGTGCACTGGAGAAGCCTGGTTGCTCGCCTGCTCCCTTTAGACTATGGCCCCTGTTCTTTTACCCTGCAGAAAGGCTGGTTTGTGCCTTTCTGCGGACTGTTAAAGCCATGCTACCCCAGATAGCTATGCCATGGAGCCCACCCGTATACTGAAAGACTGTATGAAAGACTTTGGCTCCATGGCGATTGAACTGTATGTATGTGATCTGAGCGGCATCTGGTAATAATGTGCACTCAGATCTAAGCTATCAGGGGATAGGTAGAATGTCTGTATTTTATGTAATAAAGGTAACCTTGTGTATTTTATTGTATTTTACTGTCTTTTTACAGCCATGTGCTTAATGAAGTTTTGCCTCTGTCCTTGGAGATAATTGGATTACTTCTCAAATATCTCCAGGATAGAAGACTCTGTGGAACTGGTTTTGGGCACAAAAGAAAAGCCATGCTTCATTTGGTCACAAAGGACTTTGATCTATCTTTTGAACCAATGGACCAATTTGGATGATTTTGACATATGTTTGTATTTGGAGTATGCTGATTGAGAAAATGTAAGTGAATGTGATGCATACTTTCAAAGTTATGAATAATGTGGAAAAACTGTATTCCTCTGCCTGTGATAAATATATCACCCATTGTGTTCAGTAATCATATCACAGGCAGAGGGGAGGATTTTGTGTGGGAGTGTCTGTGTGTATTCTACGGATTGATTGGTTGTTCTGTAAAACCCTGTTGGCGGTACCATGTTTGTGGATTGGGAATAAAAGAGGCTGTATGTGCCAGTACAGTCAGATTCTGCTTGACCCTCAAACGAAGTGTCGTCTCGTTATTGGGGGAATTGGATTGTATGCTGACTGCCAGGAGTGTAACCCTTTCGTATGGTTTTCCCGTTCGGATATTTCCAGTGTTCATGTGTTTCCAGTTCGGGAGATCGGTGCTTACAGTAGCTGTCGGTGTATCTGGAACGGGGAATATCGCCTAAACGGGTTTTAACCTCTGGTGAGCAAAACGGTCCGTTACAAGGGGCAATACCTAAAGCCTCCTGAACGTGTCACAAAATGGACATATGACGGTTGCAGCCTGTCGTGCCACTTACAGGAACCGGGAGATACACCGAGCAACAGGACACTCGAGGTCCCCAGACCACAGTGATTAATCACAACTAAGTGGCTGCTAAAAAAGACTGGACATACCCCATTTGCAATACCTTGGGTTCTCTACTATTGCAAATGGTATGCCATCATGGGGGTAATTCTCATTCCTGAGCTACCATACGGTCTCAAAGGCAACATAACCAATCTGGTGAATTTCAATGTGAAAAAACTGAAAAATTTTACATGCTGTATTTGACCCTGTAACTTCCCAAAACACCATAAAACCTGTACATAGGGGGTACTGTTTTACATGTGAGACATCGCTGAATATAAATATGTGTATTTTATTGCAGTAAAAGCAAACAGTATTATGACATTCACAGTTAGAATGTCACGTAGAACTAAAAAAATTACATTTCTTATTTTCTTCATTTTTAAAAAATATATATATTTTATTCATACTAAATTATGTTTCACAGGTAACTATTTGATGTTAAATGAAAGCCCTGTTTCCCCTGAATAAAATGATATATAATTGCGAGTGCACATAATATGAAAGAGGTGAATTACGGTTGAACAGACATATAGTCAAATTCCAAGTTTTATTTGATCACAACGTGTACATTTGGCTCAGTCCTTAAGAGGTTAAGTAGACTCATTTCCTGTATTTTAGTTTGTTTGGAGCAGTTTAAAAAGTATCGCTGGCCCCTGTGGCAGCAACCAGGGGATAGACTGTAAAAGCTTTTGGTTTGTTTGAGCATTTTTCTTGCAAAGTGCCTTTTGTTTTCTAATTGTTTTTGTTTCAGCCTTTTCAGCTCGCCAGAGGTCAGATACCTGATGCTGTTGAGCAGAAAGTAGATCAACTTCCAGGTACATTAAAACACTGTGTGTGATTGCTGTGTATATATGTGTTTATCTATCCATCTCCATAGAGGCTGAACCAGTTCTTGCATTTTATAAAAGCTCTCTGTATTTTGTAACTTGGTGTAATATCCTCCCGCAGTCTGGTAAGAGCGACATGTAGTATTCCAGTTAGGGTTGCCACCTGGTTAGTATTTTACCCACTCAGTCGGTATTGCAGTAATACCAGCAATACTAATGCCGGTATTTTTCTCTGTATAAACTGAGATTAGATGCAATACCGGCACCGGGCCAGTAGGTGGTGCTGTGTGTGTGGAGAGAGGCAGTCCTAGGAAGTTACAGCATCTCCCTCCCTGCCTCTCTAATCACTGATCCGCTTGGGAGCAGCTCTGCCAGAGTCCAGCCAGCAACTCGGGTACGTGAGGGAAGGGGGGAAGACAAATGCAGTCTGTCAGAGACATAGACAGGGGGGCAGACAGAAACATGGGGGGCAGAGACATGGGGGCAGACAGAAACATGGGGCACAGAGACATGGGGGCAGACAGAAACATGAGACATGGGGCAGACAGAAACATTGGGGCAGACAGAAACATGGGGCACGAGACATGGGGGGCACACAGAGACATGGGGGCAGACAGAAACATGGGGGCATAGAGACATAGAAACATGGGGGCATGCAGAGACATGGGGCAGACAGAAACATGGGGGCAGACAGAAACTTGGGGGCACGCAGAGACATGGGGGCAGACAGAAACATTGGGGCAGACAAACATGGGGGCACGCAGAGACATGGGGGCACGCAGAGACATGGGGGCAGACAGAAACATGGGGGCACGCAGAGACATGGGGGCACACAGACATGGGGGCACACAGAGACATGGGGACACTGGGGCACATCTGACCTTACATGTGGTCACAGGCGCCTGGTGGGATCCAAGTAAGGAGTTAAACCATACTTGGAGTATTCCTAGGAATGTCCATGAAAGACTGGAGTCGATACAATATTTACTGTAGATCTATCTCACTGACATCTATTGAAACTGGAAGGCATGTACATTGCGTGCTCCAGTAATAGCATCGAGTACGGGGGACTTCTAGCAGCTGGGATTATTATTGTTTACTCTGTATTTATCTTTTCTTTCAGTGTTTTTATACTCCTTGATTTAAAGCTGCTCTCTGGGTCTGTGTTATCTATAATGGCATTACCTCCTCTACTTTATGTAACTGTCTTATTTATTTATTAAGTGATACTGTCTGCTGACATTTCCAAATGTTGTATTTTTTTCTTGTTACTAATTCCCGGGATGTCCAGAGATCCGAGATGCTCCTACAAGTGACACCAGCTCCCAGGCAGACAACGTGAAGCTGAGTGCTTTGCAGAAACAACTGGACATTGAGCTGAAGGTGAAGCAGGGAGCAGAGAATCTGGTTAAAGCATACTCCAATGATCCTCCCAAAGTAAGTCGGATACGATGAAATTGAGTTTAATAAAAAATAATAGTTTTTAAATTTTTGTTGGGGGAGGGGCAACACCGGAAACCCCCTTACACCTTTTACATTACGTGCCTTTTACACCCTGACAGAGAGGTGATACAAATTACCAGTTAGAATTCTAAGAGTTTCCCGATATCTCTCACAGTGAAATAGTTGAAGCCATGCACTTTTTTAAATCAACCATGAAACATTTTTCTAAATTCTAAGTAGAAAGAATGCATGTTTTCTATTGTTTTATTTTTGTGATTTTAAAGATTCTCCTTCCATGATGTGTGTCTATAATTCAGTCTGCCTGCAAGGAAGCACTGTAGTGTGCCTAGTGCCCGTTACCCCAGATGCCAGCATTCTGCTGCTGTATTTTGAGCCATAAAAGCTCTCGTATACTGAAAGGGAAACAAAGTGAACTGGATTTATAGTCCCTGCATGTTATGTACAAGGACTGCCTGACAAAATAATAGTTTATTATCTGGGTGAAAATCATTGTTTGAGATCAATGAGAATCAAACATAGTCCACGTGTATCCTGGTTTGTGATAGTTGTTTTATTTCCTAGAATGAGGTTAATTAATCCTATATCTCTTCATACATTTTAATCCACTATCTGACTATTCTTATTACTGTTACAGAATGTCAAACATCTTGCTGCTGTCACCTCCTTCTCCCACCCCAAAAAAGTTCACTTACATAAAATCTCTATGAAATGCTCATAAAGACCAGGGCTCGAGTCCTGCAGGACCTGCCCTTTTTTCTCCCCCCCACTCGGCTGAGGTGACAGGTGTGCTCCGCCCTGCACAGGGATACACTGTTACGGGTTCTACTACACCTCAAAGTTCCCTTCTAGGTCCCTGTCTGTCCCTCTTCTCCTGGGGCTGCTGTAGATGAGTGGAACTATGTCAGTGGGTGAGGGGTGTGTTGTGTATATGAGACTGAGAGCGGGAGGAGCTGTGTAGAGGCACTCAGCCCTCAGACATACTCTGTGCTGTGCACCTGCTGCTCTGTGCACAGGATAGGACGGGATCCAGGGACCCCATGATGTGACGGCAGGAGAATCCGGGAGTCAGGACAACGCAGGGACCATAAACAAAAGGATTTAACCGGATACAACTTCCATGGCCAACCATTAATATCAGCTTTGTTTTATCCTGTACCCCACTTCCATCATCTCACAGAATCCTCAACTTCCATCCTGTACCCCACTTCCATCATCTCACTGGAACCCCAATTTATATTCTGTACCCCACTTCCATCATCTCACAGAATCCCCAACTTCCATCCTGTACCCCACTTCCATCATCTCACAGGATCCCCATCTTCTATCCTGTACCCCACTTCCATCATCTCACAGGATCCCCATCTTCTATCCTGTACCTCACTTCCCATCATCTCACTGGAACCAAGACTTCCATCTTGTACCCCATTTCCCAAATTCTTAATGAAACCTCATTAACTCTTTCTCCTGTACACCATTCCTCCATCAGTTCAGCAAGAGCCTCCTACCTCTCCTTTACCCCTCTCCATATAAATTATTCCAGTACCTCAACTTTGTGGGGCATCTTTAGCTCCACTCCCCATCAACTCTTCTAAAAATCCAATTCAGCACCTCTATTTATCCCTCTTTCCATCAATTCAGAAATAACATAAGTTTTCCTTCCTGCACCTCACTTCCCATTAATTCTGTTAAAACCCTTTACCCTATTTCTGTTAGTTCTACAATAAAAATACAGCTTCCTTCTTCGAGAATCTGAACTCCATCCTGTATCACCTAAATTAACCCCCTCTCTACCACAGTTTCCATCAATATAGTAGGTACCCTGCCCTTTTGTAACCCACTTACTATGACTTCTACAAGAAACATGATTTCCCTCCTGAATTCCTCTTGCACATTGCTTTACAGACACTCTGCAAGGTCCCCACTTTCAGAGCATTATAGAGTAGGCATGTGTTATAAACTATTGAAAAGTTTAGCAACCAGATTCTATCACCCAAAATATTAATAACTGTCTACATGAAATATTGGTCAGAAACATTAAATTACAGTGGTACACACTGCATGCACATATGTTGCGTACCCCAACTTTCCGCTTGTAATACATTAATATATATATCTCATATTGAAGCTTAAATAAACTGAAATAATCTGCATCTTTCTATAGTATCCTTTATCCATTTTTCTTTCTCCCTTTCTCCAATCCTGTATCCTGTTCACCCTCTTTATTCCTTACACATTCACCCATTTGAAATGCACTTAAATGGCGTCCCTGCCTATGCAGCCTCCATAACATTTGGCTGTTAACCATTTCTACTTTTTTTTTCTGCAAACTTGCCCTCACCTCATGCCCCTTGGGGAATCTGCGGCCATGTTTCTCCTGTGTGTCCGAGGTGAGTGGGGGGGCTACATAGCCCAAAGATGGCAATAGAGGGTGTGGCGGAGCTCACTGTACCCCGACTGGGTACCTCCGCTAAGGACCCTTTCCTAGCTGGAACTGTGGAACTTGTTGGGCACAGGGACACAAAGAGAACAAACCAATACAAACAGAGTCATACAGTGAGACACTCCCATACACAAACAATAGAATATCTCCTTTGTGTTTGGGAGATAATTGAATCAGGAACTGTATTAATCTGATTCAATTATCTCCAAGCACAGAAAAAACATTCAATTTTATGAAACCCCAAAAAGTACCTTTAAAAACATACAAAACCCCATAACATCACATCCCCTCATAGCCCCGATCTGGGTGAACAACATATCCAAAAATCACCCAGATCGGTTCAGGAATTTCCTGGAAGTCATAGTTTTGACCGACAGCAAGCATGGCCCTATGCCCAAAACAGTTCCAGGGAAATCAGTGCTAACAGTCGGTCAAGTTCGGTAGTCTTTTCCGGGTTTCCCTGCAGGGCCCATAATCTGTGGGCAGGAGGCAGGAACTCATGGCAAACTCAGGTAAAAAGGAGAGTTTGCCACAGACGGTTTAAATAAAATTCTCATTAATGGATAGTTTCATTTTATTTATTCATTATTGAACCGTTTAATGTAATTTCACATTCTATTATGTCAATTAATCTCATTATTCTTATTCTTCTCCTGTTTAATAAAGTATGCACAAATTATGTAATTACTACCCTGCTTATGACACATGTGGCATTGTTAATTTTTAGTTAATTTTTTTTTTCTGCACACAAAGTGCAACATGTATTGTGGCAAGTTCCCATTTATGAAGGATGGATATGCATAAACCCTGTGGGTGCCAGCTGTTTGTTTTTAATTTTTCCAGATGTTTAGCACAACCAGTGGTAATGTGCTGAGCATCTGGCACACTAATGGTGTTACTCAAAAGGTTAGAGACACATGACGGCACTTTTCTGTTGTGATATGTGTATTGTGACAAGGGGATTTAATGTGGTACTATGTTAATGTACTAAACTGGGCTTACCAAATATGTTCTATATTTGTTTATTGCATGTTAACTTTAGAGATATCTTTGTAAACGGGCACTTTACAATAAATAATAGAAAATAAGCCTTTCAAGCCTTTCAAGCCTTTCTTGACGTAAACAAATTCGTTAGAAAAGCCACATTAAAAAGATTTTTTATAAGCAAAAATGACAAAGAACTCATCCCACCTATTTTACCTTCTTCTCTTAAGACAGACAGTAGTCCTTTTTTAAATACACACCTTAGGGAAAAATCCAAATTTTATCCATCTCATTTTAAATCGGCCCCTTTAATTTTATTTGAAAAACTTGTTCTTAAAGACTTAGAAAAAATCAAATACAAAAAATATGATTCTAACAATCTTACAAATGCCGAAAGACAAGCTATTAAAGAACTCCAAAAAGATAAAGATATTGTCATCAAATCAGCAGACAAAGGTGGCGGAGTAGTCATCCAGTCCAGTAAGATGTATATCGATGAAGCCCATAGACAATTGAAAGACATAAATGTATATGAACAACTCTCAATAGATCCTACAAAAAAGATACAAACTATCCTATTTAACTTTTTAAATAAGGGTCTGAACTTAAATATTTTAAATAAACAAGAATTTAACTTTTTAAATAAGGAATTTCCGATCACCCCTGTTATTTACTTTCTTCCCAAAATTCATAAAGATGAACAACATCCCACAGGCAGACCAATCGTTTCTGGGATAGGTTCACTTTTATGTAATCTTTCACAATATATTGATACCCTTTTACAGCCTTCGGTCAAACTCATGAAGTCCTATTTAAAAGACTCTATGTCACTTTTAAAATTTTTAAGTGATTTTACTTGGAAAAATTGTTTTATTTTAGTTACATGTGACGTACAGTCTCTTTATACTATCATTCCCCATGACACTGGTTGCCAAGCTATAAAAGAAATTTTAACTCAAGAAGCTAGGATCCCAGATATCCAAATAGACTTTATAATAGAAGGTATTAATATTATTTTAAAAAATAATTATTTCTGGTTTTTAGATTCATTTTATTTGCAAAAGAGAGGCACTGCTATGGGGACTAGGTTTGCCCCCAGTTACGCCAATTTGTTTATGGCTGACTGGGAATCAGAAGCCATTTGGGGTAACCATCGATGGCGGGCAAACCTAGTCACTTATTTTAGATACATAGACGACCTCTTTTTTATTTGGGACGGATCAGAAAATCATCTTACTGAATTTATCAACCATTTAAATACCAATAATAGGGGTATTATTCTTACGTATGAATTTAGTAAAAAATCCATCAATTTTTTAGATCTTAGTATTTTTATTAATAAGGGACTACTCCAAACTAAAACTTTTTTTAAAAAAGTATGCGTAAACACAGCCATAGAAAAATCTAGTTGCCACTACAAACCCTGGCTTGAGAGCGCACCAAAAAGCCAATTTTTACGTCTCCGTAGAAATTGTTCAGAACTTTCAGATTTTAATGAGCAAGCAGAGTTTTTAAAAGACAAATTTATGGAAAAGAAATATTTAGAATCAGATTTAATTACTACAATTAATACAGTAAAACAAAAAGAAAGAAAAGAACTTCTGATGTATAAAAATAAAGAAAAAGACGAATCAATAGTACTCCCAGTGATTTTTAATTTCAACAATAAAAGTAATGATGTTAAAAAAATAATAAGAAAGCACTGGCATATACTTAAACACGACGAGATACTTAATCCCATCATACCCATCCATCCGAACATTGTTTTTAGAGGAGCACCAAATTTTAAATCCATTTTAACTACTAATTTTACTAAACAATCTCCCCCCAAAAATGTATCCTTTTTTCCTCAGACAAAAGGTTTTTACAAATGTAAACAGTGTATTGTATGTAAAACCACAGATCATTCTACTCCATCTAAAGTCACAAATTTTATGTCTAACCAAACAAAAAGAGTGTACAATATTTATGATTTTATCTGTTGTAATACGAAAAATGTTATCTATCTGCTTGAGTGTCCATGTGGCCTCCAATATGTGGGGATGACCACAAGGTGCTTAAAGATAAGGCTAAGTGAACACTGCAGAAATATCAAAAATGGGTACTTAAACCATACAGTATCCAAACATTTTATTATACACAACAAAGATCCACGCCTACTAAAATGTATAGGTATAAAAAAATGTTCTACCTCCTGGCGTGGAGGTGATATAAAAAAACTGCTTGGTAAAACAGAGATGGAATGGGTGTATAAACTCAAGACCCTTATACCCCATGGTCTTAATGCAGATTTTGATCTATACAATTTCTTATGAAAATAGATATAAAATGATGTCTGTATTTCTTATATTTCAAATGTTGCTTTTAATACCCTTTCTAACTATGCCAATATTTTTTAATATCATTTTTTAATATCATGTTTGCACTTAAGGTTTTTACTGTTGTACCTTTAAAGTATTCAATCTTATTTTTTATAGTTTATTTTTTATTTATTTTTTTATCATATTATTAGTCCAAATTATACTTCACATTAGGCACTTTTGTTTTGTTTTACTTTATGCCCCACCATATTATTTTCCAGCAATTCTATTTTGTTTTAATAATTAGCCTGTACTACATTTCCCATCAGGCACTTCGGCTTCAACTTCCGGTTTGCGGAAGTGCCGATTAATCTGTACATAGATTTAGGCATTACATTTAGTTTTAAATTAGTGCCTTTTCTTTTTTCTAAGTTTTAGGCTTCCCTAGGTTTAAGGGAACCATTGTGCCAATCTGGCACTATAGATTTTTATTTTACTATGCGCCCGCCGACCGCGGCCATTTTAAACTACATTTCCCATGTGGCATTGCGGCTAGACTTCCGAAAAGCGGAAGTGCCGCATGCCATGTGACTTTTTTAAATCGTATCAAACCACACTTTCCCACCCTCGTTTTTTAATTATAAATATCAGGAATGTGTTATAAAACAGCAGACAATGTACTGATAAAGGTAAAATTATGTTTTAAAGTTATTATATATGCTTCTATTTCTGATTGGACGGACCAATTTTGGCGCCAAATGTAAATCAGTTATGCTCCTATATAACATTATCAAGCCAGGTATTACATGTTATTCCATTTGAAAAAGTCTCTGACGAAACGCGTTATGGAAATTTAATTATTGTGTTCTTTTATATATTAAAGTATTTTTGGTTATCTGTTTGTACCAATAATCTTTTTTATAGACACATAATTTTCCTTTTTTATTACCCTGGCCTTTTTAATTATTTTATCCTTTTTTACTGGTTTTAAAAAAAACCTTGAAAATCCCTGGAAGCCTCCTGTACTTAAAGAAATCCTAGGTGGGGATCAATCCACCCAAGCTGTCATCACGGAGCAGTAAATCTGCTCCTGCTTTGTAAGTACATTCTTTTATTATTTTATCCATATTGCTATACAGTGAGCACTATCGGCTGTTTCTTTTATTCCGAGAATTGGACACCTATCACAGAGAGGAACCCATTTAAATCCTACAAGCGGGGATTAAACCGCTGTATGCGCCTTAAACCAGAGCTAGGACAATAGCTCTGGCAAATGTGAGTTCTATATTATTATTCTTTTATGTTCACACCAGAATTTTATATACTACACTATTGGTCGCCCTTCTCTCTCCTCTTTTTTCTTTCATATAAGTGGAACCGCTACATTAAGAGAAGACGTCATTAGCAAAGACCATCTGTAAGGATAAAAACATTGGGACTTTCCTTTACATTGGACTTTATTTTTATTTGTGTGCGCAGCCTTTCTTCTATTATTTTCATCCATCCAGTTCTAAAGGGTCTGAGGGATCCCCTTTTAAGGTTGCTGCCTATAAGTTATCTAGCGCTGTCTCATTTCCATTTTCTTGTCACTTTACAATAAATGATGCACTGTAGTTTCTGAGAAATATATATGCATACGGGCATGTAATTTTTGGGGGGTTGATCTTGGGTGAGTTCCCACACTTTTTTCCCCAGGACTTGACCCCTGAAAAGACTGTGTTGGAATGACACTGAACACAGTCAAAAGATATAAGACAAAGCAGAGGCTAATTTGTGTTAGAATTTTCCCTAGGCCTGACAAAACTTCCTTTTCTCAAGCCCTCTAGTGTCACTAGTGGACCATCCATTGGTCTCACGGGATCCTCCATAGACATTAGCGTTGTACTCTAGCACATGTGCAAGAGTACCGCGCTGACCTCGGCTCCTGGCATGAAGCACCAAGAGCTGAGGAGGACCTCAAGGAAGAAGATGGAGGCACCTGTGAGGGACAGGTTCAGGTAAGTAAACACGACCTTCCCCTACACCCTGTGGCCATCGGAATGCAAGTGGTAGTCATAATGTGGAATCTTTTCAAAATATGCCCCAGAAGGGGACAGAGCCGCTTTAATCATCACTTTCCCATGCCAGCAAACTAAGCTTCATTTGGATTCACTACCCCCTGCTTCCTTTTCTTTATTGATTAATTTGTTTCTGAGTCAGTCTGACAAACCCACATACCAAGTGTTCCCATTCTAATGAAGATCATGGCTGTTATACTTTTATAGAAAGAGAGAGGTGTGTGGCCTTCACAGTTTGCACGATGCATATTCTCTGCTCCCTTGTTAAATTTTAATAAATACATATTTTAAAAAAATAATACAAAGGATGTAAATGTATCTACTAATTTCAGTTTTATTTCCCAACGTGCGACATGTTTGCATTTCTTGATCATCTGAGTTAATGAACTCTGGGTTTAGTAAATAAATTAGTCTAATGGTTTATCAAAGGCTAACAGTGCCTGTCCGGCACATTTAATATTATGTTAAATTATGTTAGGCTAGAAATCATCACAGGGTCTGGAAACCCTTATGCTGCCATGGACTTATGCACCAACAAAGACGTTTCTGCTTTCCTTTATCTCTATAATCAGCTGCTGGGAATACTCAATAAAGTCAGGGCCGGCGCTACCTGTAAGGCGGACTAGGCAGCCGCCTAGGGCGCCCCTTGGGAGGGGGCGCCGCCAGGAGCGCCGGCCCCGCTCATGCTGCAGCCGCCCGAGCGCTCTGTAAAGAGCCTCGGGCGGCTGCAGCTTTGCCCGAGCGGTGCGTCCATGAGGGCGGACCGCACCGCCCGGGCGCAGCCTGAGGAGAGGCTGACGGGAGGGAGCGCTC
>OW240913.1:9421757-9481775 GCA_933207985.1 Pelobates cultripes
AGAAACATGTTGCAATTAGTTGTTTGTTAGTCAAACAGTTGTATAGCTCTGTGGAGTATGTTGGCATTTTATAAATAATAAAATATTAATCTTGTCACCAATAAAATACTCTTGGATAGTTTCAGCACACTACGGACAGGGCATACAGATTCCGTATCAGTGAGCATTCCTGCCATCTATTGGAGCTTTGACCCCGGGCCAGTACCAAACTCTTACCATATTCAGGGCAGTAGAGTGCTGCCATCTATTGGAGCTCTGACCCCGGGCCAGTACCAAACTCTTTCCATATTCAGGGCAGTAGAGTGATGCCATCTATTGGAGCTCTGACCCAGGGCCAGTACCAAACTCTTACCATATTCAGGAAAGTAGAGTGCTGCCATCTATTAGAGCTCTGACCCAGGGCCAGTAGCAATCTTTTACCATATTTAGGGCAGTAGAATGTGAACATTCTATCAATTTGTTATCAGGTCCTGTGAACATTCTATCAATGTTTTACCAAGTCCTCTGAAAGTTCTATCGATGTTTTATCATGTCCTGTGGATGTTCTATCAATGTTTTATTGTGTCCTGTGAGCATTCTATCAATGTTTTATCATGTCCTCTAAAAGTTCTATCAATGTTTTATCATGTCCTCTAAAAGTTCTATCAATGTTTTATTGTGTCCTGTGAGCGTTCTATCGATGTTTTATCATGTCCTCTGAAAGTTCTATCAATGTTTTATCATGTCCTGTGGATGTTCTATCAATGTTTTATTGTGTCCTGTGAGCATTCTATCAATGTTTTATCATGTCCTCTAAAAGTTCTATCAATGTTTTATCATGTCCTCTAAAAGTTCTATCAATGTTTTATTGTGTCCTGTGAGCGTTCTATCGATGTTTTATCATGTCCTCTGAAAGTTCTATCAATGTTTTATCATGTGCAGTGAATGTTGTATCAATGTTTTATTGTGTCCTGTGAGCGTTCTATCGATGTTTTATCATGTCCTGTGAATGTTCTATCAATGAATTATCATGTCCTGTGAACGGTCTATCGATGTTTTATCATGTCCTGTGAGCGTTCTATCAATGTTTTATCATGTCCTTGGAAAGTTGTATCAATGTTTTATAATGTCCTGTGAACGCTCTATCAATGTTTTATCATGTCCTGTGAGCGTTCTATCAATGTTTTATCATGTCCTGTGAACGCTCTATCGATGTTTTATCATGTCCTGTGAACAGGGCCGGCGCTACCTGTAAGGCGGACTAGGCAGCCGCCTAGGGCGCCCCTTGGGAGGGGGCGCCGCCAGGAGCGCCGGCCCCGCTCATGCTGCAGCCGCCCGAGCGCTCTGTAGAGAGCCTCAGGCGGCTGCAGCTTTGCCCGGGCGGTGCGTCCATGAGGGCGGACCGCACCGCCCGGGCGCAGCCTGAGGAGAGGCTGACAGGAGGGAAGCGCTCAGCGCTCCCACCTGTCAGCTCCCTCTCTGTAGCGTGGCCGAGCCCTCTATGGCATGGTCCGACCGGTACAGAGAGCAGCTGTCTCCTGTACCCGGCCGGACTAACAGGAAGTGAACACTGAGTGTTCACTTCCTGTTAGTCCGGCCGGGTACAGGAAACAACAGCTCCCTGTACCGGTCGGACTATACTGGGCTCGGCCACACTACCACACAGGTAGGGGAGGGAGGGGGAAGAAAGAGGGAGGGAGGGGAGAGAAGAAAAAAAAAGAGAGGGAGGGAGGGGGAGAAGAAAGAAACAGGGAGGGAGGGAGGGGAGAAGAAAGAAACAGAGAGAGAGGGAGGGGGAGAAGAAAAAAAGAGGGAGGGGGGAGAAGAAAGAAACAGAGAGGGAGGGGGGAGAAGAAAGAAACAGAGGGAGGGAGGGGGAGAAAGAAAAGAGAGTGGGAGGGGAGGGGTGAGAAGAAAGAAAACAGGAGGGAGGGAGAAGAAAAAAAAAAGAGAGGGAGGGAGGGGGAGAAGAAAGAAACAGGGAGGGAGGGGGGAGAAGAAAGAAACAGGGAGGGAGGGAGAGAAGAAAGAAACAGAGAAGGAGGGAGGGGAGAAGAAAGAAACAGAGAGAGAGGGAGGGGGAGAAGAAAAAAAAGAGGGAGGGGGAGAAGAAAGAAACAGAGGGAGGGAGGGGGAGAAAGAAACAGGGAGGGAGAGAGGGGGAGAAAGAAACAGGGAGGGAGAGAGGGGGAGAAAGAAACAGGGAGGGAGGGAGGGGGAGAAAGAAACAGGGAGGGAGGGGGAGAAGGAAACAGAGGGAGGGGAAGAAAGAAATTAGGAGGGAGGAGGGGAAAGAAACAGGAGGGAGGGGAAGAAGAGGGAGGAGGGGAAGGAAACAGGGAGTGGAAAGGGGGAGAAGAAACAGGGAAGGAGGGAGGGGGGGAGAAGAAAACGATAGGGGAAAGAGGAGGGGAGGGGGAGAAGGAAACAGGGCTGAGGGAGAAGAAACAGGAAGGAGGGGAAGAACAAACATGGGGGAAGAAAGAAACAGGGGGGGAGGGGGGAAGAAAGAAACTGACAGGGGAGGGGGGAGAAAGAAACTAACAGGGAGGTGGGGGGGGAAAGAAACTAACGGGGGGAGACATTGACAGGGAGGGGAATTGACGGGGAGAGAGAAATTGACAGGGAGGGGGGAGTGACAGGGGAGGGAGGGGGAATGAGAGTAACAAGGGAGGGGGGGAGAAGAGAGTGACAAGGGAGGGGGGAGAGATTGACATCCATCACACACACACACACACAATCACACACAATGCACCCCTTACACACAAAGACAATGAACCCCTTGCACACAGAAAAACACACAATGCATTACACACACACACACGCAATGCAACCCTTACACACAATGCATCCCTTACACACACAGAAACACACAATGCATTCCTTACACACACTCAATGCCCCCTTACAGACTCACACACTCATCCCTTACATACACAGAAACACACCTTGCAGCCCTTACACATACAAACACAGATTCACAAAATGCATTCCTTACACACAAATCAGGACATCCCCTACACACTCCACCCCCTGTGAACAAACTCATTGGTGGAACATGAAGGTGGACCCTGGGACCCAGACCTTGAGCTGTGTAAAGGGCCCCCCCAAAAATGGAGCTGCTTCCCGTTCTCCCAGAACATTGATTTGTGTGACCACAGTTACAAACCGCCTCCAGAGAGCCTGTTCTGCACCAGACCAGTGGAGCCAGACTGCAGCTAGAGCCCATCATCATCCTCATCTGCTTGTAAGTAGGCAATCTAGTATATTATTCGTGGCACTAATCTCTAATTTACCTCACATTAAAGGGACACTTTAGTCCCCAGAACCACTGCAGCTTAATGTAGTGGTCCTGGTGTCTATAGCCTGTCCCTGTATGCCTTATAATGTAAACACAGCGGCACTGCAGCACTGGCGTTAGTTAACATGGCAGATCATATGGGTGGGGCATTGTGATGTCACATGGGGGAGGAGGGGGGCGGCAAACTTTACTTTTGCCTAGGGCGGCAAAAATCCTTGCACCGGCCCTGAATAAAGTCCCACCACTCACATGCATTATCAATAAGCATTCAAAGGTTTAATGCGTAGTACATCGTATATATAAAACACAGTTTGTCTAGGGGTGTATACATCAATGGAAACATTATGGGAGTCTCAGAACCGAAAGTATAATTTTTCATATAACATTTCGTAATGCGCTTAGTCTCCCATTCACTGATGTAAGTGACAGTCTTAGTTTTAGGAACCCAATTAAGAATGCTATATTTTCAAGTCCTGGATGTTTATAAAAGATAGCGAAAGCTGGTGTCCGGTGCAAAAACACAAGAGCATAAAAATATGTATACCGTAATACTTTAGCTATGTAATAAGAAATACTGAAGTAGAAAGCAGGACATGAGACTGGCACCCTGTAACATAATATATATAGCACTGTATGTCTAGAGGAATATTCACTAAGCATTGCATAGGTAAAACAATTTTTTTTCCCAACACTTAGCAAAACAAAAAGTGTCTCTGCCACAAATCTTCTGCAAAATACAAATACATGTGGCATATATCACCTAAAGTGTTAGTGTATTAAGGCAGGTATATGGTTACCTTAAGGTTCAGTATATTCTCATATTAAACAAAGAGAGAAATAAATATATGCAAATATACTGTAGTATTTTAATAACGAACAATATAATGTGTATATATTTCGGGCAGACACTTACAAAGGAAAAGCACAACAAAAAGTGTGCTATTAATGCTTTGCCCCAAGAGCCACTTTTCTCCAATGAGTCCTTATGTCTTCTCTTTGTCTGATCCACAAGTCCACTATGGAGAGGTTCTGGGTCCTGGCTTGAGAGGATTGAACTCTGATAAATCTAGTTCTCGTAGTTCTTGTTTGACTATCTGTCAATCATTGATATAATCTCTGAAAACATAGCGAGAGAGGACACATAAGACAATGCTTCTATTTCTCCTCCTTTGCCATTTCCTAACTCTTTAAAGGAAAACATTCAATGTTATACATTGCATAGAAGTAACACTTCTCAAGGAAAAAAAAGTGTTTTGTTGTGTTTGGTTTTCATTGCTAGGATTTCGGATCATACCATGAAAACACCAGTGATTCCAAATACATTATTACAAACCCAACGCCAGATGTAATAAGTGAGCCTGATAGGACAGATTCCACTCTGGATAACCGTGACCGTGAATCTTCTAAAACATCTAAGGACCTACGGTATGATTACTTACCTTTGTAACATGACTGCTGACCACCCCCATCCTGTTGCCCAAAAGCACACACGAGACCTATATTGTTGGGTAAGGGCAACGGCCACAGCTTTATTTAACTCAAAACACCAAATGCCAGCAAAGATAACATTCTGTCAACAGACAGCTCTACCATGCAATAATCCATGAGTCCGGGGCAGCCTGCCCCCGCCATCAGCTCTCAACAGGCTGCGACTCCCCAGTCCATGTCGACATCTTCTTCAACAGTTCTGCTCTGGCCATGACTTCTGCAAGCTGTGACAAAACGAGAAGAAAACAAGACACCAAACACCACAAAAAAACCAATGACTGACCAAAGGGTGGGAGAGCGGGAAAGCTAGGATTCCTACACTTTTTTTGAAGGACCGATTCCTTACCCTGTACCGAACAAAGATTGGCAGCGAACTGAGGGTCATCCAAAGCCACAAAAGGAATCCAAAACTCCAACGAAATCCCATCAAATAGTGTTTGAGCCTCATCTGCTTTAGGATAACTGTCTAACCATTGCTGCATCCTTGTGATGTTCACCGGCGTCCTCTCCGCGAGGTAAGTAATCCCATCCATTTCTTTTACCCGCACTCATCCATCAATTCCTGTAAGAGCGCAAAGCATGGTGTGCACCCCCACAATGAAAACATTCATGTTTGAACCTGCAGGAGCTAAGCCACCTGCAGTGGCTCTCGTTAAAGAGCCAGCACACCCCTTTTTGTTACCCGCTGAGGTGCCAGAAGAAATGCCGGCAGCCCCTGGAAAGGGGGATGGATGACTAGGGGTCATTAGTAGCAGCCACAAGCTACCGTCTTGGACCCCGAAATCCATCCCCGGGCACATTGCCATATTTGGGGATAAATTGCTGGTCGTAGCGAAACCAGCATTGACCACCTTACACCTTATAGGTCCCCCAAATTAAATCCAAATACCCAAACAATCGGGGCTCTCTCAGGGAAGCACCTCACTGATTTACTGGCAAATTTATTAAAATCCTGCAGCCAGTTTCCGAACGTACGTGGAATCTGCTTACCTTTTTCCGTGTTGCCAAACTCCCCACGTGGTGGTCTGTCCACTGATTCCTTGTCTGGCGGCACCAGCGACAGGACATCCACAAACTCAACTCAACAGATTTTGTCCTGCAGCTCCAGGGGGACATGAAGGCCCAATGTGGCTAACTCAAAGCCTGGCAGGGGGGGCGACACGCCTCCACACCAATACCCTTAATACCCCCAGAGACTGTACTGGGACTAACCTGAGAAACCTCCCCTGAACTGCTCACTTGACCTGGGCGCGTGTCCAGAACCCCTTTTAGCAAGTGCCATATCTCTTGCCACTCGATACCCTGATTAATCCCTGTATCCCCCCAAGCGCTAGCACAGGCCAACTCACCGAACCGCTGAGGAGTCACCAACACCTGCTCCACTGGATCCTCCTGCACCACCTCATTAGAGTCAGGCCCAGCCAGGAGTCTCTCCACCCTCGCGGCATCACTGTGGCCTGTGGTCGCCCGGATCTACCTTCCAGCTCTCTCCAGCTCCCTCCGTCTCCTTCTGGCATTCCGATCAACTTATGGCGCCAGGGCCAGTGACACAGGCACATTTTGGTGTGCCGACGCCACGTGAGCGCTCTGCGATGATGTCATTCGTGCCCGTCTTCTGACTCACTGCCCGGCTTCCTGGGTCCTCCTTCCTCTGCCATACCGCATCATAGCCGGCGGCGCCGATCCTTGCCCCTGACGTGAGGACGTCACTTCCAGTGGCGCCGGAAGAGAAGGCGGGCTGTGGGATCTTCCCACCAACCCAGTGCCATCTTGAGCCCGCACTTCTGGTCCGATTCCGGCCCGCCTCCTACCTCGCTGACCACTGAGGAACTCCGCTTTCACAGCACCACAGGACCCGATGTCATCCATGTTCCAGCTTCTCCGACTGGCACCGCTCCTGGGACCGGATCTCCTGACCCTCTGTCCGCCCTAGGTTATTCTTCCGCCGCTGCTGGGCCTCCAGACCAGAAGCGCCTTTAACGCTTCTTTCTTTAACTTTTCTTTTTTTTTTGGCCAGCCAGGAAAGCTACACTTTTCCTGACGAACTGGTGAGTCCCCTCCCTCCTCCTCATCTTTTATCACCTCTCTCAACTATCAACATCTATCTATTTAGGTCCCAACCCCTCAACTTCAGGCATCAATCAGGTCCTCCCTTCCTTATCAGTCCAGGGAGGCACAGGAGCCTTTTATTCTAAGTCTTTTTTTATTGTGGGGGGTGTTTGGGACCATTTAAATAATTTCTGAACGTTTTCTTTTCTCGGCAGTATTCGGCTCCGACTTCCTCTCACCATGGAGGACTTCAAGCTCCGCTCTGTGCTGGGTAGAGGGAGCTTTGGAAAGGTAAGTTTAAGGTGGAATTCCAATTCTAGTTCAATATAACTGATGTCTTAACAGATGTAGCACAACACTTTATTTATTTTTAATTTCAGGTTCTGCTGGCTAAGTTCAAGAAAACAAACAATATGTACGCCTTGAAAGTCATAAGAAAAGGAGACATAGAAACATCACCTAAGCTCCATAGGTCAGTAAATGAAGAACACTTAATTGGTTTTGGAAGGACAAAAGTCCTGTTTTCTGTCTTTTGTTTGTCATTTCTTTTTGGATATCGGTGGAACATGATTTTAAAACTTTTATTTTTCCTTTCCAGCCTTCTGTGTGAGAAGCGCGTATTTCAAGCTGTGACCAACAGACGTCACCCATTTCTAATTAACTTGTTTGGGTGTTTCCACACTCGAGACCACGCCTGTTTTGCAATGGAGTATGCAGCTGGGGGTGACCTATGGACAAACCTCAGAAATAAAAGGGGTCCATATCCAGAACCCAGAACTATGTGAGCATAAGCTGCAGGTCTAATCCAATGTTCTGCAGACGGGCTACAAATTCCATAAATTCTAGTTATTTATCCCTGTTTATACCAGGAATATCACACACTATGGGATCCATTGTGGGTTTTCTGATCCTGATTATTTTGTTTATAAGAGTAAAACAATAAGCAAAAACAATTACATTACAACAGTAACAATATCTTTAAAACAGAATTTTACAAAAAAAAAAGAAAGAGGAAAGATAGCATCATGGGTTTTAAAATAAACATGATTGGATATTAGCAAATATATTCTCTATTAAATATGACTTCAAACAGTATAAATTAATGTATATCCCCATAGCTGCTGTATATCTGCTTGCTGTATGTGCCCAATACTGTATCAGTGCGGTTACATCTGGCCACATACACCGCTGTCTGCACCAGCTATAGCTAACGGCCTTGGAAGCAACAACATTGGTGAATGGAACCAGCTGTAAATGCTAAACAACCAATCACCATTGTATCAGCTGATAACTAACCAGCCACCAGCAGTGAGAATAAGGAAACCCGGGATTTAATGTAATATGTCAGAACACAGAGTGACTTGGAATATACGGAATTAACCAGTTAATAATAAAACACTGCGTCATCTAGAAAGTAACAGATTTATTTATTATTCCCAGATTTTATTCTGCATGTGTCGTCCTGGGACTGGAGTTCTTACACGAACAAAAGATCATTCACCGGTAAGATTATAGAAAGAGACTACACATGGAGTGTCCGTGATATTTGTGTTATTGTTTAACCCTCTTTGTTTATTTGAGTTATTCATGTTAACCATTTAGATGGTCTAAAGAGTGAAACCTATCCTAAGAGCCTCTAGTGTTATGTAAAATTAATAAAACTTAATTTTCTGTATTTTAATCTAGAGACCTGAAATTAGAAAATATCGTTCTAGACGAAAAAGGGTTCGCTAAGATTACAGACTTTGGTCTTTGCAAAGAAGGTAAATATAATTTTATAATTAAAACATATTTTTTGATAACAGCTCACACTTAGTAAGTTCAAAGTGTCCCGGCAATGTCAGAGCTAGCTTTCATATAAATAACCTTTTAATAAGTCTGTGATACGAACATAGAGTCCGTTTGGGTTACGTTAGAATTTGGTTATCACACAGTAAGTGTAGGTGTGATTTATAGGACCCCAGGACAAACCGAGTTGGATAATTTCCTAGTTGAGGAAACAGCTAAAATGATAATGAAGTGGGAAGTTATCATCATGGGTGACTTTTATCTTCCTGATGTGAATTGAAAAACCAAAGTAGCTGCCTGTGCCAGGATCACATATATTCTTAACTCCCTACTTGGATTGTCTCTAAAACAAGTCGTTGAGTAGCCAACTTGTAAAGAGGCCATACTAGATTTAGTGTTAACAAATGGAGATTTGGTATCAGATATTACTGTAGGTGAAAGTTTGGGATCCAGTGATCATCAGTCAGTGTGGTTTAATATAAGAACAGTGACCGAGTCACATCAAACAAAAACAGAAGTTTTAGACTTTAAAAAAACAGACTTTTCTAAAATTAGAATATGTGTAAAGGAGTCATTATCGGACTGGAGCAATTTAAATGGAGTCCAAGAGAAATGGGATTATTTAAAAGTTGCACTGCTGAAGGCAACAGAAAATTGCATTAGGCTTGTCAGTAAATGCAAAAAAATTCAAGAAACCACTGTGGTACTCTGCAGATATGGCTAAAATGGTAAAAAACTAAAAGTTAGTATTTAGTAATTAGAAAAAAAACCAGAGTGAGGAAGACAGAATGATCTATAAGATAAGGCAGAAAGAGGCTAAGCAAGTTATAAGAGCTTACAAATCACAAGCAGAAGAGAAAATAACAGTCAGTAAAAAAAGGGGAAAAACATTTTTTTAGATACATGTATGAGAAAAGGAAAGTAAAACAAGGATTAGTTAGATTAAAAACAAAAGAAGGAAGGTATGTAGAAGAGGATAAAGGTCCAGCTGACTGCCTCAATGAATATTTTTGTTCAGTATTTACAGATGAAAATGAAGAAAAGGGGCCTCAGTTAGGAAAAATGACAAATTAGTCATTTGTTACATGTGAGTTTACAGAGGAAGAGGTTCTATTTCAACTGTCAAAAGTAAAGACAAATAAGTCAATGGGACCTGATGGAATACACCCAAAGTTATTAAAAGAGCTTAGTGGTGTACTAGCAAAACCATTAACAGATTTATTTAACCAATCATTGTTAACAGGAGTAGTCCCAGAAGATTGGAAGTTAGCGAATGTTGTGACCATTCAAAAGAAAGGTAGTAGGGAGGAATCGGGCAACTATAGTCCAGTAAGCCTTACTTCAGTAGTGGGGAAAGTAATGGAAACCATGTTAAAGGATAGGATTGTTGAACATCTAAAAACACATGGATTTCAAGATCAGAGACAACATGGGTTTACTTCAGGGAGATCCTGCCAAACTAATCTTATTGATTTTTTTTGATTGGGTAACTAAAATAATAGATCAGGGTGGTGCAGTAGCCATTGCTTACCTAGATTTCAGTAAGGCTTTTGACTATGTTGCACATAGAAGGCTTATCAATAAACTGCAATCTTTAAGTTTGGATTCCAATATTGTTGAATGGGTAAGGCAGTGGCTGAGTGACAGGCAACAGAGGATTGTAGTAAATGGAGTATATTCGAAGTGTGGGGTACCTCAGGGATCTGTACTTGGACCCATTCTCTTTAATATTTTTATTAGTGATATTGCAGAAGGTCTTGATTATTATTATTATTATGATATTTATAGAGCGCCGTCAAATTCCGCAGCGCTTTACAATGGGTGGACGAACAGACATGTTGTTGTAATCAGACAAGTTGGACATGCAGGAACAGAGGGGTTGAGGGCCCTGCTCAATGAGCTTACATGCTAGAGGGAGTGGGGTAAAATGACACAAAAAGGTAAGGATAGTATTAGACTAATGACAGTTGCAGAAGAGGAATCAGTCAGGAGCTATTAACAGTTTAATTGATACGCTTTTATGAAGAAGTGGGTTTTTAACGATTTTTGAAGGAGTGGAGACTGGGTGAGCATCTAACGGAGGAGGGAAGCGAGTTCCACAGGAACGGTGCAGCCCTCGAGAAATCTTGAAGGCGAGCATCAGAGGTGGGAGTACGGACAGAAGATAGACGGAAGTCTTCAGCAGATCGTAAGGGCCTAGACAGGACATACTTGTGCATAAGGGAGGATAGATAGGTGGGAGCAGCATTATGTAGAGATTTGAAAGCAAGAACCAGAATTTTAAATTGAACTCTATATTTTATAGGAAGCCAATGTAGGGATTGACAGAAGGGTGAGGCATGGGAGGTGCGGGCGGACAGGAAGATGAGCCTCGCCGCTGAATTCATTATGGACTGTAGCGGCGCTAGTTGGGAGCACGTAAGACCACTGAGAAGCGGATTACAGTAGTCAAGGCGAGAAAGGACAGTGGAATGAACCAACACCTTAGTCGCATCTGGTGTTAAGTAGGGGCGGATGCGCGCAATGTTTTCAAGATGGAAATTACAGGATTTGGCGATAGATTGAACATGAGGCTTGAAGGAGAGGTCGGAGTCAAAGAGAACACCTAGGCAGTGAGCCTGCGTGGTGGAGCTGATGGTAGCACCGTTGACTTGGAGGGAGACAGACACAGGAGTAACAACACTTGAGGGAGGAAAGACCAGAATTTCAGTTTTGGTTAAATTTAGTTTAAGGAAGTTGGCAGCCATCCAGTTAGAAACAGCAGAGAGGCAGTCAGAGACACTAGTCAAGAGGGACTGGGAGAGATCAGGAGAGGACAGGTAGATTTGCGTGTCATCTGCATAGAAATTATATTGGAAGCCAAAGGAGCTAATGAGTTTACCAAGGGAGGCAGTATAGATGGAGAACAGTAGGGGACCAAGGACTGAACCTTGGGGGACACCAACAGAGAGGAGTTGGGGAGAAGAAGCAGAGCCAGAGTAAGAAACACTGAAAGAGCGCTGGGAGAGGTAGGAGGAGCACCAGGAGAGAGCAGTATCTTGTAGACCGATATTGCGGAGGATGAGAAGAAGCTGTTGATGATCAACAGTGTCAAAAGCCGCAGACAGGTCAAGGAGAATTAGGATAGAGTAGTGACCACGAGATTTTGCAGCGAGTAGATCATTGGATACTTTGGTCAGTGCCGTTTCCACAGAGTGCTTAGCGCGGAAACCAGACTGAAGCGGGTCTAGCAGAGAGTTGGACTCGAGAAAGTCTGTCAATCTCGCATACACAATTCTTTTAAGGATCTTGGATGCAAAAGGCAGTAGCGAGATAGGACGATAGTTGGATGGGGAGTTAGGGTCAAGATTGGGCTTCTTTAGAATTGGGGTTACAGTTGCATGTTTGAAGGGCAATGGAAATATACCAGAGGAGAGAGAGAGAGATTGAGAATTTTAGTGAGAGGTGGAGAAAGAGAAGAAGACAGAGTACGGATGAGATGCGAGGGAATTGGATCTAGGGAGCAGGTGGTAGGGCAGGAGGACCGGAGAAGAAACCTCTTCCAATGTAGCGGGTGCGAATGAACATAGAACAGCAGAGGGAGTGAAGTTAGGGGAAGTATTGTAAGGGGAAGAAGAAAGATGAGATATCTCTTCTCTGATTGTAGAGATCTTATCAGTGAAGTGAGTTGCAAAGTCTGAGGCGGTCAAGTTAGTAGGTGGAGGAGGAACAGCAGGGTGAAGAAGAGAGTTAAATGTGTGAAATAGTCGTTTGGGTTCGCGGGAGAGTGTATTTATGAGTGTATTGAAGTAATTAACTTTTGCAGAGGAAAGAGCCAAGCTATGATACTAAGATATGATACTAAGATATGTAACAGGGTTGATGTTCCAGGAGGGATAAGCCAAATGGCAAATGATTTAGGTAAACTAGAAAAATTGTGGCAATTTTGTGGCAACTGACATTTAATGTGGATAAGTGCAAGATAATGCATCTTGGAATTAAAAACCCAAGGGCAGAATACAGAATATTTGATCGAGTCCTAACCTCAACAACTGAGGAAAGGGATTTAGGGGTGATTATTTCTGATGACTTAAAGGTAGGCAGACAATGTAATAGAGCAGCAGGAAATTCTAGCAGAATGCTTGGTTGTATAGGGAGAGGTGTTAGCAGTAGAAAGAGGGAAGTGCTCATGCCATTGTACAGAACACTGGTGAGACCTCACTTGGAGTATTGTACGCAGTACTGGAGACCGTATCTCCAGAAGGATATTGATACTTTAGAGAGAGTTCAGAGAAGGGCTACTAAACTGGTTTATGGATTGCAGGATAAAACTTACAAGGAAAGGTTAAAAGAACTTAAGATGTATAGCTTGGAGGAAAGACGAGCCAGGGGGGATATGATAGAAACATTTAAATACATAAAGGGAATCAACACAGTAAAGGAGGAGACTATATTTAAAAGAAGAAACACCACCACAACAAGAGGAAATAGTCTTAAATTAGAGGGGCAAAGGTTTAAAAATAATATCAGGAAGTATTACTTTACTGAGAGGGTAGTGGATGCATGGAATAGCCTTCCAGCTGAAGTGGTAGAGGTTAACACAGTAAAGCAGTTTAAGCATGTGTGGGATGGGCATAAGGCTATCCTAACTATAAGATAAGGCCAGGGACTAATGAAAGTATTTTTTAAAAATTGGGCAGACTAGATGGGCCGTTCTTATCTGCCATCACATTCTACGTTTGTTTATAAAAGTATGTGTATAAAATGTCTGCCTTTTTCCAAAATAGACTGGTAAAATATTTTATAAATAAATAAATAAAATACATAAAGGAACTCTCTAACAGTAAAAGTTAATATGTTTATTTTAATTTAAAGTGTTCATGGGGTATTTTAGGTTATGCAGACCCCTTTAAAAAAAAAAAACATGTTTTTACTCACCCTCTATGCAGGGCTGGGCAGGCAGTGTTGGATACACACACATTACACACAGCTAGCACGCACCACATTCAGATCACACACAGCCACCACACACACTGTGGGGGGAGAGAAGGAGTAATTATGGGGAGGGCAGAGGGTGAGACACTATACTTGGGGCTCCAGGCAGGTAACCCAGTTTTTTATAATTGCAATTATTTTGTGTGTTGGGAGAAACAGATTGGGCTACTACTTTATTCCTTTGGAAAAGTAGGTTGTTTAGATGTCCACAGCCATGCAAACACCAACACAGACAGTCGTGTCTGACAGCATCCCATAAACCCCTGCTGGGTGAAGGTTTATGGAGTGAATTCAATATCCACTGAATAGTATGAAAGCTCCCTCTTATTCCAGGCATGTTTCCTACAAAACTAAAACTCTCAGCAATATCTATTCACTATTATTCTTATAGAAACATTAGATCCGATACAGAAACATGTCACCAGTTATCAGACGTGATTTAACCCGTTAGCATGATCAATTAAGATTACAGATCAGTCAAACTGAAAGTCATTCCAAATAGAATTTGCTAAAACCGAATATCTTCAATTTATATACAATTCTATTTTCCTGATTTCTCAGGAATCGGATACGGAGACACAACTGGGTCCCCTCGTGGAACCCCACATTACGTAGCTCCTGAAGTGTGCAAGGGCAAGCCGTATACAAGAGCTGTAGACTGGTGGAGCTTCGGTGTGGTCATTTATGTAATGCTATCTGGGAAGGTAAGAACAGACTTTCAATAAGAATCTATAAACAGATTTATTTACTGCTAATCCAAAGAGACGCTACCAATTTAAAGAATCACTCTGCAGACCTAAAGCACTATAGCTTGCTGAAATGCTTTATTCGTGCAGAGTGTGACTTCTTTGTTTTACAAAACTTGCAGATTTCAATTAAATCATGACTTTTATAAATTAACTTTACACCTGCCTTGCACAGACTTCTCATTTATTGCTCAGCTGTTGATTACTAAAATTGAGTTTTTTAAAATGTATTTTTTCTCTAGTTCCCCTTTGAAGGCCGTGACAAAGACAAGCTGTCTGCTAGTATCATCAGAGGAAAATTCAAATATCCAAAGTCTCTGTCCAGAAACGCCACTTCAATAATAGGGAAGGTAAGTCGCCACGCATACTTAGTGTTTAATACATTTTATAGATTATATGAGCCATGCTGAAACCATCCATTAATCATTGATGAGTGGAAATTCAGCCCGGCATGCTGCATGGAGCCTTGCCTCTAATCAGTACAGTAATAATGTATGACATCACATCCCAGCATCATTACTTTATATGAACGGTCTGACACAAGTAAGGAACAGGGAATCTATCAGTTTTTTATTATTATTTATAAAGTGCCAATAAATTCCTCAACACTGTACAATGCGTGGCCCGTACGTCCATACCCATCCATATATCTTATGTATCCAGTGTATCTGTGTGCTGGATGGGTAGGGACATATGGGCCACCCTGTGCAATGGGTGGATTAAGAGACACGTAGCTGTAACCAGACAAGTTGGACACACAGGAACAGAGGGATTGAGGGCCTGCTCAGTGAGCTTACATGCTAGGGGGAGTGGGGTATAGTGACAGTAACAGAGGGATTGAGGGCCCTGCTCAGTGAGTTTACATGTTAGAGGGAGTGGGGTATAGTGACACAGTAACAGAGGGATTGAGGGCCCTGCTCAGTGAGTTTACATGTTAGAGGGAGTGGGGCATAGTGACACAGTAACAGAGGGATTGAGGGCCTGCTCAGTGAGTTTACATGTTAGAGGGAGTGGGGTATAGTGACACAGGAACAGAGGGATTGAGGGCCCTGCTCAGTGAGTTTACATGTTAGAGGGAGTGGGGTATAGTGACAGTAACAGAGGGATTGAGGGCCCTGCTCAGTGAGTTTACATGTTAGAGGGAGTGGGATATAGTGACACAGTAACAGAGGGATTGAGGGCCTGCTCAGTGAGTTTACATGTTAGAGGGAGTGGGGTATAGTGACACAGTAACAGAGGGATTGAGGGCCTGCTCAGTGAGCTTACATGCTAGGGGGAGTGGGGTAAAGTGACACAAAAGTTAAGGGTAGGGTAGAAATGTAGGTTACTAGGATAGTATTCACTGAGGGCTTAGTAGGTTACTTTTGACAGTTGCAGGAGTGTAGGGAGGGAAAGCTGTTGACATTTTAATTAATACGCTTTGCTGAGGAAGTAAGGAATGGAGACTGGATAAAAGACTAACAGAGAGGGGAAGGGCATTCCATAGGAATGGTGCAGCCCTAGAGAAGTCTTTAAGGCGAGCATCAGAGGTAGGAGTATGAAGACATGTTAGACTTAGGTCTTCGGCACAGCTTAAGGGTCTCGACGGGACATACTTGTGCATTAGTGAGTGTGGCGGACCGCCAGTGTCTCGCCGCCACGGATTCCCTTTTTCCAGTGTGAAATAGCTCTACCAAGTTGTGAAAGTGATTGTAGCTGGTCTCAATACAGGAATATAGCAAGTTCCTCCCTGTCGTCCCTGTGTCTGAGAGATAATTGAGTCAGGAAACTATAACTCAATTATCTCTGTTACAGGGAAAACATAAAAAATGTCATACAACACCCCAAAAGTACCGCTAAAATGCATGGGAACCCCAAAAGAGTCATATCCCCAGATAGCCCTGATCTGAGCTCCAAAGTTGGCCAAATAAAGTGCTCAAATCCATTTGGTGGTATGCAACCACCACCGGGGTAAAGTTTTGACCGGCTGGCCATGAGGTAGAAGCCCAAAACAGTACCAGGGAAATGGGTGCAACGACCGGTCTTTGTTCGGGGGTTCCTGTATGAATACCACACAATATATCAATTAAACTGTGAACTGCTTTTCCTCCCCACACCCTGATTCCTCTCCTGAAACGGTCATCAAAACAAAACACTAAGCCCTCGATGAATACTATCCGAGCAATCTCCTTTTTTACCCTACCCTTACCTTTTGTGTCACTATTTCCCACTCCCTCTAGCATGTAAGCTCATTGAGCAGAGCCCTTAATCCCTCTGCTTGAGTGCATCAAATGTGTCTGGTTACAAACACGTTGCTGTTAGTTTACCCAGGGCCAGATTAATATCCCAGTGGGCCTGGTGCTGAGAATTATGATGGGGCCTAATTACAGAATCTTATCGCCCAAAAACACTAAAACAGGCATACATCTCAAGCATCATGTATCTGATGGAGATGGTGTTGGAGGGAAACTCAAGGGATGCAGCTATAAGAAAACACATACTCTATGCTAATCTCTTTATCTAATTTATGCTTTCATCTTTCAAGTAAATCCATACCTCCTAACAGCAGTGTCCAGTGAAGCAGAAAGTCAATGGGCAGGGTAAAAGGGTGGGCCACTGACGCAAATCACATGACCAGAACTGCCAAAAGTGGCTAACATGCCCAAAAAAGGGGCATGTCTGTCCAAAGAATTGGAAGGCCAACCTGGCATCAGTGTCCCTATGTATCACAGTGTCAGTGTCCCCATGTCGCCCAGTCCCCTAGTGTCTCAGTGTCCCCATGTCTCTGTGTCTCGGGGGCACTGAGACACTTGGGGACATTGGGAGACATGGGGGCACTTGTGGATACAGACATGGGGACACTGGGAGACATGGGGACACTGAAACACTAGGGACACTGGCTGGGAGACATGGGGACACTGAGACACTAGGGACACTGGCTGGGAGACATGGGGACACTGAGACACTAGGGACCCTGGCTGGGAGACATGGGGACACTGACTGAGAGACATGGGGACACATGGAGACACTGTGTCCCTAGTGTCTCTGTGTCCCAATGTGTCTCCCAATGTCCCTATGTCTCACAGCATCCCCATGTCTCACAGTGTCACCAAGTGTCTCAGTGTCCCCTTGTGCCTTTCCCCCCATCCTTCACTTGAGCTGTAGGTTGTCTCTGCAGGCTGGGAGCTGCTGTCTGGACTCTGTGTGGATAGCTGCTCCCCCGTAAATCAGTGAGTAGAGGGAGGCAGGGAGGGATATGCTGTAACTTCCTCTCCCTGCCTATCCACACAGTAGTGACCCCTACTGGCTGGTGCTGGTATTGCAGAGTAATCTCTGTTTATACTGAGAAAAATATCTGTATTTGTATTGCCGGTATTACTGCAATACCGGCATGCCCAGGCAGCCTCAAATACCGGCTGTGCTGGTAAAATACCAGTCAGGTGGTGTATGTATGTATATATATATATATATATATATATTTTTTTTTTATGGGCCTATTCCATTGGCCAGGGCATGGAGCTGCAGCTCCATCAGCCCCTATGTTTATCCGGCCCTGAGTCCACCCATTGTACAGCGCGACGGAACTTGTTGGTGCTTTTTAAATAATAATAATAATATTCAAATGCTTCTAAGTAGCTAATGCTCCCCCCAGTTGTTAGTTCCTATCTCCCGAACGCCGTTCGCATACAGGGCCGGATTAACATAGGGGCTGATGGAGCTGCAGCTCCAGGCCCAGGCCCATGGAATAGGCCCATTGATTTATAAAAAAAAAAAATTTTTTACATTTTTTCACACACTACTCTTAGGGATTCCACCTGGCTTTTATTTTATTGGCACAGCCAGTATTTGAGGCTGCCTGGCTGGTGCCAATATTACAGTGATACTGGCAATACAAATGCTGGTATTTTTCTCAGTATAAACAAGAGATTACTCTGCAATACCAGCACTGGCCAGTAGGGGTCACTGTATGTGGAGACAGGCAAGGATAGGAAGTTCCAGCATATCCCTCCCTGACCATCTATACTCACTGATCTGCAGGGGTGCAGCTACAGAGAGTCCAGACAGCAACTCCCATCCTGCAGAGACAGCCTACAGGTCAGGGAAGTAAGGGATGGGGGGAAAGGCTGCAAGGATACATGGGGACACTGAGACACTAAGGGACATTGGGAGACATTATGACACAGACACAGTCTCCCAGTGTCCCCATGTCTCCCAGCCAGTGTCCCTGGTGTCTCAGTGCCCCCTAGTCTCCCAGTGCCCCCAGTCTGCCAGTGTCTCACTGTCCCCATGTCTCCTAGTGCCTCCAGGTCTCCCAGTGCCTCAAGTGTCTCAATGTCCCCATTTCTCCAAGCTTGTGTCGCTAGTGTCTGTGGTCCTGGTGTCTCCTCGTCCCCATGTCTCCCAGTGCCCCCATGTCTCAATGTCCCCATGTCCCCCAGCCAGTGTCTCTAGTGTCTGTGTCCCTGGTGTCTGTGTCCCCATGTCTTCAAGTGTTCCCTATTTTACCAGTGTCCCCATGCATCCCAGCCAGAGTCCCCTAGTCTCCCAGTGTCACTGGTGTCTCCGTGTCTCTAGGTCTCCCCGTGTCCCCAGGTCTTCCTGTCTTCCTAGTGACATGGGGACCCTGGGATACATGGGACACAGGGAGATATGGGGCATTGAGACACTGTGATACATAGGATCATTGGGAGACCTGGGGACACAACACTAGGGGACACTGGGAGACATGGGGTACTGAGACACTGATACATAGGAACACTGAGACCTGGAGTAATCGACACATGGGGGCACTGGGAGACATGGGGCCACTGGGAGGAATCCATCTATACAGCAGAATCAAACTAAGTAGTTTTTTGGTGATTTTACAGCATTTTCTCTTATGTCACTCCTTGTGATTTTACATCATGTGATGTCACCCATACATATTTAATTATGCAAATTAAAAAAAGGTGGCAACCCTAACTACTTTTCACATACCCTTACTTAAGTATGGAAACTTAAGAGGGATGTATGGGAACAAAACTTGTGTGGACTGGCTGACAATGAATATAGTTAAAGTGACACTAGAGTCACCAGAACAACTACAGCTTATTGAATTTGTTCTGGTGAGTAGAATCATTACCGTCAGTCTTTTTGCTGTAAACACTGTCTTTTCAGAGAAAATGCAGTCTTTACATTACAGCCTAGGGATAACTTCACTGGCCACTCCTTAAATGGCTGTTAGAGATCCTTCCTGGGTCATGGCTGCCTAAAATGCATCCAAACATTCAGCGTCTCCTCCCTTTGCATGCAGACACTGAACTTTCCTCATAGAGATTCATTGACTCAGTTCATCTCTTTGAGGAGATGCTGATTGGCCAGGGCTGTGTTTGAATCATGCTGGCTCTGCCCCTGATCTGCCTCTTTGTCAGTCTCAGCCAATCCTATGGGATTAGGCCACCACTTCTAATGATGTCAGCAGACTGCTTGTTTTTCTGAGTCTAACAGCATGCAGAGTTACAGCTTCAGGCTTGAATACAGTTAGATTTTGCTATATTTATGGAGGCATGAGGGGCCCAGGGGGCCTAGATGGTGGTCTAATACTATAGGGTCATGAATTCATGTTTGTGTTCCTGACCCTATAGTGAGCCTTTAAGGTAATGCTGACTTTGGTCTCTCTAACAATGTGCTTCTACACTCACTACATACAGCTTTTCTCTGTCCCAGACTATATACCAGGAGCTTCTGCCTGCTAGTAAGACGGTAAGGAGACAAGTGGACCAGCGAGTGCTAGGGGACAGTCCTTAGAAAGCGTTGAGTGAGCGCATCATTAGATGCATTTATGCCAAGCTCAGGGTGCTGTCTGCATAGTATGCCCTTAGTTGGCCAGCTGCATGATTGGCAGGCAGCCTGACATGCATTCATACCAGGCTGGCCTTCTAATTGTTTGGGCAGACATATCCTCTTTTTGGGTATGTTTGCCCCTTTTGGCAGGTTACGTGATTTGTGTCAGTGGCACACCCTTTTACCGTGCCCATTGACTTCCTGCTCGACTGGACACTGCTGTTAGGGGTTATGGATTTACTTGAAAGATGAAAACATAAATTAGTGAGAGATTAGCCTAGGATATGTGTTTTCTTATAGCTGCTGTTTTCTTTTTCTCCAGCACCATCTCCATCAGATACATGACGCTTGGGAGTGTTTTACTGTTTTTGGTCGATATGATTCTGTAATTAGGCCCGTCATAATTGTCAGCACCAGGCCTACTGGGCTCTTAATCTGGCCCTGTTCGCATAGCTGGTCAGGAACTGGGACTGGCAGCAGTTCCATTTTCACTGGTGTTCACGCGAGAGCCTAGACAAAAAGAGTTCCAGGCACTCAACGACCATGTACCGCTGCCTGCATTCGGGTGACAAAATGGCATTCCTTAATTGTTTCCTTTGTGGTTTCGCACTTGTTCTAATAAGGTGCTGGGGTGGTCTTCATTCCGTAGCCGAACTAAGTGGGTTTTCACGAAAATTTGAAAAAGGGAATAGTACCAGTACAAGTGATGGTGTATTCCTTCACAGTGAGTATTGGTCGGTTAGAGCAGCATGTGTAAGCAAGTACCAGGATCTTAAACATTTTTACAGAGAATTAAACAAAAACCCTGAATATCTTCTTTCTCATTATATGACCTCCATAAAGGATTAATAATGATTATCATTATTATTGGTATTTATATAGCGCCAATGTATTACGCATCACTCAACATTATTATGAAAGGAGGTAATTTAACAATAAATGAGACAATTACAAAATGTTACAGGAACAATAGGTAGATGAGGATCCTGCACAAATGGCCTTGCATAAATAGTCCTTATTGACATGACATACAGAGCCCACTAACGTCCTGTTTAAAACTATAGTTATAAGTAGTTGGCGCAGGGTAGATACAGAGCTCAGTCTTGGATGGGGCACTATGCAAGATGGTTTTTATTGTGAAGAGACAGACTGCAATATGATATCAAGGGCCACCTCAGCCCTGTCCCCATAAAGCAATAGCCACGTACGTACACTGCTACTGCCATAATCGGTCCTGGTATATTGTATTGTTATAATCTCCATCTAACAGAGATTAACACCACATATATATATGCTGTCTCTTTAAACATAACTCACAAAACGCAGGGCTTGGAGAAGTCCGGAACTCCTGGTGTTACGCCCTCAGCCCACGACTGGTCAGTACGCCTCTGTTCACTCTATAAAGTCTCTGTTTTACTTGCCCAATGCAATTATTTCTTGTCTTCCCACTCCCTCATGCCACTTGCCTTATCCACTGTCTGCTTGTCCCTGCCACTTGCCCTATCCATGCCCATGTCTTATATCATATTAATCCCTCGATCCATAGCACTTACCCCATTCACTTTCTGGCCATTTCCCTCTCACCATATTAGCAAATTAGTCTGCTTTCTACATTGCTTCCTCTATATCACGTCTTACATGTGATTGTAACCGTGCCACTTCGCCACTCCAGTTCCCATCAAATAAAAAGGCATATTCATAAAGGAATGGTAATGTAATAAAGCAAACAGCCAACTTACCTACATCACGAGTCTTTCCATCAATCTGCCTCCATTCGCAAGGAGTATTAGAAGAGGTTGCGCAGGCTAGTGATGATACCACATTCCCTGTCCACTCTTCCTGAGTGCTAACGTGTGAGAAGGAAAACAAGCTTTCTTTCTTGCACGCAGCTGAGCTGTGAGGGTAGACCATTTATCTGGTATTTGGCTTGCTGCTTGGGGGAAACACTTGCCCCCCTCCGCTATCCATACCTGGGTTGCAGCAGACGTCGGTTGAGCTGTAGATATTTTGAGCCCTACATTGATTATAATAAACAGGAATATAGCAAGCAGGAACCATGAATTATGCCAGCAGGATAAAGTGACATGTTGTGTAAAGTCATCCCTTACCCTACTTGCAGGGAAAATGCATGTAATTCTGGTGTTTATTAATAAAATGAACAATATGTAATTTACAGCTTTTAACTAAAAAAGTAAAGGCACGACTAGGAGCTGGCGAGGAAGCTGCCCAGGATGTTAAGGAGCACCCTTTTTTCGAAGTACGTACATTTTAAATAGAACATATTTATTTATTTTTACTTAAATTTGCTAAGTCACTAAAAATATATTTATCAGCATCTCGTTGAAACCTTTATGAAATACTCATACTGACTGCACTGAAATTTTACAGAAATTTTAAAAGTCAAAAGGTAATATAAGATAAAGTGGGGACGGATTCGTCCGAGGTTTACAAAACTTGATAACTGTGAAGTTTTGTCAGTTCCCACATCTTGAGTGACAGAGTCCATTTAAAGTGGAATTGTCGGAGAAAGACACGTTCTCATAGCTAAATGAACTTTCTAAGTTAGTTTGCTTAAAAACAAACAATGTTCCTGCATTTAATTAAATCATAGTAAAATCATACCCAGCTCTGATCACACAGAACCTGCAGCAGCAGTGTGTGTGATTACATTCTGTGCCACAAACGTTATCTCCATAAACACATCACCAGCACTTATTGTGCCAGGAAAAGAGGGCGTCTCACCAACTCAAACATGGCACACCAACCTTAACAGATTACTATCCCAGCTCACATTAATTTTCCCCAATATTATGTGAAGAATGGGGGCAGGGCAAACTGGAAACCTGCCTACAGCCCCTTGGAATCTAAATCCTTGGGTTACTCCTACTGGCATCCTCCTATTTGTGAATGATTTGACAGCTTACCTGGGGTCCGCTGGGCACTGGTCGCTAAAAAGGTCATTGGCTGAGATTGTTAGCTTAGTGCTCTCAGCTGATGAGTACCTCCACGCCCAATGGCTAGGAGAGTGCAGCGAGCTTCCGGGCTGCAGAGATGGAGGTGACCGGTGGACCCCAGGTAAGTTATCAAACCATTCACAAAGAGTTTCATTACTTACACTAGTGGGATGTAGTAGTTATGGTGCTTAGACTGTTCTTTTAAGGCAATTTGAGGATTAGATTTCAGACTCTCCCTGGGATCTGTACAGAATGTAGCTTTTTGTGCATATTATCTGTAATTCTGTGTTTTATATAGTTATTTTACTGATTTATATAATGATGTACATTTCCTTCCAGCACATAGACTGGGCTGAATTATTATTAAAGAATGTGACGCCTCCATTTGTGCCCGCCATTGACGGAACTGAAGATGTCAGCAATTTTAGTAACATCTTCACATTAGAAGATCCTATTTTAACTCCTCCAGAGATGCGAACTAAAATACAGTGCTACGAGGCAGAGGCATTTGAAAATTTTAATTGGAGGGCTGATTGGAATTAATAACAGTCACGGTGTTTAATAAAATTTACTGGAAGAGAGAAGTAACATTTTTTTTTCTTTTCAATTAAATTTTTTATTAAACAAAGTTTTTCATCAAAGTGAGACATAAAATTGAATTTGAAATTTAAGATCAAAATAGCTGAATTAGAAACATCCTCTGAGTCATCGATGAATCCAGCGTGGCTACTTAAATGTGAAATTCGGGTTAAATTCTCACTTTAATGACTGAATGTACAGTTCTGAATTGAATGTAATGTGTACAGCTCTGAGAAAGCAAGCAAGTAGAGGGAAAAAAGAAGAATGGAGAAAAAAATCAACAGTCAGTAAAAAGGGAATCTCCTTTCGACTTCTATATTCATTTTTGCCGAAATGTAATTCATGTGAATCTTGGCCAATCTGGTAATCGTCCAAATTCCCAAACTCCAAACCTACATATGGACGTACAAAGAAACAAACAACTCACACAATATTTATGGGGTTGGCAGTGAGACGAGGGCCATTCAAGATGTGGAAAAAAGCTAATTGACCAATAGAGAGAAAAAGTAGGAGCAGTAAAACCATCTACACTTCCAAGGGGGATTGTTTTAGACACTTTGACTTCAGCTATTGAGGGAGACAGAGCAGCAGACAGGGATTGTCTGCATTTACCCACAGTGTGTGGGTGTGGGAGATGGAAGCCTGTGTCATTGATCTTAGTGTAAAATTTGAATAGGTTTTTAGATTACTGCTGTACCTAGCCAGTGCCACATCCACCATCTGTGTGGAATATAGATAGTCTGGGTCACTGATCCCAGTGTGAGATTGAATAGGTTTAGATTACTGCTGTACCTAACCAGTGCCACATCCACCATCTGTGTGGAATATAGATAGTCTGGGTCACTGATCCCAGTGTGAGATTGAATAGGTTTAGATTACTGCTGTACCTAGCCAGTGCCACATCCACCATCTGTGTGGAATATAGATAGTCTGGGTCACTGATCCCAGTGTGAGATTGAATAGGTTTAGATTACTGCTGTACCTAACCAGTGCCACATCCACCATCTGTGTGGAATATAGATAGTCTGGGTCACTGATCCCAGTGTGAGATTGAATAGGTTTAGATTACTGCTGTACCTAGCCAGTGCCACATACACCATCTGTGTGGAATATAGATAGTCTGGGTCACTGATCCCAGTGTGAGATTGAATAGGTTTAGATTACTGCTGTACCTAGCCAGTGCCACATCCACCATCTGTGTGGAATATAGATAGTCTGGGTCACTGATCCCAGTGTGAGATTGAATAGGTTTAGATTACTGCTGTACCTAGCCAGTGCCACATACACCATCTGTGTGGAATATAGATAGTCTGGGTCACTGATCCCAGTGTGAGATTGAATAGGTTTAGATTACTGCTGTACCTAGCCAGTGCCACATACACCATCTGTGTGGAATATAGATAGTCTGGGTCACTGATCCCAGTGTGAGATTGAATAGGTTTAGATTACTGCTGTACCTAACCAGTGCCACATCCACCATCTGTGTGGAATATAGATAGTCTGGGTCACTGATCCCAGTGTGAGATTGAATAGGTTTAGATTACTGCTGTACCTACCTACTGACAGCGCCGCTTACACCAACTGAGTGGGAGATAAATAGCCTGTGTCATTGATATTAGTGGGGGATTGCCTAGCTATAGGTAAATGTAGCGGAGCTGCAATATTAAATCCCAATATCTCCGCTGGTACAGAAAGTAATCCAAGGAAAGCACTGAAAATGAAGGCAATATCCCGAATCCCTCAGTAACCGGACGAAACAGTTCTGGGAGTCAACTGAGGCTTTTATGACAAGTCACCAAATTTATACGGTTGTCCCTGCACAGAGTTTCCAGACTGGGACAGCAGGGGTTTTACTCAGGTGGACTGTGTGGGAGACTGACCATGCAAGGTTGTTTCCCAGCATCCCCTGCTGTACATGGACAATAATTACATAATCAAGTACAGATAATTCTATTACCAGTTGATACAGTAACTTTGGTAATTTCCAACATATTGACATGAATGACCCCTCATTAGGTTGCAGGGATCCGAGTGCACAATCTCACGAATTACTGCTCAGATCCCTGCAGAAATAGGTGAATGCCACACGTAATACTGTTTTAATGGAACCGGGTCTCAATGAGGAGATCAAACGAAAGGAGGCATTTACACGAAAGAGCGAATCTCCCGAATGGCTGGGAAGTCCAGCGGAGCTCCTGCCGCCGAGTAGCCAATTTTAGTTACTCCACACATCATAGCCACTTCAGCCCTCTGTAGTGGTTATAGTGGCAGGGATTACCTGGCCTGAATCCTGGTAATGGAGAACACTGTTTAGCACCTACAGGGCCCTGATCTTTTACATCATACTTCATGGATTAAATTAAAGGATTATTTGGATTGCAAAGGACTACGAGTGTTCCTATTTCCCATTTCATCTGGTATATACAGCATTGGGAAGCACCAAAAATAATAGCACCAAAACTAATCATTATAAATTAGAGTGCCTGTTTACTAATTATTTTGTGTATATATTAAAAATTAATAAAAAAAGCTCTTACTAAGATTTGAAGCCGCACATTAAAAAAAAGGTGTCTCACAACATATAAAACAACTATAAAAATGTAACAAAGGGGCGCTTGCTGTGATGTAATTAAAGAATTACAATGTATTAAAAGTATGAAATAGAACCATAACACAGTATTTAGACTGATAGATAAATACACAGCTTCCAGTATATGACAGTACACAGGACAAATATCTAGAGATGACATCAGGATAATGGAGATCGAATAACGGTACCCCGTAAGGGGAATAAAACCCTGAAACAGAGCCCCACTTCCAAACACCAGGTCCCAGTGTGTGAATAAATCACTGGATCGGTGAGAAGACAGGTACTCCGACAACAGTCCGGTCACATGGTGTATAGTGGATCCACAGAGCTGGGTATTGACACCAAATACAAAAATTCTCTAAATCAGCCAGGTGCCCAGTAAGAAGAAACCAGGGTTAGCTACACGTAGTAACGGTTCCAGCTCTCTATACTGTATAGAGCCCTCCTGCACCCATTACTTAACAATGAAACAATGAGTGTAATAACAATATGGGGCAGCGATGTGCAGACCTCGAGGTATAGATGTACGGCACAGGAATAGGAGGATGCATTCCACATCTATCAGTCTCTCTATCTACACGCCTTGTCTGGATATCAGACTTCATCAAGAACAGTACATGTGTTAGAAAGCTAGCAATTACATATATATATACACTGATCCAGTCTAAAGAAATATCCTGAAAAACACAAAATCAGATCAAATAATGGATAAAACCAAAAATACTTATCAGTGCATCCCATTTTATTACAAACTCACATAATAAAATGTATAAACTAAAATAACAGCTCCTAAAAAAACAACAATGAACTTTATATATTATATAGAAAAAATCATTCATTTTATTCAATCCTTTTGGGAACAATGTATCTTTTAAAAATATCCAGCGTGCTTCTGTCTCTAAACGTATTTTAACTCACTCAGATTGGTGAAAGTTAAAGGGATCAATTCCAAAATTGTCAGTTTACCAACTTTCCCACCTTGACAACTTCACATGTGGGACATTAAAGATGTAGTACAAGTGTGATTTTTTTTTTTTTTTTTTAATAGTTGTGCTATGTTCTATGTTAAATAGTGGTTTAATTGATCTGGACGTTTTGCCAGCATCGGCACAAGTGAGAAGATAAATAACAAAAGTTGAATCACCCCTTTATTCCATGGGCCGTAGTAAAACCGCTTGCAATTGAAAAAGGAAGTAAATTCTGTAGCTCCACGGATTATGTGTGAGCACATAATACACCAACGAGAATTGCAACGGAAATAAGTTTAGCGGGGTCAATGCATTTTTAAGATTGACACCCCTATACATGGAGTCTTTGATAAACCAAAGCGTAACCAGGGATCCATAAATAATAGATGTCAATTTGTGCTTTGTCAATTTGTTAATAGCTGCCAAGTTCCTAGTTTTTTTCTTATGACCGCTCCACCACATTTGAGTGTAAAATTAATTTTAAAAAATTCTCGCTTTCTCCCAATATTTTGAACATGCTACACTATTAGTTATTTTCTTTCTGTTTTTCCACATGTAGTCCATAAACATCCAAGAAGCACAACCACCTGCCGGAAAGTGAAAATGCTGAACTGTGTTCTCTGGACTTTTATCATAATTTTCCACTTTTCTATTAGACAACAGGCACATCCTGTTACTTTCATTTGTGTTTCCTACTTTCCTTGTATGTCTCTCCTCATATTGTCTGTCTCGTATAATTCCTAAACCTGGCATCTGTCTCAATGCTTTATGCTAAACTTTTCTAACACCACCCTTAGGTCTACCCACAGTCCTTTCCCATGTGCATCTTTCTATGTCCATACCACGACCACTTACCTCCAGCGTCATCATCACATCTCCATACCTTCTGTCTCTCACCATTTCCCGTTAATCCCATATTATAAATTTATCTCATATATCATTTTCCTCCTTTTGTCTTTCCCCTCCATGTGTGATTTTTGCTTGTTTTGTTCTCTGCATTGCCCCCACTTCCTTAATTCCCCAAGGCTCCTGTATCTGCCACTCACATTCGGCATCTACAAGGCAGTGTGAAGAAATCCCTTTTTATGTGTACTATTTCTTCCATATTAATTCGGTAGCTATAACTACTGAACAGAGACCACCCCATGGCTCGTTAAACTTCAAAGAATGCTTCAATTTAACCCTCTATCCGTGCGGCCAGCATTCATACTACCGAATGCCACGTGGCGAACAAAGGCAGCGGGACATGGTCGTCGAGTGTCTGGAACTAAAATCGGAAACTTGACTTCCCGAACACCGGTCTCAACAAGCGAACGCTGGATCTCTATTTCCCGAATAGCTAGAAGAGCGCTATTCGGTACTTTTGTGCATTCGAAGGAGGGGAACAATCGCTGCTAAGAGCCAGAGGAATGCATTCGTGGAATTATTCGGTTTTTGACACTTAACTGAATAGACCGACAAAACCACCCAAACTCCTGGAACTATTTTGGGCAGCCACCTCGCGGTTAGCCGGTCACAAAGGACTTCCACACTTTTTGAGAACCCCTGAACCAATATGGGTGAAATTTGAATATGTTGGTCACCCAGATCAGGGCTATCAGGGGTCTAAAGGGGTGTTCTGAATATTGGGGAAAATTGTGATTTTTCTGCCTGGAGATAATAAAGTTATTACTTTATCAGACTTGATTATCTCCAGGACTAGGAGAGGGAATTGTATGCTTGTACTGGGTGTGTTTTACTGTTTTCCTGTAACCGATTGGTTATACGATGTCCCTCCCTGTGGGATGTCCTCTTGTATGGGGACTTGCATAAAAGCCTGTGTGTGGTCATTAAAAGCCAGTTCTGTTGTACCCTTCTTCTTGACTTTGGCTGATGTTTGGGGATTCGTATGCTTTATTAAGGGAATTATCTTGTGAAGCTATTTGTATTCGTATGGATTTTGTCTATTCTATCTACCGAACAGAGAGCTATACTCACTGATGTTCTGGCGGTTCGGGAGGAAACTACCCAATGATGATTGAATATACTAGGTTTCCTTACAGGCAGGAATATATTATTTTATAAGTAACTGGTCTGCTGAGGGAAGGTGACTGATTTACATGGATCCTCTTGGATTCTTTTAAAATGGTCCCAGATCTCCAGTAGGCTTTTAGGGTGCACTGGACTTCTGTTAACTTTACAGCTCCCCTTCCATTATCTCTGGTATGAGAAACCCAAATGTTGGGCAATCACAGACCAACACGTGCTTATTTAACTCTCAGAACCTCCACAACCCACTAATATGTATCTAGGATGACCCCAGCCTCTATTATTGTTCTATTTATTATTATTCTTATTATTAATAATAATATTTATGTATTTTCTACTCTTTATAAATAGTTTGCGACTTTAGTTAATACAATTTACAATCTGCTCAGCCCAATATCCAGGTCTTTTTGTTGATGCAGATTGGCTTCAATTCATAGATCTTTCAAATCAATTTGGAGATGATCTCTCTCCATTTGTATTTAGAGTCCAATGAATGAGAATTTATTTATTTATTTTTAAATTTGTTTGTTCTTAGTTTGCAAAAATAGATGCAATGACAATATGATATATAATGGTATTTTAACTAACAAACCATCTAATTAATCCCTGAAGTAACCACAACTCCTCGCTCTCTATTTATACAATTATATGGGGAATTAATTTGACAAATTGGGAATTGAGGACAATTTCTATGGAATATACTTAAAGGTTCATCTCAACATATTTAAAGATTTATCTCTCAAACGTACTCCTTCATTGGGGTAATTAAAAAGCCAACACTATATTTTGCCGCTGTAATAGAATACTGACATAAGGTCAGTGTGCAACAAGGTAAGTAGTTTTCCTTTACACATTTTAACTTTTCAAAGTTTAACTTTGTCCAGTCAGCTGAGTTTTAAGTGTAATATTTAAATGTCTAGTTCTTTTTTTGTGTTTTATTGCTAAAAGCAGTGGCCTTTTAAAAGATGAAGATTGCACTAAATGTAAGTTCATTGGGAAAAGTCACTAATATATTTACTATGCTGCATAAACTATATTTGAATATAATCACGTTCATTTTTACATTACTTCAAAGGAAGAGTGAATTGCTATCTCCAAACTTCTGACCACACCAACACATTAGAGTGAATTGCCATCTCCAAACTCCTGACCACACCAACACATTAGAGTGAATTGCTACCTCCTAACTCCTGACCACACCAACACATTAGAGTGAATTGCCATCTCCAAACTCCTGACCACACCAACACATTAGAGTGAATTGCTATCTCCAAACTCCTGACCACACCAACACATTAGAGTGAATTGCTATCTCCAAATTCCTGACTACACCAACACATTAGAGTGAATTGCTATCTCCAAACTCCTGACTACACCAACACATTAGAGTGAATTGCTATCTCCAAACTCCTGACTACACCAACACATTAGATTGAATTGCTATCTCCAAACTCCTTTTGTTTCAAAGTTTTTCCCCTAATGTTTTTCCATTTTATTATTATGCTCTAGTTCAGACAGAAAATACTTTTCCTGTCCTTTATAATAGCAGAACGTAATGTTTTAAATTAGGTAGGTAGACTGATGGAGAGATATGGAGGGGTGTGGGTAAACTGATGGAGATTTGTGTAGCAAGGCTGGTCAACGGATGGAGTTTACTCCCAGATCCTCTCCTATATCACCCGTAATATTTAACATTTTTTATTCAGATAGTCTACACTATATATGTTTATGTTAATAATTTCAGAGTATCTACAGGAATTATACCAGTTTAAGCACGTTACATAATTTGGTATATAAAGAGACAGTAAACCTATGCAGGGGCAGAACTCAATATTATTATTATTATTATTTTATTATTTATAAAGCACCAACAAATTCCATAGCGCTGTACAATGGGTGGACTAACAGACACATAACTGAGATCAGACCACTGGACGTACAGGAACAGAGGGGGTTGAGGGCCCTGCTCGATGAGCTTACATGCTAGAGGGAGTGGGGTATAGTGACACAAAGGGTTAAAGTAGGGGAATTACATAGTTTGTTAGAGAAGGGTTTTTTGAGTGCTTGGTAGGTCATTTTTGACAGTTGCAGGAAAGGAGTCATGGGGTGGGGGATGAGAAACCTGCTGACAGTTTAATTGATACGCTTTAATGAAGAAGTGAGTTTTCAAAGATTTTTTAAAGGAGTGGAGGCTGGGTGAAAGTCTGATTGAGGAGGGAAGGGAGTTCCACAGAATAGGTGCAGCCCTGGAGAAGTCTTGAAGGCGAGCATCAGAGGTGGGGATCCGGGCAGAGGATAGGCAGGGTTCTCGACGGGACATACTTGTGTATGAGGGAGGATAGGTATGTTGGAGCAGCATTATGTAGGGATTTGTAAGCAAGCACCAGAATTTTGAATTGGGCCCTATATCTAACTGGAAGCCAATGCAGGGACTGACAGAGCGTGGAGGCGTGGGAGGTGCAACCGGACAGGAAAATAAGCCTCGCAGCCGCATTCATTATAGATTGCAGCGGTGCAAGCTGGGAACATGTAAGACCAGTGAGAAGGGGATTGCAATAGTCAAGGTGAGAAAGAACAACAGCATGAACCAGTACCTTAGCCGCGTCCAGCGTTAGATATGGGCGGATGCGCGCTATGTTCTTGAGTTGGAAGCGACAGGATTTGGCTATCGATTGGACATGGGGAGTAAAAGAGAGATCAGAATCAAAAAGAACCCCTAGGCAGCGAGCCTGTGAGGTAGAGGTGATAGTAGCGCCGTTGACTTGGATGGAGACAGACACAGGAGTAGCAGCACTTGAGGGAGGAAAAACTAGAAGTTCTGTTTTGGACAGGTTGAGTTTAAGGAAGTGAGTAGCCATCCAGTTGGAAATAGTAGAGAGGCAGTCAGAAACATGAGTCAAGGTGGGCGGAGAGAGATCAGGGGAGGACAGGTAGATTTGCGTGTCATCTGCATATAAATTATATTGGAAGCCAAAGGAGCTGATGAGTTTACCAAGGGAGGCAGTATAGATAGAGAACAGTAGGGGGCCGAGGACAGAACCTTGTGGGATGCCGACAGAGAGGGGTTGGGGAGAAGAGGTAGAGCCAGAGAAAGAAACACTGAAAGAGCGCTGGGAGAGGTAGGAGGAGCACCAGGAGAGAACAGTATCCCGTAGACCAAAGTTACGGAGAATGTGAAGAAGCTGTTAATGATCAACAGTGTCAAAGGCGGCAGATAGATCAAGGAGGATTAGGATAGAGTATTGGCCGCAAGATTTAGCAGCAATTAAATCAATGGATACTTTGGTCACAGCAGTTTCGACAGAGTGACCAGCATGGAATCCAGACTGAAGGGGGTCAAGCAGAGAGTTAGATTCGAGAAAGTCTGTCAATCTGGCGTACACAACTCTCTCGAGGATCTTGGAGGCAAATGGCAGTAGCGAGATAGGGCGGTAGTTGGATGGGGAGTTGGGATCGAGGTTGGGCTTTTTCAGTATCGGGGTTACGGTTGCATGTTTGAAGGGTGAGGGAAATGTGCCAGAGGAAAGGAAGAGATTGAAAATGTTAGCAAGAGGAAGAGCAAGAGAGGGAGACAAAGTGCGGATGAGATGCAATGGAATAGGATCGAGGGAGAAGGTGGTGGGGCGGGAGGACAGGAGCAGAGCAGAAACCTCTTGTGCTGTAGCAGGTGCAAATGAGCATAGGATGGCAGGGGGGTGGGGGTAGGAGAGAGATTAGACATCTCTTTCCTGATTGTAGAGATCTTCTCAGTGAAATGAGATGCAAAGTTTGTGGCGGACAAGGTGGTGGAAGGAGGGGGAGTCACAGGGCGAAGAAGAGCATCAAAAGTGTGAAACAGGTGTTTGGGTTGATGGGACAGTGTGCTTATGAGGGTGTTGAAGTAGTTTACTTTTGCAGAGGAAAGAGCCAAGCTGTAGGAGCGCAGCATACATTTATAGTGGACAAAGTCAGATGCAAAGTGAGACTTTCTCCAGCAGCGTTCAGCAGTTCTGGAACATTTTTTGAGGTAACGGGTTAGCTTTGTGTGCCAGGGTTGTAGTTGGGGGCGCTTGCTGTGTTTAACTGTAGGAGGTGCCATGATGTCAAGTTGAGAGGAGAGAGTGGAGTTGTATAGTGAGGTTGCAGAGTTAGGGCAGTTGAGATTTGAGGTGGGTAAAAGGAGTGTTTGGAGTTTGGTGGAGAAGTGCTGGAGATTGAGGGAGTTGAGGTTTCTGCGAGGTTGGAGAGTTGATGGTGGTGAAATTTTGGTATGGGGTATGCAGATGTACATGAGTGGTTAATGCTGGTATAAAGAGTGTTACCTAGACATTTAAAGGAGGTATAAAACTACAGAGATACAAATGTTTATACCTCCAAGAATCAAAAGGAACATTAAAAAAAGATAAACAACAGCAACATGATAAGAGTGTAACAAATTATTTCTCTCCCCAACAACAGAAGGACCAACAAAGGGTTAATACCCGACAGAATTTGGATATATCTAATACCGGTTCAGATAATTTGGAACCAGAAGATAAAAGAGTGAGAGAATCGCTTATAATAAAGCAACTCAATATGAGCTTACAAAACAATTTGGTAGAAATAAAAAAAAGAAATAGCTACTAACACACAAGAAATTAAACAAGAGATTAAACACGAAATTAACCAATTGATTATAAACGTTAAAAATTTTGAAGATAAATTAGTTGAAACGGATTTTCAGATAAATTAAAGAACAAGTTACATCCCTGGAATCAAAGATAGATGACTTGGAAGATAGATCAAGAAGAAAAAAACCTCTGTTTCAGAAATTTAGATGAGTTAAATGATCAGCAAGACCTAAAAGAAATTTTGAAAGAATTGTTTGAGGAATTGGGACTAACACTTAAAGAACATGAGGATATAATAGAAAGATGTCATAGAGTCTTTAAACCCCAAAACATTGAAAAATCCTTTCCTAGAGATGTGATTGCTCATTTCTATCCCTTTGACTTTAAAGAAAAAGTATTGAAGGCGTTTAGACAGAAAGCAAATTAAACAGGACGCTTCCTAACTGTAATAATAATGCCAGACATATCATACAATACCCGTATGAAAAGAAGAGCCTTCAGTCCAGCAATTCAGATCTTAAGAAGCATGAGATAAGATATAAGTGGTCTTTTCCGTTGAAATTAATCCTTAGTTATGATAGCCTTTCTGAAGTCTTTGAGACACATGAGAAATTAACAAATTGGCTAACACTTACGAATTTGGTTTAACCAAATCTATGTATCAATTAAGCTTTGTTTGTTTTTTTTTCACAAATGAGAGATAAACATAAAACATAGAAGGGTATTTTCTGGCACGGTAAATGCACTATTGATGAGGTTGAATTACACTTAAATTATACCTGAAGTAAAAATTGATAAAATTAATGTGATATTTAATTCAAATTTAAGATAAAACTGTAAATAACAAATTAAGGGTGCTAATGATAAGAAATTAAGTTATAAGGTTTTTTTTTTTTTCTCTATAATATTGATCACTATTGAGAGATAAACATATGAGACACAGAAGGGTATTTTTGAAATGGTATGGTAAATGCACTATTGATGATGTTGAATTACACTTAAATTATACCTGAAGTAAAAATAGATAATAATTAATTCAATATTCAATTAAAATTAAGATAACACTGTTAATAACAAGGTTCCAAGGATAAGGAAATAGTTGTTGTTTTTTTCTTCTTCTTATGACTAAAGGCTTGCAATAATATATTGACACAAAAGGATAATTTCAGAAGGTTAATTTTAAAGGGCAGACTCTCTTAGACAAAAGAGAATTTACAAAGAGTAGATAATGATGAATTGCACTATGGTTGATGTCAATTTGCACTTTAGAAATGGTTGTATAAACTAGTATAAATATGTATTGATATAGAAGGGTAACTTTAGAAGGTTTATTTTAAAGGGCAGACTCTCTTAGATAATAGAGAATTTACAAATAGTAGATGAAAATGAATTGCACTATGGTTGATGTCAATTTACACTTAAGAGATGGTGGTATAAATTAGTTTAAAATTAAAGGGAATATCACAAGATAGGTAAATGTCAATTTGTTATTGAATTAAGATTCCAAACACGACTGTAAAACAAAACGGTTAAATAAGAAAAGGATCACCCTAGTATAAAATATAAACGATGAATTGATTGAGTTATTAGGGCTAGAACCACCGATAATAAAGACCTAAAGCAATTTAGGCAAAAAATTTATTACATGGTTAATGAGATACAAAGAAGGATAATACAACATAGAGGCACCTTCATTTCTTCACTCCATTTAAGGTAAGCCCCACTTTCTGTAGTAACACTACAGTTTTCTCTGTAACTAAAATAGTTACAAAGATAAAAGAGGAAGTATGTCCCAAAAAGGTTATGTATGGTTCAGGACTGCAGACTATTCTTGGATCTGTCAGCCTGATATGAATGTTTTAAATGTTTTTTTGCGAAATTGTACTTAAAGAAGGGGGAGAGGGATTGTTGAATATTGGTTGGCTTAAATGTTCAGGATAATGTTGGTAAATGTTCAGGGGTTGAACACTGTTGTTAAAAGAAACAGGTTATATCATTCGTTAATACAAGAATATATTCAAATCCGTTTTTTACAAGAAACACATTGGTTACAAAATAAGCCGCAGAATTGGGGAGGAGATAGATTCCCTCTAATCAAACATGCATCTTTAAATAAAAAGAAAAGAGGTGTTGCAACAGTGTTCTCTAGAGAGATTAAAGTAGATATTAAATATCAGGAATCTGATGAATTTGCCAGATATCTAATTTTGGTGTGCGAAGTAGGAAAGACTCCCTACTCCCTACTCCAAACGTGGATCCGGTTTCAATGTTAACTAAGATAATGAATAGGGTACAGAACATAATGAAAGGCACATTGATTATAGCCGGGGATTTTAATTGCCTTATGGACCCCAAGTTAGATAAAATATCACAGGACAACCCAAAGAGTGATAACAGAACTAAAAAACAATCTAAGAGATTGACGGCCCTCTGTAAAAGGTATGACCTATACGATGCATGGAAACCCTATGGAAAAGGATTATACTCATATATCCAGCGCACACGGCTCACATTCGAGAATAGATATGTGTTTGGTAAATGCCAAGACGATCCCCATTATTAGTAAAATTGTAATAAAAAAATAATTTTTGGTCCGATCATAATTTTATATTGATTGATATAGGGAAATCCCACAGATATCCAATGAACTCTTGGAGATTAAAAGATAAGTTAATTAAAAATGACATAAATAAAAATAAATTATCAAATCTTTTAATATTTTTTTTTGAGGAAAATAAGCCTAATGAGACTTCACACACTATAAACTGGTGCGCTCACAAGGCGGTAATGAGGGGTTATATAATCAAAATGGATCATATTTATTTATAAAATATTTTACCAGGAAAGATACCTTGAGATTTCTCTCATTTTGAAGTATGTCCTGGGTCCACAAATCATTGCATTGTTACATTAGGTACAACAAAATACAAAAACAATATTAATACACAATAAATACAAAATTTAACATAGAACAGGCAGGAAATATATAATCAACCATGACAGGTGCATTCTGTTTTGAGGTATGTAGAGAGGGATCTCTTAAAGGACTTTAGGCTTAGGGAAGATTTTACATTGTGCGGGAGGTCGTTCCACAATTGCGGTGCTCTATAGGAGGAGGATTGGGCCGCTTTCTTTTTGTATTGAGGTAGACTAAGTAAAGTTCTTGTACTGGATCGGAGCTTATAGAAAGTGGGAACAGCTGGGGAAAGCATTTTGCTCAGGTAGGGTGGGAGTTTCCCAGAAAAGCTCTTAAAAACAAGGCTGGAAAGATGAAGGGTGCGTCTGGATTCCAGCGACAGCCAGTTTAGTTCTTTTAGCATGTTACAATGGTGAGTCCTGTAATTACATTGTAGCACAAATCGGCAGAATGAGTTATACAATGTATTGAGTTTATTCATGTGGGACTGCGATGCAGATGCATATACTACATCCCCATAATCAATGATTGGTATCAGCATTTGCTGTACAATCTTTTCCTTTACTGTAGGGCTTAGGCAGGCTTTGTTTCTGTACAGGGCACCTCATTTTGGATAAAGTTTAGATGCATGCTTTTCTATGTGGAGGCCAAAAGATAGATTGGGGTCTAATATCATACCCAAGTATTTGAAAGAGTGGACTGCGGTCAGTGTGCCATTTGAATTTGTTTTGATGGATAGGTGGGAATTGTGTAATTTGTGTAATTTAGGTACTGTTCCAAAGATCATTGTGACAGTTTTGTCAGTGTTCAGGAAGAGTTTGTTTTTTGCGATCCACTTTTCTATCTCTGTAAACTGGTCTTGGAGCACAGCCTCAAGTTGCGGTAGATTGGATTTGCTCGCATAGATTACCGTGTCATCTGCGTACATGTGTACATTTGAGGATTGGCAGACATTAGGCAGATCATTTATAAATAATGTAAATAGTAGGGGGCCGAGAATGGAACCCTGGGGAACACCACACGTGACTGGGAGAGGGAGGGAGTCACTGTCAGAAATGGACACATATTGCGAGCGATCCGATACATATGATCGAAACCAGTTTAGAGAATGATCACCAATACCTGAGTTTTTGAGTTTGTGCAGTAGAATGTCGTGGTCTACTGTGTCAAAGGCCTTAGCAAAATCAAGGAAAATAGCTCCAGTTAGGGCTCCTTGTTCCATGCCAGTTTGGATGTCATTGCAAACTTTTAGGAGGGCAGTTGTAGTGGAGTGATTCAAAAAGAAAAGGAAAGAAAGAAGGGGGAAAGAACATGGAAAACAGATTTACACATGGCTTATTATAATCTTTCTAAACTGAATAAATTGCAACCAACACAAGAAGGAAAAATAAAATTTAATAATTTACAAAATTTCATTAAAGGAAAAATAGAAGAAAAACTAAAAATAAATATAAATAAATTGAAATTAAATACTTATTATACGAGGAATCGTGCAAATAAAAACTTAACTAGGAAACTGCAAAATCAGAGATCTAGAAACAGAGTCGAAAAACTCGAGGATAATCACATGATCTATACCTCTCCAGAACAAATTGGACAAAAATTTTATAAATTCTATCAGGAACTATATAATTTAAATTTAAAACCAAAAAATATAGAAATACAAAAGTATTTAACTAATACAAAAATTACGAAGATTTTAGAAGAAGATCTCTTAATATTAAATCAAGCAATTTCTTTAGAAGAAGTTGACAAGCAAATTAGCAAATTAGAACTAAATAAAACTCCAGGACCTGATGGATATACAAATTTATATTATAAAATGATGAAATGGATACTGATCAAACCCCTTACAGATTTTTTTAATGAGTTTGCATTAAATAACTAAACTCCTAAAGAATTACTCCAATCGAATATTCTTCCCATTGCCAAATATATACCAAAAACCTGTAAATGAACTGTACTAGAACAAAATATGAAAGATTTATCATTAAAGAATTGGCCAAATAAAGATACAATTTCAATTTCACAAATAATGAAAGATGATAAGATCATTCTATTTCAAGAAATGGTGAAAAAGTTTCAAGTCCCAAATAGGGAAATTTTTACATATTTAAGAATTAAACATTTCCGAGATATCAATATTTTAAAATCTTTATTTCAGTCAGCAGGTCTTATGAAAAATATATTTGGCAATATTTATGTTACTAAAGTAATTTCTAAAGCAAATCTCCTTCTAGACTTACTTAATGATAACCCAACGAAAATAATAAATTACTGGGAGCAAGAACTTGAATTAACAATAACACTGGAAGAATGGTGTTCCTCTTTGTCACATACTTCTAAAAATATACATTGCTTGAATTTGATAGAGGACCATTTTAAAGTTATAAACAAATGGTATTTAACGCCAAATACATTAGCCAAAATGTATCAGAATTGCGACCCTACGTGTTGGAGATGTGGTAGTAGTTTGGGTTCCTATATTCACATATGGTGGTTCTGCCCATGTGTTAATGAAATTTGGTCTTAAGTCTTTAAACTCTATTATAATCTGACGGGTATAAAACTAATGTTTTCACCTACAGTTGCATTATTACATGTAAACTGGAATTTAAAATCACGAAATGATATCTGTATTGCTGTTCATTGTTTCATAGCTATGAAAATTATAATAGCCAGAAATTGGAGGTCCTCCTTACCCTTTCAAAAATAACATATACTCTTTCAAATTAAAACACAATTGAATATGGAAAAATCGCTTACGATAAATAATATTTCACAAGTAAAAAAACAATGTTATGTATGAAAACTGGCTAAACAAATTGTCAACTATGTAAGATCTACCCTGAACGTGAAGTTAAAAGATACTTTATATTCTGAATTTGTAAAAGTTTTATCCTTGGAACCCCCCGATATGAATGTAGTACATTTATATGTAATGTGAATCATTATGTATTGGTGTTTGAGTGACTGAATATTTAAATGTAAATTGATATAAATTGTATTTGTTAAAAAACTTAAATAAAGAAATATTGAGATTAAAAAAAATAAAGGAGGTATAAAACTACAGAGATACAAATGTTTATAACTCCAGTATTAATACACAAACAAATACACAATTACTGACACAGATACATACATACACACAAACAACCACACATACTGACACCGATACACACACACACACACATATAACCACACATACTGACACAGAATGCCACACATACAAATACACAATTACTGACACAGATACACACATACACACAAACAACCACACATACTGACACCGATACACACATACTGACACTGATACACACAAAGATAACCACACATACTGACACAGAATGCCACACATACAGATACACAATTACTGACACAGATACACACAAACAACCACACATACTGACACCGATACACACATACTGACACTGATACACACACAGATAACCACACATACTGACACAGAATGCTTCACATACAGATACACAATTACTGACACAGATACACACACATACTGAAAAAGAAAGACACGTGCAGATACACATATACTGACACAGACAGACACAGGTAACCACACATACTGACACAGATACACACATTCTATCACTGATACACATACACAATGATACACACCGATACATACATGGACAAAAACCCACACAAGTTATTAGAGTTATTTACTAAAGTGAAAATCCCAAGTGAATTCTGTGGCAATACATATAGATGGCTGGGGGAAAAGATGATTGTCATGTATAAATAGGGGCATAAATTCTCAGGATGAAAATATAATTTCTTTATAAATCGCTGGTAAGACCACACCTTGAATATGCTGTGCAATTTTGGGCACCTGTTCTAAAGAAGGATATCATGGCACTAGAAAAAGTGCAGAGACGAGCTACAAAATTAATAAAAGGAATGGAACATTTTAGCTATCAAGAAAGGTTATAAAATGTAAATCTCTTTAGTTTGGAAAAACTGCACCTAATAACATTATCCAAATATATTCGGGGCCAGTACAAACGAGAAATCTATTCATAAACAGGGCTATACAATTAATCTAAGGCAAAGAAAAAGGGTTTTTTTTACAGTAAAAACTATAAGGATATGGAATTCTCTGCCTGAAGAGGTGGTTTTATCAGAGTCCATACAGATGTTTAAACAGCAATTGGATAAATACTTGCAAAAACATAACATACAGGGATATCATTTCTAATTAGTGGGGTAACAGCTGCTCGATCCAAGGAGATATCTGACTGCCATTTGGGTCAAGAAGGAATTTAGTTTGTTGCAAAATTGGAAGCGCTTCAGACTGGGTTTTTTGCCTTCTTTTAGATCAACAGCAAAAACATACTATGATCACTTCCAAAGTAAAAACAGATTTTACATGTATACTCCACAAAATAATGGAGAAACCAACATGGGAATATAATCAATGTATCTTATTAGTTTATTGCAGGAGCTTGGGACATAAAGCTAACACTATCTCCCCACATTATAACTTCTGCTCATGCAATATTTTATATCAATTTTTATATTACAAATAATTAACCATCACACTGGTAATCTAAGCAGCTAAAGTGTATTAATTCCATTTGCAGTTCAGTGTAAACAAATATGCATTACACGTTTTAACTGTTCTATTAGAAACATTATTTATGTATTTGTATTTACAGCAGAATGTGATTCCTTGCAAATAATCTACAATTAAAACGTAAAGCATGAATCGCAGTACGGTGACAGAATTCATTCTTCTCGGACTGTCCAGTGACCCCAGTATACAAGTTATATTATTTATCATCTTCCTGGCTGCCTACCTGGCCTCGCTGGCTGCTAATGGACTTCTTATCCTGGCTGTGAGTGTTGACCATCATCTGCATAATCCTATGTATTTCTTTCTCATTAATCTGTCAATCATTAATATTGGCGTCCCTTCAGCCATTGTACCAAAGATGCTTCTGAACTTCATGTTCGAGGAAAATAGTATATCGTATGCAGGCTGCACAGCCCAGATATTTTTTTATATTCTTCTAGGATCAAGTGAATACATCCTCCTGGTGTTCATGGCGTACGATCGTTTTGTTGCAATCTGTAAGCCCCTGCGCTATCATATGATAATGAGTACATCAGCTTGCACATGGATGATGGCAGTTACATGGACAGTGAGCTGTGTTATGTCATCAGCTAACATTTTGCATTTACGTAGTTTAACATTTTGTGGTTCTAACATAATTTTCCATTTCTTTTGCGCTTTTCCATCTTTAATGCTCTTATCGTGCAGCGATACCTCCACACTTGATGTCATGACGTTGGTTGGCAGCGTCACTGTACTGTTAGTCCCTGTCATCCTCATCCTGTTCTCTTACTGTAGAATTATCGTCTCTATAATAAGAATAAAGTCTGGACGATACAAAGCTTTTTCCACTTGTATTTCACACCTGATCATTGTAACACTGTTCTATGGGATAGGCCTGGTTATGTTCATGCAGCCAAAGGTTTCTGTTGATGATAAAAAAGACATAATATCATCAATATTTTATATTATAATCATACCAATATTAAACCCTTTAATCTATAGTCTGAGAAATAAAGATGTGCTCAGAGCCATGAAACTGTTAAAGAAACTTTCTGAACACCATAACCACTGCAGCCAGCCCGCAAGAAGCTTACGCTAGTTCTACTGATCATTGGCAGAGAGTTAGTAGGGAAGATGGCAGTCGATTCCTGGTAGAACCCAGTTGTTGCACTCCTGGCACCAAAATCATAGAGCAAGCTGCGGTGGTCATGGTTCCTTAACGACTGCTGTGCAATTGGTCATGACAATCAATGTTGGACTGTCACTATTGGTTTACAACACAGGGCTACCTAAGAATTATTAATGACATCATTTAGAAAGAGCTGAAAATCTATCCAATAGCTTACAATGATCTACAAAAAGTAAAGAATTGTATAAATGAATTAATGCCAATTAGTACATTAATACATACAGTAAGAAGCAGCATTTAGGAAAATATTAATTCAAGTTGATGAAATCTTTTTTGTCAAAATAATAATAATAATAATAATAATATGCTCCTTCACTAACCTGCTAAAAACATGCTGTGAATTCAGAATAAAGTCAGAAACGTTAAGAAATCACAAACTGAGACAATCTAGGCACTAAAACCAATTGAAGTGGTTATGGTGACAGGAATCCCCTGGCGCTGTCTCAGTATTCTGCGTTAAACCATTTTCTAATGGTTTCATATTTAATGAGGGCCACAAGTAACCTGGTTCCCTTCCACATTGCCCAAGCAGTGATTGATGACAGTGAGAGCTGACTGTCTTCATCCTATCACCGCTGTCCATTGCTGGTATGATTTGATATTGCTGTGGGCAGCCGAGGACCCTCTTTCCGTATTAATCTGTTTAAAAAATTTTAATGCTGAACTGTGAGCCAGGATCAGTGGACTCTAAGCACCATAACCACTTCAGTGAGTACTGGTTATGGTTTATAGAGTATCCTTAAACCTTTTCATTGTCCTTCTTCGTGTATACATTTTATCTGTTTGTTTTACCTTTAATGAAACCTCTACCTCCTTTAATAAGCCTTTAATAAAAACTCTACCTCCAAAATGTGTTTCCATTTGTTGTACTGATAGTCTCTATAGAGTGCGCTTTCTATAACTTGGACGAGGCTTGACTGTTATGGCACAATAAACACCATTCTGCTGACATTGTACAGTCTACTGTTTGTTTTTCTCCCCCTAGTTTTCCAGAATTGTATGTACATTAGTTTCACTTTCAGTTTTCAGTTCCTATTCTTATTTCTGAATATATTTAATTGAATGGTTGAGGACAAAATGACACCCCCGTTTTTTACATTTGCAATTTTGATTGAATCTGCAAGTCCTAATATAGGTACAGTGACAAAATCTGATTGTCTTGATATTAGTGTAGAGACTGAATCTGCACATCTGCATACTCATCAGCATCTAGTATGAACTCGGCATGTCCTCATACTGGTGCAGTGACTGAATCTGTATATCTTTGTACAGTGACTGAATCCACATCCCTTGACCCATGCACAGTGAGTGAATCTGCATCCCTTGACACAGGCACAGTGAGTGAATCTGCATCCCTTGACACAGGCACAATGACTGAATCTGCATTTCTTGAAGCCTGTGCCCTTCGTTTTAGCTGTGCAAACCAACCTATAAATATACAGTGGTACCTCGGTTTACAAACGCCTCGGTTAACATAATGTTTGGTTTACAAATGAAAATTCATTGAAAATAATGCCTCGGTTTGCAAACTTTGTTCGCAATACAAAGCAAGTTTCCCCAGCATGCATTGCACCTGGGAGGTTTAAAGCGCCGCCCCCTGCATGCTGGAGCCTGTGGGTGGCACGTGGCGTCGAGTGTGGAGGTGTTGGAGCGGCTTTTGCATCGAGTTTTGGAGCTATTCTGGAGATTGTTTGCAGTTGTTTTGGGACTTTTTGGTGCATTTCTCAAGCTGTGGAAAGGTAGGGAGCTGAGCTTCGGCGTTTGCATGCCTTTTACTGTGTGTTCTCCATTGTGGGTTGGTTTCCATGCCAGCTCATTTTGACTTTTTTCTGACCTCCAGAACGGATTAATTGGTTTTCAATGCATTCCTATGGGAAACCGCGTTTCGGTTTACAAATTCTTCGCAATAAGAAACGTCCCGGGGGAAAGCATTAAATGTGTAAACCGAGGTCCCACTGTATTGTACAACAAGGCCCCGGTCTGTGGGTGGCAGCATAGCAAGCACAAACTATTGTTGCAATCCGTGTTCTAAACATAATAATCATTAACTAAACAAAATGTTAAACATAATAATCAGTAATAACATAACAACTGCTAAACAAAGTAATCAGTGACTAAATGGAACGATTCCCCATTGAAACAAACTCAATACGTCAGCTGTAAATTTTACATTCATTTTGGATTCATAACAATTCTCACTATAATGAATAACCCTGAATAGAAATGAATCCACTTAAAGAAAAAAAAAATAACAGAATCAGGATTTGCCAAAGGCACACGAGAAAAATAATTTAAATAAAACATGAGGAAAGGTGAAGTGAAAAAGTAAAACTAAAAAATAGGAGCCGACTAGGGAGAGGGGTCTCTCTTACAGAGTAAAGCAATAGAAACAGAATAAACAGAGGCCGTTGGGTACTGCATCAGGTATAAGTAAGTATTGCATGCACGACCCGTTTAGCCAATTAAAGGCATCTCATCTAATCAAATAATAAAATTGAAAGGTTAATTGAAAAACATCTTGATCATAAATAGATCTAAATCAGGGCTTTGGCTACAACGTAATCATTTGCCTGGAGTCTGGCTTTGAGGGGGTGTCCTCCCTGCAATGGGCCTGCACCCCCCCCCTCCCATAACACTGAGGAAGAATATGGTCTACACACCAGACAGTGCACTGACTCTCTCACCAAGTGTCGCACCAGGGGGAGCACTCACTGTGATCTACAATCACACACACCATACTAAACAACCAAGGTTTCTGTTACATCATCACTGGACCACCAGAGATTTGAAAACCCTTCTGTCAAAAGTAAGCCGCAGTGGGATAAACATTTATTTACACTGCCCCCCAATGTAATACATTGCCACCAATCTAATACACTGTCCCCAATCTAAAGCACTGCCCCCAATCTAATACACAGCCTGCCCAATATATTACACTGTCCCCCAATCTAATACACTGTCCCCCAATCTAATACACTGCCCCCCAATCTAATACACTGCCCTCCCAATCTAATACACTGCCCCCCAATCTAATACACTGCCCCCCAATGTAATACATTGCCACCAATCTAATACATTGTCCCCCAATCTAAAACACTGCCCCAATCTAATACACAGCCTGCCCGATATATTACACTGCCCTCCCAATCTAATACACTGTCCTCCCAATCTAATACACTGTACCCCAATCTAAAACACTGCCCCAATCTAATACACTGTCCCCCAATCTAAAACACTGCCCCAATCTAATACACTGTCCCCCAATCTAATACACTACCCCCAGTCTAATACACTGCCCTCCAATGTAATACACAGCCTGCCCAATATATTACACTGCCCTCCCAATATAATACACTACCAACAATCTAATACACTGCCCCCAATCTAATACACAGCCTGCCCAATATATTACACTGCCCTCCCAATCTAATACACTACCCCCCAATCTAATACACTGCCACCAATCTAATACACTGCCCCCCTAATATAATACACTGCCTTCCCAATCTAATACACTGTCCCCCAATCTAATACACTGTGTAACGGCACCCCCAGGCATAAAAGGGGTTAAACCGCCGTTTAGTAGATCTTCCCTTCCAGACTCAAAACTCCCCAAACTCCCAAACAGGATACAAAGTAGCACTCCAAACTCCCGAACTGGAACCTCACGAATAGCTGTTAGCAGACGAACAGGAAAAGCACCCAAGCGGCTTACACTCCTGGCAATCAGTCTCTAACAGCATACAGTAAATCCCCAGAAGAACGAGACAAAGCTCCGTGTTGAGGGTCAAGCAGTGAACAGACAGAGCAGTGGGTTTATTGTTCTTATATACACATTCTTACACATTAGTACCACCCACAGGGTTGTAAAACAACCAATAAACACATACAATACACTTAGACACTCCCACACAAAATCCTTCCCTCTGTCTGTGATAAAATTACCTTGCACAATGGGTTAATGTAACTGTCTCTGCCCCCTGTAACTCAGCCTGCCGCTGGGGAAAGGAGACTGGGCTCTCTGTTCCCTGCAAATCACACTGCCGCTGGGGAATGGAGACTGGGCTCCCAATTCCCTGCAGATTACACCAGTGGCGTACTAAGGGGGGGTGGGGGGTGCGGTCCGCCCCGGGTGCCAGCCGGGTGGGCCAGCGCCAGCTGGCCGCCTCGCTGTGCAGCCGCCTGAAGCGCCTGTATAGAGCTCCTCAGGCTGCTGCAGCTTGCCCGGGCGCTTCTCCATGAGGGCGACCACCGCCTCGGGCGAGCCTGAGGGAGAGGCTGACAGAGGGAGCCAGCTGACAGCGCTTCCTCCTGTCAGCTCTCACAGTAGCGCGGGTTTGTGCCCGGGTAGCATTGATATATGGAATCTCAGTACTGCCGGGATAACATGGCGCACACTGAGTGTTCATTTTCCAAAGAAACCACCGTACAGGAGATGCTCTCTGTACCCGCTGACTATACTGGCTGGGGGGGAGTGGGGAGAAAGGGGGGAGATGAGAGAGAAAGAAGGGAAGTGAAAGTATGGTGGGGTGAAAAAGGAGGGGGGGTGAAAAGAGGAGAGAGGGGGCAAGTGAAAAAGGAGAAAGGGGGGTGAGAGAGGGGGGGTGAAAGAGGAGAAAGGGGACAAAGGGGTGAAAAGGAGAGGGGTGAAAGAGGAGAGGGGGTGAAAGAGGAGAAAGGGGGAGTGTTGAGGGGGTGAAAAGAGGAGAGAGGGGGGGTGAAAAGGAGAAAGGGGGGGTGAGAAAGGAGGGGTGAGAAAGGAGGAGGAAGCAGGAAAGAGGAGAAGGGGGGTGAGAAAGGAGGGGGAGAGAAAGAGAAAAGTTGAGGGGGGGAGAGAAAGAGAAGGAGAGGGGGGTGAGAAAGGAGAGGGGGGTGAGAGAGAAATTAGAGGGGAAGAGAGAAATTAGGAGGGAGGGAGAGATATGAGGGAGGAGAGACATAGGGGAGGGGGGAAAGAGAAATTAGGGGAGAGAAATAGAAATTAGGGGGAGAGAAATAGAAATTAGGGGGGGAGAGAAATTGAAATTAGGAGGGGGGGAGAGAAATTGAAATTAGAAAGGGGGAAGAGATATTAGGAGGGGGAAAGAGAAATTAGGGGGGAGAGAAATTAGGAGGGGGGGTGAGAAAGAGAAATTGGGAGGAGGAGAAGGAAATTGGAGCGGGAGGAGAGATTGACATTCATCACATACACACAATGCACCCCTTGAACATAGAAAAACACACAATGCATTACACACACACAGACACACATACACAAGCAATGCAACCGTTACACACAATGCATCCCTTACACACACAGAAACACACAATGCATTCATTACACACACTCAATGCACCCCTTACACACATTCAATGCATCCCATACATACACAGAAACACACCTTGCAGCCCTTACACATACAAACACAATTTCACACAATGCATTCCTTACACACATATCAGGACATCCCCTACACACTCCACCCCCTGTGAACAAACTCATTGGTGGAACATGAAGGTGGACCCTGGGACCCAGACCTTGAGCTGTGTAAAGGACCCCCAAAAAATGGAGCTGCTTCCCGTTCTCCCAGAACATTGATTTTTGTGACCACAGTTACAAACCGCTTCCAGAGAGCCTGTTCTGCACCAGACCAGTGGAGCCAGACTGCAGCTAGAGCCCCATCATCATCCTCATCTGGTTGTAAGTAGGCAATCTAGTATATTATTCGTGGCACTAAGCTCTAATTTACCTCACATTAAAGAAACACTATAGTCCCCAGAACCACTTCAGCTTAATGTAGTGGTTCTGGTGTCTATAGCCTGTCCCTGCAGGCCTTTTAATGTAAACACGGCGGCACTGCAGCACTGGCGTTAGTTAACATGGCAAATCATATGGGTGGGGCATTGTGATGTCACATGGGGGGCGGCAAACTTTACTTTTGCCTAGGGCGGCAAAAATCCTTGCACCGGCCCTGGCTGGAGGGGGCTGTGTGAGCTGTGGCCGCACAGTGTCCCATGGTAGTTAGGGTGCCGTGCGGCCAGTACAGCTCACACAAGCAAACAGCTGATAAACTGGCCGCACGGAGGAAATGTGTATGTGTGACTGTCTGCCTGTGACTGTATGTGACTGTCTGCCTGTAACTGAGTGTCTGTAACTGAGTGTGTGACTGTCTGTAACTGAGTGTGTGACTGTCTGCCTGTAAATGTGTGTGTGGGGCTGCAGGGATTTTGTAGAAGGGGGCGGGGGTTTTGTATTGGGACAGGAGTCTTTACAAATTGTAAAAAAAAGAAAGAAAAAAAAAGAGAACCTTTAAAAATGTTTACAGGTTTTTTTTTTTGGGGTGAGGGGGGTGCCAAGCACAGGATCCGCCCCGGGTGCCAAATGCTCTAGGTACGCCCCTGGATCACACTGCCGCTGGGGAATGGAGACTGGGCTCCCAATTCCCTGCAGATCACACTGCCACTGGGGAATGGAGACTGGGCTCCCTACTCCCTGCATATCACACTGCCGCTGGGGATCTGAGCCGACCGCCGAGCATCCCTGTAGCTCACCCTGCCGCTGGGAAGGGAGGACGCTGCTCTCCTCTCCCTGTGGGGCCAGTGGAGATACCTCGGTCCCATCTCTACTGGCCGGCTGGAGGTCCTCCCAGTCAACATCGACGATATCCTCCCAGCTGAAGAGCTCTGGACCTGGGTCTGCCACGATGCTCTCCTGCTGGGTATCCTTGATGGAGCGGATCAGGTTTTTGTAATCTTGCTCCAGTTCCAACTCCAGGATTGCGAGGTGTACCAAGTCTGGTCCCACTTCGTGGGGGTCATCCCAGTCTTGCATACCCTCTGTCCAGTCAAAGATATCACAGAACCAGATCTCTGCAGGGCTCCCAAAGTCAGGTTCTGTGAACGCCTCCCACAGCAAGCCAGGGCCATTAAACTCTTCTCCCTCCGGGTTATCGTGCTCCACCATCCAGGGTGTATACTGAACCGTATACCACCAGAGTGCCTGGTAGGCATCCTCTAGCCACAGCTCCTTTACCCGTTGCTCCAGGGGCTGCTCTCCCAGGAAGGGCATCCGCAGTGCCAGTCCTTTCTGCAGTCGCTGCTCTTCACTGGGGAGACTCTCGCCCCGCTGGTACTGTACATTATCCAGGGCCTGGTACCAGATGCCTTTCCTTATTGCATCTCGAACGTCCATGACACCTTCATCGTATGACACTGCTGGTTCCATTCCGGTGCTGTCAGGGTCGCTGTACTGGGACATGCGTTGCCCTCAAATTGTAAAATCCACGGAATGGTGTCTCCTGTAGCTGTCCTTCTGGCTGTAGGAACGATCCCGCCACTGCCACCAATTGTAACGGCACCCACAGGCATAAAAAGGGTTAAACCGCCGTTTAGTAGATCTTCCCTTCCAGAGACACAGGTGTAACGGAACCCCTAGGCATAAAAGGGGTTAAACCGCGTTTAGAATATCTTCCCCTTCCAGAGACACAGGCACAGCTACCGCAGAACCCCAAACTCCCGAACAGGATACAAAGTAGCACTCCAAACTCCCGAACTGGAGCCTCATGAATAGCTGCTAGCAGCTGAACAGGAAAAGCACCCAAGCGGCTTACACTCCTGGCAATCAGTCTCTAACAGCATACAGTAAATCCCCAGAAAAACTAGACAAAACTCTGTGTTGAGGGTCAAGCAGTGAACAGACAGAGCTGTGGGTTTATTGTTCTTATATACACATTCTTACACATTAGTACCACCCAAAGGGTTTTGTAAAACAACCAATAAACACATACAATACACTCAGACACTCCCACACAAAATCCTCCCCTCTGTCTGTGATACAATTACCTTACACAATGGGTTAATGTAATTATCACAGGCAGAGAAATACAGATTTTCCACATTATTCATAACTTTAAAAGTATACATCACATTCACATAATACTCAGCATACTCCGAATACAAACATATGTAAAAATCATCCAAATTGGTCCATTGGTTCAAAAGATAGATCGAAGTCCTTTGTGACCAAATGAAGCATGGCTTTTCTGCCCAAAACCAGTTCCACAGAGGTCTACTATCCTGGAGATAATTGGGAAGTAATCCAATTATCTCCAAGGACAGAGGAAAAACTCCATTGAACACATGGTAGCAAAAGACAATAAAATACATAAAAATATATAACTGTGCAACCATTGCATAAAACATTTAACATATCCCCAGATAACTTAGGTCTGAGCACACATTATTACTGAATTGCGCTCAGATCACATACATACAGTTCAATTGCCATGGAGCCAAAGTCTTTCACATAGTCTTTCGTTATACGAATGGGCTCCAAGGCATAGCTTTCTGGGGTATCACTGTTCAAATAGGGCAAGTACCGAATGACCCGGCTTTCGTGTCTTTGCAGGGGAAAATCAAGTGTTTCAAAATGGGGCCATAGTCTAAAGGCAGCAGGCGGGCAACCAGGCTCCTCCAATGCACAGTGTCGAGATTGGTCTCGTCACACACTGCCCCCAATTCAATACACTGTCCCCCAATCTAATACACTGCCCCCAATCTAATACACAGCCTGCCCAATATATTACACTGCCCTCCCAATCTAATACACTTGCCCCCAATCTAATACACTGCCACCAATCTAATACACTGCCCCCCTAATATAATACACTGCCTTCCCAATCTAATACACTGCCCCCAATCTAAAACACTGCCACCAATCTAATACACAGCCTGCCCAATCTAATACATTGCCACCAATCTAAAACACTGCCACCAATCTAATACACAGCCTGCCCAATCTAATACACAGCCTGCCCAATCTAATACATTGCCACCAATCTAATACACTGCCTCCCCAATCTAATACATTGCCACCGATCTAATACACAGCCTGCCCAATCTAATACACTGCCCCAATCTAATACACTGCCCCACAATCTAATACACAGCCCCCAATCTAATACACTGCCCCCAATCTAATACACTGCCACCCAATCTAATACACTGCCCTCCCAATCTAATACACTTGCCCCCAATCTAATACACTGCCACCAATCTAATACACTGCCCCCCTAATATAATACACTGCCTTCCCAATCTAATACACTGCCCCCAATCTAAAACACTGCCACCAATCTAATACACAGCCTGCCCAATCTAATACATTGCCACCAATCTAAAACACTGCCACCAATCTAATACACAGCCTGCCCAATCTAATACACAGCCTGCCCAATCTAATACATTGCCACCAATCTAAAACACTGCCTCCCCAATCTAATACATTGCCACCGATCTAATACACAGCCTGCCCAATCTAATACACTGCCCCAATCTAATACACTGCCCCACAATCTAATACACAGCCCCCAATCTAATACACTGCCCCCAATCTAATACACTGCCACCCAATCTAATACACTGCCACCAATCTAATACACAGCCTTCCCAATCCAAAACACTGCCACCAATCTAATACACTGCCACCAATCTAATACACAGCCCCCCAATCTAATACACTGCCCCCCAATCTAATACACAGCCTCCCCAATCCAATACACTGCCACCAATCTAATACACAGCCTCCCCAATCTAATACACAGATTCAATTTGGCTCTTAATGAAGTTCTGACCACAATGGGATGAAACGCGTTATGCAATCTGCAGTCATACCCAGAGTCAGGGAGCACTATTGTAACTGATCACCTGGCACCCCAACTGGGTACCTCCATTGATGGATGCTCCTAGCGCTTCCTGAGGACTCCAAGCACTCTAGCCGACACCACAACCACCTCTTAAAAGAGCTTAGGAGTGATTATAACAAAGGAGTATGCAGAGCATAGCAATCCCTTGTAGCAGATTCCCCCAATAAGAGATGGCACTCCAAATTGAGGGTGAAGTAGAAGAAACATATTGGACATTGACCAATCACAAGCTTACAATCCCACAATGCATCACAATCCCTCCTCTCTGTCCTGGAGATAATTGGGAAGTAATCCAATTATCTCCAAGGACAGAGGCAAAACTCCATTAACCACATGGCAGACAAAGGACAATAAAAGACATAAAATTACATACTGTTACATTTATCACATAAATAGCTTAGATCTGAGTGCTCATTATTACTGGATGGCGCTCAGATCACATACATACAGTTCAATCGCCATGGAGCCAAAGTCTTACATACAGTCTTTCAGTATACGGCTGGGCTCCATGGCATAGCTATCTGGGGTAGCATGGCTTTAACATTCTGCAGAGAGGCACAAAACCAGCTTTTCTGCAGGGAAAAAGAACAGTGTTAAATATGGGGCCATAGTCCAGTGGCAGGAGGCGGGCGACCAGGCTCCTCCAGTGGCCAGTGGCGAGGTTGCTTCCGCCACAACTATCTTTATTGCACTTAAGGTATACATAGTTCCCTAGGAGTCACGACCAGAGGGGTTTGTTTGCATCTCTTCTTACATCGATAGTGCAAGGTTTTGGACTTGGGCAGCACTGTTTTCACATTGATATTTTGTTTCTTTTTTTCTGATTGTGTTATCTAGGCAGAAATTGTGTTATTTGGATTTAACTTCTTTATCTCTGTTTTTAATGGTTTTGAGTACCAAAAGTCTCTATCATCTGGATTGGTAACTATATTTCTTCCCTGGGTATCTAGCGCCCTCAAGTGTGGTTTTTTTTTCATATCTAGACTTGAATGCTTTTTTTAAATCTCATGTAGGCCACTGTAATAAAATGATCTTAACTATACTCCGCAGCATCTTCCAAGAACAACAATATCACATATGTTTACCTTTGCAAAGTAACAATCTTAATCCCAATCTAAATCTTTAATCTAAACCAAACCATAACCTAAACCAAACCCTAATACTAATCCAAATGCTAATCCCAAATCTAAATCTAATCACCTAACCGATAAACTAATCCAATGCCTAGCCATTATTTTACCCTTAATCATGAACTCAATACTTTTTCCATAAATAGTTTTAGAAGGATCTCTTCTGCTGTCAGCAGAAGAATTTCGTTGCTGATTTCAGTAGAGGGATTCCCTTGCTCAACACTAATTTGAAACATAATCCCAATCCTAAAATTAATTCTAAACCCAATCTTAAATCTAAACCTAATAATAAACCTAATACTAGTTTTAAACCTAGTGCTTTCCATAATCTTAATCCTTGGTATAATCCTAATCTCAAGGGATTCCCTCTGATAATATCAGAACTAAAATATAGAATGGTATGATGCAGCCGAAGAGCCCAAGTAGTCGAAGGGTCCGCCGTTCGGCATATGAACATGTGGCAGCGGCCATTTTAATTTAGCCAAATGCTGTCAGCAGTGTTTTGCCGTCGAGTTCATGGAACTAAAATCGGAAATGCGATGGCTAAACTTTTACCTTCTCTGGAACTTCGACGCTTCGGTGGGAGTCGAACGGCATCCGACTATATGAACGCCACATTAACATTGCACATTTTCACGAACGGCCCCGTTCGTGCATTAAACAGTATTTGAACTATGGTGAATAGACCGGCTGCACAGCCCAAATCTGTGGAACTGTTTTGGGCATGAAAATGTGCGTGCAGTCGGTCAAATGAGACTTCCAGCTATCTCCCGAGACACTGTACTAATTTGTATGATATTTGGAGTGTTTAACTGTGTTTAACTGTGTGACTGTAAACTATAAGTTGCGGAGTTTGTGTTTTCTGTTCCCAACAAGGGAACAAGGTCCACGTGGGTGGTAACCTTGTGGGAAAACTTGTATATAAGAAGCAATAAAGCCCCAGTTCAGTCTGTTCTGTTCTGTTCCTGTTCGACCCTCAACACGTAGTCTTGTTTCGTGAATGGAGGGGGAAAGCTATAATCACACTGGGGATTGCGAAACTTTGTATATTCCCCTGAGCTCTAATCACTTCCTGATGCGCTCTCCTGGAGGAGAGGTCTTTCCCACACGGTTCTGGAGGACAGAGGCTGATGAAGGGTGGAAGGAAGATGGCTAGACTCCAGTTAAGCTACGGCGGTTGTGGAGTCTGCAGTGGTTGTGGTGTCCAGTGTGGTGCTTGTGGTCCTCGGTGCAAGCTATGGAGCGTCCGTCAACGGAAGGTACTCGGTCGCAGTACAGGTGATCCATTACAGGAGTATTCAACAGAACCAAATGTTTAAATTCTCATTCCTCCAGCCCCTGCAGGTGTCTCATCCACCCAGCAGCTCCATGTATGTGTCTCATTCCCCCAGCCCCTCCATGTGTCTCATTCCCCCAGCACCTCCTTTTATGTGTTCCATTCCCTCCCCCAATGCATCTCATTTCCCCAGTCTCCTCATGGTTCTCATTCCCCCCAGCACCTCCATGTATGTGTTCCGTTCTCTCCTCCATGTGACTCATTACCCCAGCCCCCCCTGTGTCTCATTACCCCAGCCTTCCTTGTGTCAGAGAGAATAGCCAAGGTCAAGTATAGGAGAAAACTGGATAAACGGTAAACTAGCCAAGAATCAGATACCAAAATAAGGATGCACAAGAATGCACTATTAACTAGAACCACAACAGAGCAACAGGGAGTGGGAGAGGTGAGTATAAATAGCGGGACTTAATTCCTAATGGCCCAGATCACCTCTAATCATGTGATTCATGGATGGTACAAAACCCTATTAAACTGCTCACTAGTGTCATAATATCACGCCAAATTTGGTCTTGTGAATTCGGCTTTTGGACCTGAATTCGGTCACACATAAGAACACTTGGTGCGGGTGCATGCAGCATCACACAGGGTGCGGGGGAGCAGGTAAGACACCAGCAACCCTGACAATACTTAAATAAACTGTAGATACTAGGACTGATGTAAAGAGTAAAGTTACTCACAAAAATGATAAATTTTTCTAAAAAGGATTAAAACTAGAAACTTATTAGATAGGATAAGGTAGTGCAACCAACAGGTATGACATCACTTGGATTGGCCATTGGGGAGTCTGAATAAATGCCATGGGTTGGGTCATCAGAAGATCAAAGGATGTTTTCAAAAAGCCCATGCTGCTAAAATGCTACTGGAGTGACAGTCCAAAGAGAGAGCGTGCGTCCACTGACCAACGGGGTGATCGTGGATGGTCCCAGGGAACTTGTACCTCCATTCAATATGCATAATGTTTGTCGTCTAATTCGATGACTTTGAGATTAAGACACAGAGAGCTCCAAGTGTTATCAGGGATTATATTTGTTGTAAAAATAATAAACACATGAACTCAGATCAAATGTGATGATCCCCTCTCATATTTCTGCTCTTTTTCAACTATTTCATGGCATATTGGTTCTCAACATCCAGGAGGGAAAGATACAAAACAGACGAATAATAATAATAATAACTAGAAAAGTTACAATTTCAGGGGAAATTGTGTGAAGTGTTCTTGCCTCCACCTGTATTCTACAACTGGAGTGGGCGGAGTAACTGTTATCATTTACATAGCACATTTAATTGCAATGTTGTTGCACAGTTACATTAAACCATACATTTATAAAAACATTAGCAGGTGTTCAAAAGGCCCTGTCTATGACATCACTTGCTGCTGCAGCCTTGACAGGTCAGAGTATTTTGGTGGTTGCCATCTTCAAACGGTTGTATCTTAAAAACTATAAATCCTACAGCGAAGAGCTTTATATTGTGAGAATCACAAGACCCAGACCTACATTTTGATGCATAGTATGTCTCTGAAGTATTAAAATTGAAGGCACAGTCGCAGTTTAGAAATTGCACTTCAAATTTGAGCTTTGCAGAGTGAAGTTTCAATGAAAGTCAATGGACGGCGTTAGTTGCAAACAAATTATTATATTGTGAAAACTATCAGGACTATGGCTTAGCTGTTGACATGTTTAGTGGCAGGAGGGATAGCTGAACGTTTTGATATAAGATTTGTGTAGGTGGGCCTGAAAATAAGGAGTGGTGGCAGTTTAGAAATCATGTCCTGATTTTTCAGCTTTTGCCAGCTCCCACTCTAGCTTTGCCATTCATTCCTATGGGACAAATTTCGCCACAAGAACGACGATATTCCGTGAACCATTCGGCGAAACGTTCCACAAAGTAATAGCAATCCGATCGGGAACAATCTGCACGTTTTGGTAAATTTATGTCTATGTAGTGTAAAAACTGTGGGAGGAGTTAGGGTGGCAAATTGTGCTATAATAATAATAATAATAATAATAATAATAATAATAATATATATGTGAGATAACATTAAGTGGTCTTGCTATGCAAGAACACTTAATAATAATAATAATAAACTAGAAGATGCAGAATTGGGATTGCCACTATATGAGCTGCAGCTCCGGACCGCCATGTTTTTCGCTGTTTACCTATGATTACAGATTGCCTATGGATAGCGGTAAAGTTAAAGAAATTTAAAGTAAATAGTGACAGAACTTTTTATCCATTATTATTTATTACAATGTAGAGATTAAATGTTATGCTGTATAAAGTTAGGTTAAATTATGGTAAACAAAAAAAAAGTTTCAAACCATATCTATGTCTGGGAATTGTAATAATAAATTGTTGCAATAATTATTGCAAAATATTATGTAACATCTGTTGGAGATCTTTAAAAATATCAAATTAACGTACAATTAATCAGCTCTCTAAAGAAAGACAAAAATACCTTCTTCTAAACTATATTGAGAGCTAATTTGACACAGAGGGAATTGAGGCATTTCTGAGACTATATTTAAGGATGAAACTCGTTTTTCAGCCCCTTTTATCTGTAAGTGTATAGCCCGCTAAGGGCATACATACATTAAAACATTTTAATTTATCAAATGAATAAAAAATCCTATGAAGAATTCATATACACCAGCACTGGAAGGACATCTGTAAAGCACAAACCAATTCTGTTTACAGAACTTTGTTAAGAAGAGAACATACATGAAGTGGCTTATTATTCTCATGTGAAAATATTTTCTAACTTTGGCGACATCATCACTGACCAGGTAAGCAGAGGTCACTGAAATCAAACCAAAAAGCAGTCACTAAGAGCTTTTATTACTGTGTGTCAGATTTATCAAAGTAAAAGCAGGCGTTATTCTGGGGCAAAGTGCTAAAAAAAAAATGAAAACCAACCGATATGTTACTCAAGATTTAGCACTTTGTACCAAATAACCTAACATAAACAGATTTATCAGGGTAAAATTAGGGGCTTTTTCTGGGGCAAAGGACTAAATAAGTATATCACCATAGGAAACAGCCAAAATTCAAACTATGCACCAGGAAATACATCTATTTTGCCTTGGGGAATCTCCTGCAAAATGTTAAAAACATTATCTATTAACTTAGTATTTTAATTTGTGTTACAATAAGTATTACATTAGTATGTTTAGCGTAGTCCTGTCATCGTAGTCCAGGCAATCATTTGGTGGTTTACAATCTAAACAGCGAGTTCAAAACCAAATTATTAAGGAAACGCTAAAGCACTCAAATCGGATTGTTCATCATCCTCTATTCTGGTGTAAGATTGATAATTAACGACAAACGCATCCTCTGTTTGGGGTGTATTATTTACTTCATATTTACTTATTTCAAATAGTTTTTTTTCACACAAATTGTATAAGAATTACAGTAAATAGATAATTATGGTCCAGATAAAAGAATGCATGTCACACACTGATACCCTGTATGTTATAATGGGTCAGGTAAATGAATGTACATTACTGCCCTGTAAGATACACTGATACCCTGTACGTTATAATGGATCAGGTAAATGAATGTACATTACTGCCCTGTAAGATACACTGATACCCTGTATGTTATAATGGATCAGGTAAATGAATGTACATTACTGCCCTGTAAGATACACTGATACCCTGTATGTTATAATGGATCAGGTAAATTAATGTACATTACTGCCCTGTAAGATACACTGATACCCTGTATGTTATAATGGATCAGGTAAATTAATGTACATTACTGTCCTGTAAGATACACTGATACCCTGTATGTTATAATGGATCAGGTAAATGAATGTACATTACTGCCCTGTAAGATACACTGATACCCTGTACGTTATATTGGATCAGGTAAATGAATGTACATTACTGCCCTGTAAGATACACTGATACCCTGTACGTTATATTGGATCAGGTAAATTAATGTACATTACTGTCCTGTAAGATCCCACACTGATACCCTGTATGTTATAATGGATCAGGTAAATGAATGTACATTACTGCCCTGTAAGATACACTGATACCCTGTACGTTATATTGGATCAGGTAAATCAATGTACATTACTGCCCTGTAAGATACACTGATACCCTGTATGTTATAATGGATCAGGTAAATTAATGGACATTACTGTCCTGTAAGATCCCACACTGATACCCTGTATGTTATAATGGGTCAGGTAAATGAATGTACATTACTGCCCTGTAAGATACACTGATACCCTGTACGTTATATTGGATCAGGTAAATTAATGTACATTACTGTCCTGTAAGATCCCACACTGATACCCTGTATGTTATAATGGGTCAGGTAAATTAATGTACATTACTGTCCTGTAAGATCCCACATTGATACCCTGTATGTTATAATGGATCAGGTAAATGAATGTACATTACTGCCCTGTAAGATCCCACACTGATACCCTGTATGTTATAATGGATCAGGTAAATTAATGTACATTACTGCCCTGTAAGATACACTGATACCCTGTACGTTATATTGGATCAGGTAAATTAATGTACATTACTGTCCTGTAAGATCCCACACTGATACCCTGTATGTTATAATGGGTCAGGTAAATTAATGTACATTACTGTCCTGTAAGATCCCACACTGATACCCTGTATGTTATAATGGGTCAGGTAAATGAATGTACATTACTGCCCTATAAGATACACTGATACCCTGTACCTTAATGTAAATGAATGTACATTACTGCCCTGTAAGATACACTGATACCCTGTACGTTATATTGGATCAGGTAAATGAATGTACATTACTGCCCTATAAGATACACTGATACCCTGTATGTTATAATGGATCAGGTAAATTAATGTACATTACTGTCCTGTAAGATCCCACACTGATACCCTGTGCATTATAATGGATCAGGTAAATGAATGTACATTACTGCCCTATAAGATACACTGATACCCTGTATGTTATAATGGATCAGGTAAATTAATGTACATTACTGTCCTGTAAGATCCCACACTGATACCCTGTATGTTATAATGGATCAGGTAAATTAATGTTCATTACTGCCCTATAAGATCCCACACTGATACCCTGTATGTTATTGTAGCGGATGGTATTACGGCTGTCCTAAAAGACTGTGTTAAAAATGCAATTTGTGTGTTTATTTTTCTGTATAGCTAAAAGTGTATATAGTATTCGTATGACTGTTCGGTAGTTTTCATCCATATTCCATACGAATGAAATCTACCGAACCAGTAGACCACCACAGAGAGACGTGTGCACCTTATTAGGCTTTCACACTTCTCTAACCGCAGGTTAATTGGTACAATCGGTACTTTGTGCATGTATCTGGGTGGC
>OW240913.1:9481875-9509322 GCA_933207985.1 Pelobates cultripes
TGGCCTTCTCACTCACTTACCAAGTCTCTGAAACAATAAAATTTGTAATCTACAAGGTTCCTCGTCACTCCGACTGAGTCGTGCGTTTTAACCGGATCTTGCAGGGATTCTCTGGATTTGCTGTAACTTGCCGGGAATCGGCTGCTGCTGGTTTAACCCTGGAGTGATGTATCCACGGAGCCACTTCGGCTACTTTTATCGCTGTAGGGGTAGACAGAAGAACAACATAAGGACTTCTCCACTTGGGCCCTAACGGCACATTATTCCACTCTTTAATCCACACTTGGTCGCCTGGGTGGTAACTATGAATTGGGGGATAAATATTCACAGGTAATCTATCTTGTACCCATTTCTGTACTTCCTCCATAGTCTTACCCAACTCTACAACCTGCTGCCGGGTAATTCCTTCTCCCAACTGACTCAAATCCCCCCTTAAGTTACCAAGCACGGGAGGTGGTCGCCCGTGCATGATTTCAAAAGGAGAGAGGCCCATCCTTCTGGTAGGTGTACTACGGATTCGCAATAGAGCTATGGGCAAGAGAACGTTCCACTTAAGTTGGGTTTCCTGACACATTTTAGCCAACTGATTCTTAATAGTTCTATTCATTCTCTCTACCTTACCAGAACTCTAGGGTCTATATGCCGTATGAAGCCTCCACTTTATACCAAGCATATGAGTCAATTGTTGTAGGCACTGATGAACAAAAGCTGGACCATTGTCCGATCCTATAGAGCAGGGTAGTCCATATCGGGGTATTATTTTTCGTAGCAGGAATCTCACGACTTCTCCTGCTTTCTCTGTACGAGTAGGACATGCTTCTACCCAGCCTGAATAGGTGCACACCACTACCAGAAGGTAGCGATGTTCACCCGATTTAGGCATCACTGTATAGTCAATTTGTAAATCGGACATGGGAAGTCCCCCCATAAACTGGACTCCTGGGGGCTTTACTGGTCCTTGTCTTGCATTATTTTTAGCACACGTTACACATCTACGTACAATGGCCTGAGTCAAGTTGGACAATCTTGGTATGTAGAAATGTTTTCTGAGAGATTCTTCTGTACTATCTCTCCCAGAATGTGTCCCGTTATGATAGTTTTGGACAATTTCTACCGCTAGTGATGCTGGAATAACTATTCTTCCATCTTCTAACTGATACCATTTGTTCTCCAAATGCTTTCCAGGTTCAGTCCTTAACCACTCCTCTTCTTGAGCTGTATAAATTGGAGTCCATTGAGACAGTGGAGTTGGTATAAGAGCAGCTATATGCCCCACATATTCCTGTCTTCCTGATTCAGCAGCACGCTTAGCTGCACTATCTGCCATCCGATTCCCTTTAGTTACATCACCATCTCCTCTCAGATGCGCCCGACAATGTATAATACCGACTTCTTTCGGCTCCCACACTGCTTCCAATAGTTGTAGGATCTCAGCTGCGTATTTGATTTCTTTGCCTTCTGAATTCAATAGTCCTCTTTCTTTATACAAAGCTCCGTGGGCATGAGTGGTTAAAAACGCATACTTGGAGTCCGTGTAGATGTTCACTCTTAAACCTTCAACCAATTGTAACGCTCGTGTCAGTGCTATCAATTCTGCCTTTTGTGCTGATGTTCCTTTTGCCAGTGGCCGAGCTTCTATCACCTTGTCTATCGTTGTTACTGCATATCCTGCATAGCGGATCCCTTCTTTACATAACTACTGCCGTCGGTGTAATATTGAACATCAGGGTTCTGGATGGGAAAATCACGAAGATCTGGTCTACTTGAAAATACTTCATCCATTACTTCCAAACAATCATGTTGACTTTCAGTAGGTTGTGGCAAAAGGGTGGCTGGATTTAAGGTATTTACAGTCTCTAAATGCACTCTTGGGTTTTCACACAACATTGCTTGATACTTGGTCATACGGCTGTTACTAAACCAATGATTTCCTTTGTAATCCAACAACGTCTGTACTGCATGTGGAACTCGTACATAAAGTTCTTGAACCAGAGTGAGTTTATCGGCTTCAGCTACTAGCAGGGCGGCTGCAGCTACAGCTCTTAGACAAGGTGGAAGTCCGCTGGCCACTGCATCCAGTTGCTTAGACATGTAGGCAACAGGTCTTTGCCATGATCCCAAGTACTGTGTCAATACTCCACAGCCATTCTTCTTTGCTCATGTACATACAGGTAGAATGGCCGTGTGTGGTCAGGTAGACCTAATGCTGGGGCACTCATCAAAGCCCTCTTCACATCTTCGAATGCCGTTTGCTGTTCTTGAGTCCATAAGAAGGGGTCGTGCTCTGTACCTTTGATAGCTGCATACAGAGGTTTTACCAGTATCGCGTAGCTGGGAATCCATATCCTACAGAAGCCTGCTGCCCCCAAGAATTCTCGCACTTGTCTTCTATTCCTGGGTATCGGTATTTGGCACACAGCTTCTTTTCTCTCTGGCCCCATAATTCTTTGACCTTCAGAGATATGGAATCCCAGATATTTGACAGTTGGCAAACACAACTGAGCCTTCCTTCTTGACACCTTGTATCCTGCCTTCCAGAGAATGTGTAGTAGATCGTGCGTTGCTTGCTGACATACTTCCTTTGTAACTGCTGCTATCAACAAGTCATCTACATATTGTAATAATACACACTCTCCTGGGATAGACTCGAAATCTAGTAGATCTTGACTTAGAGCTGAACCAAATAGGGTAGGTGAATTTTAAACCCCTGGGGCAATCTTGTCCAGGTCATTTGGCGTTTCGAGCCCGTTACAGCATTTTCCCATTGGAAAGCGAAGATACATTGGCTTTCTGCGGCAATTCGGAGGCAAAAGAAGGCATCTTTGAGATCTAAGACTGTAAAGTAAGTAGCCCCGCCCGGAATTAAAGCAAGCAGGTTATATGGATTGGGCACGACTGGATGTATACTAACAACCGCATCATTGACTGCTCTCAAGTCCTGCACAGGTCGATACTCATCTGTACCGGGCTTTTGAACAGGCAGCAATGGGGTGTTCCAGGGGGAAGTACAGAATTTTAGGATACCCGTATGAACTTATCCAGATAAGATTGGATGTTCTTCTTAGCCTTCTGCGGAATATGATATTGTCTCAGGCTTACTGGATAAACCCCAAGTTTTAGTTCGATTTTAATAGGTGGAATATTGCGGGCCAGTCCTGGTGGGTTGTTCTCTGCCCAAACTCCTGGTATGTTAAATAAGGATTCATCACTCCTCGGGTTTTGGCTAGTCAACACTGTATAAAGTCGCCACTCTTCTTCCTTTGGTACGGACAATGTCATAATACCTGAGGGTCCATTAAACTTTAAGGATGTTGTTCCATTTGGTAGGAACGTAATCTGCGCTTGTAATTTGGATAGCATATCACGTCCCAGCAATTGGACTGGACACTCAGGCATATAAAGGAATTGATGTTTTACTACGTGGCCTCCCAATGTACAGAGTCGACTTTTAAGAACCGGTTTTTCAGCACTTCTTCCAGTTGCTCCTATTACAGTAATAGTTCTTCCAGATGGAGGAGCAACTTGATTAGTCACCACCGAATGTTCAGCACCAGTGTCGATCATAAACGCACTCCTTTTTCCCCCTATTGATACATCGACCATAGGCTCCGCTCGACCAAGGGGGATGGAGCCCGGTCGGTATCAATAGTCCTCCATGACCGTGTCAGCCAATCCCACAAAGTCCCTACCTTCTCTATCGCGGGACCTTTGCGCTGCTGGATAGTACCTATCTTCCCTTACACTTCCTCTGTTCCCATTACTCCCTCTATTACCATTACTCCCTCCGGGGCCTCCTCTACCTCTCGCTCTGCCTCTAAAGTTTCCGTAACCTGCCCTGGGTAAGTCTCTCTCATACTGCTCTCTTTGCGGACACTCGTTCCTCCAATGCCCTTCTTCCTTACAGTACGCGCACTGATTCCTACTCAAAGGCTCCCTATTCCATCTACCATCGCCTCTATCTGGGCCCCGTCTATCTACGCCTGCGATCGCTACCGCTAGCATATCTGCCTTTCTACGCATCTTGCGCTCTTCCTCTTTCTTACTTTCTGTTTCCCTATTCATATATACTTTGTTCGCTACCTCCATTAGTTGGGTGATAGACATACCTGCAAACCCTTCTAATTTCTGTAGCTTGCGCTTAATATCTCCGTAAGCTTGGCTGACAAAGGCGGAGTTTACCATTCGGGAATTATCAGCGTCTTCCGGATTAAAGGGGGTATACAAGCGGTATGCCTCCAATAATCGGTCATAAAAGACACTGGGCGCTTCATCACTTTTCTGAATCACCTCAACTGTCTTCGACATGTTAATAGCTTTCTTCCCTCCGGCTTTCATGCCAGCAATTATAGCATCTCTATAGGCTTTAAGTTGAGCCATATCTGCGCCATTTACATTCCAGTCAGGATCGGTGTTAGGGTAATGTGTTGCGGCCCATGCTGCCGGATTGGCTTGATTTAAAGCACGGGCTCTCTCCTCTAGCGCCTTAATGGCCGCTTGGTTAATCCTTGTCCTTTCCTCATTATTGAACAATGTCATTAATAACTGCTGGCAATCAGCCCATGTCGGGTTATGTGTCTGAACTATCGAGGTGAACAGATCGGTCATAGCTTGTGGTTTCTCAGTGTACGAGGAATTGTGGGTCTTCCAATTCAAGAGATCGGTAGTCGTGAACGGGACATATACGAAGACTGGGTCAGCATGTGCCATTTGACCTGCGGCATCGATATAGGCTGACCCAGGATTCAGACGAAGAGGCATCTGATAATGTTTTAATTGTTGGGTACCGGTCAGTTGTCGGGTTAGTATGGGGCTACGTGGAGGGGCGTCAGTTAAAGGTTCCGGTCGAGAGGTAATAGGGCATGAGGATGTGGGAACTTGATTTTGGGAAAAGTTAGTGAATAGTATACTCCGAGCCGAGCTAGAAGAAGCTTGACCGGAAGTTTGAAGTGGCGCCAAATCAGGATATTCAGATCTAATGGGGGTTGGTCCTGGTTCCGGAAGGGGAGTTTTAATACGAGGGGGGGTGGATTCTGTACTGGAGGAGGAAGCGGAAGTGGATGGGGGCAATAGGGGAAGGGGTGCAGAGCTTCCTGCATTCGCGTCACTTCCTCTTAAAGGAAAGTAAGGAGGCGGCAAAGGGATCTCGGACTCAGGGGGCGTGTCCAAAATGGGCCTAACACCAGTCCTAGTGGACAAACAAGTCCTGGCCACCATGAGGCGACATTGCTCCTCGTGGCATATCCGGATCCATTTTGGCGAGTCGTTTACGGCCTGCCCCCAACAATCAATGTATGGAAACTGTCCGTAAAGTTCAGGCCTACCTGATACAGCCACGTGTACACGCTGTACCAGGGTTGGATCCAAACTGCCACGCGGCGGCCATGCCGCAACCAAAATAGGCCACTCCCTAGTGCACAAAGTGACCAAACGTACAGGAGACATTTTAACCCCAAAATCACATGTTTTGAATCCCTTTTTAAAATTCTTTACCATACAACCTAAGGGATCCGAAATCGTTGACTCTGACGCGCCCATACTTATCAATGGAACGTCGTTGACAACGAATACTATGCACGCGTTCTTATTCAACAGTCACACCCGTTTCCTCTGGCAACAGCACCACGTGGTACAGTTACCGAGTGAAACGTACACAATAACACAATAATCACTCAGGGAATTCCCGTACACACACAGCTGTTACACCAGTCACTAAATAATCAATATTATGCCCTTTGGCGAAACTATACAGTCACCCACGCTATAATTCTCTATATATGAATTACCCGTCTATAACACACCCCAGTAACATCGTCTTTTACTAGTATCGGTTACAGTACGGTTAGCATAGGTCAAAGCACAATTTAAGGTCACAATACAATTATTAGTGGTTACGGTGTTAAACATGCAATAGACGACAATGATTAGTACTTATATACAGTGTCAGTAAATATACAGGGTTATGGTACCGTGCACTATGATACAGCAACACACTATTAACACTCTCGCTAGACGGCTGAGCTCGCGCTATCTAACAAGATATACACTTTACTAACAATCTTTAACACATTTACAATCCCAACTAAACTATTGGCCAGTACCTTGAATGGACTACCTAAAACTATATACACCCGTTTTGGTTAGCCACACTGCCCAAACACCACATATAGCGAACTAGAGGGCGAAATTTACAAAATTGCCCTTCTAGTCTATTTACTCTATCAAAAGTCTAGTGGGTTCCAAATTTACACGCCTTCCCACTTAGCCAAGATAGGTTGAGAGCTAGCGAACCGAATTTACACAGGCGCCGCTTAGTCTCCCGGTCCCTCCGACCTAGCGAACGTAATATACACCCTAGAACGCTAGTCTAGACAAGACACCGGTGTCCGGCTAGGGCTATTTACACAGGACCCCGCCTGACTAACCAGATCAAACGGTCTTACTAAAGAGCGTTCGATCGAGCGGTGCGCCTTCGCTCCTTCCCTCCGACAGAGGGGGCAGATTCCATACACAGATTTAAACCCCTTTTGGGCCTACCGCACAATCGGTATACCCCTAGTGGGTCTGCCGTCTAAAACAGCAGTTGTCTTACCTCCTCGTTCCTGAACCTGAGTTCACACTCATCGACGGGGACACCCCAGCACTTCTTACGTAGAGGCCGATGATCTCCTGGACAACAGACCAGTGGCGCCGAGACGAAGGGAGGTCCACGCAGAAGTTCAGGGGTGCAGCCGTAGAGAACGTGGGCAAAGATAGACCGTCTCACGCCTCTGCCTCTCAGCTACCGTTGAACGATGAGCTTCCCGGCCAATGCACCAAATGATACCGGAGAAACTGACGGAAGCAAAGCACAGAGGGATGGACACAGGTTTCTTCAGGAAGGAAGAGATTCTTTATTGGATCACCGATCGGGACTCAGAGGGACTAATGTCACCAAAAATACAGCAAGTTCTGAGCCCTGAACAATAGTGCAGGCTCCCTATATAGGCACATAACTCCTCCCATATTAAGCTCCACCCGCACATTCTCTTGACCAATCATTACAAATAAGAATTAACTTCCTGCTTGACCGCATGGCTTGTCCAGCACAATGGAGGAGGGGAATACTACATCCTGTATTCTTGCACATGCTCCGTACACTACTGATCGTATCTTGCCTCGTGCAACCAACTGATCGATACGTCAGCATATGCACGTACACATGCCACGTGGTAATCTCGGCCTACTAAATTTATTTTTACCGAGATTCCACCACACTAGCCACACATATTACACCACAAACACAAATGAAATTGACCCATTTACACAATACCACACCACAATCAGCTCACTCTACACACATGCAATCCCACAAGCAGGCCCCAAACACATGCACCATACACTTTCCTGGCCCTTTTGTCCTCTGGTATTCCACTTGTGGAGACACCAGAGACAATTTAAAAGCAAACACAGCGCAATCATGTTATTACATTTGCTTGCACTGAGCAGAACAAATTCAGCGGAGCTCTGCACATTGAACCAACATGCTCACTTTAAGAGGGGGTGTGCTTGTAATTAGTGATGACAAAACACACCGTCTCTGGCCCTCCCCCACTTCTTAGGGGGCCGCTCTGATTGAAAAATGCCCGGGCCTAATTTTTTTCCCAGTCCAGCCCTGCCTCTCCCTATACAAAACATTCTGCTAGCATTTCCTGCTGCTCTATTACATTGTCTGCCTACCTTTAAGTCATCAGAAATAATCACCCCTAAATCCCTTTCCTCAGATGTTGGGGTTAGGACTCTATCAAATATTCTGTACTCTGCCCTTGGGTTTTTACGTCCAAGATGCATTATCTTGCACTTATCCACATTAAATGTCAGTTGCCACAATTCTGACCATTTTTCTAGTTTACCTAAATCATTTGCCATTTGGCTTATCCTGGAACATCAACCCTGTTACATATCTTAGTATCATCAGCAAAAAGACATACCTTACCATCAAGACCTTCTGCAATCTTTCTAATAAAAACATTAAAGAGCATGGGTCCAAGTACAGATCCCTGAGGTACCCCACTGGTGACAAGACCTTGCTTTGAATACTTATTTCCTTAGTATTAACTTATTCCCTTATAAGATATCGACAATCTGTAGCAATCCATCGCTAGTCCAATTTACTAAATAGAGGTCCATGTAGTTTTCTATAGTATTAATGGAATTATATTTCGAAATTGTATCCATTAGTTTGTTTGTTTTTCTGAATCTAACCAAGTTAGTCTCTAGAATTATTAAATTGTTGACTCAAACTTTTTAGTAGCGATGCTATCCAGCCATAAAATAGAAGCAAGATCTCTCTAATTATACAGAAGGGACTCAATTCTGTACCATGGTTCTTCTCCCAATAGGACATTATTCTAATGAAAACAAAACGGGTAGGAGAAACCCTTTAAAACCAGAACATTTACCCAGCTTAAAGGAACACTATAGTAACCTAAATTACTTTAGCTAAATAAAGTAGTTTTAGTGTATAGATCATTCCCCTGCAGTCTCACTGCTCAATTCACTGTCATTTGGGAGTTAACCCCTTCCCGACCGTGGACGGAAATTTTCCGTCAACCTTGTCCTTCAGTTAAGGACCGTTGACGGAAAATTTCCGTAATTTTCTTAAGTTAACCCCAGATCGCCGCGATCGCGGCAATCGCGGGGTTAACGGTGCTCCGGTCTGCCTCTGCATTAGAGGCAGACCGGGAGCACCCGATCAGGCTGCCCCAGCACCGGTGCTCGCTCTGACAGCATGTCAGAGCGAGAACATGTGCTCCACATACTCACCTTCCGCCTCCCTGCACTTCCGGGTTCTGTGTGAAGTGCAGGGAGACGGATCAGTGCTGATCTGCTTCCCTGTGTAAAAAAAAAAAAAATTAAAGTTAAATCCCACCCCCCCTGCCCCTGTTTTATTAAAATTAACCCCTTCCCTGCCAATTGATCACTGACTACAGTGATCAATTGGCAGGGTATACATTTTAATGTCATCTGATTTTTTTTTTTTTTAACCCCTGAGGGTTAATTATTTTTTTTTAACCCTCAGGGGTTAAATTTATTTTATTAATTAATTTAAATATTAAAAAATTATATATTTAGCTAGCTGGGATGGGTGGAAGTTAGTGGGGAATTGGGGAATTTGGTGTTAGGCTAAATAGGGGTTAACGTTAAAAAAAGTTTTAAAATAAGCTTTAAAAAGGTAAAAAAAATTTTTTTTTAAATGTTTTAGTAACGTTTAAGTAAAAAAAAAAAAAAAATACCACCCCCTTTACCCAGTCTAAATAAAAATTAACCACTTCCCTGCCAGCTGATCACTGCCTACAGTGATCAAAATACAGATCACAGTATTATACTGTGATCTAATTTTTTTAACCCCTGAGGATTAACTTTTATTTATTTTTTTTAACCCTCAGGGGTTCCATTTATTTAATTAATTAATTTAAATATTTTATAATTAAATATTTTGCTAGCTGGGGTGGGTGGGAGTTATGGGAAAATGGGGAATTTACGGTTAGTGCTGCTTACTGCTAGTTAGGGGTTAACGGTAAAAGAAAAGTTTAGAAAAAAATTAAAAGTGTAAAAAAAGTTAAGATAGTGTAAAACATTTAATAAGTAAAAAAAAAAGTTTAAAAATGGGTTTTACAAAGTAAAAAAAGTTTTACAAAGTAAAAAATACATTTAAAAATGCTCATTACCACTACACTTGGTACAAGCTAGCGGAAATATTATCCCACGCTAAGGTTCAAAATATGCCTTTTGAATTACCCTGGGATGTCTTCTTTAAGAAATGGTATGGCTTTATGGGGTATTTGGATTATATAGCCTGGTAAAATACTCTAAAATGGGACATGGGAACAGTGTAAAAATTTAAAGTTTGAAATGAACTGGAATGGCTGTGTCCCAAATGTGCCCCTCCGATGTCCACATATACCTGGCAAAGGTACATACGGGGGTATTGATGTACTCAGCCGACATAGCTGAGCAACATATGAAGTATTATACAGTCGTAGCACACATAAGATTTGCAAAATGTACTGCGCAAATTTACTTTGTGTGTCAAAAAGGCAAAAAAACGCTTATTACCATTACACTTGGTACAAGCTAGCGGAAAAATTATCCCACGCTAAGGTTCAAAATATGCCTTTTGAAATACCCTGGGATGTGTTCTTTAAGAAATGGTATGCCTTTATGGTGTAGTTGTAATATGTAGCCTGCTCAAGTGCTCCAAAGTGGGCACGGACGCATCAAAACCCTCCATGAAAATTCACACTTAAAAACTTAACTTGTTACGTCTCTTTTATAGCAGTGTAACTTCACAAAATAGTGTCTAGGTCATACATTGGGCATATTGTTTTACTCAGAAGACTTAGCTGAGCATAATTTGGGGGTTTGAACTTAGTGGCACATATGAAATGTACAAAATGCCCAGCAAAAATGTAATCCGTATGTAAAAAATGCCCAAAATTATTTTTTACCACATACTTTGGCATATATTGGTGAAAAAATGGGGGCATGTTAAGGCACAATATGCACCATATGAGATACCCTGGAGTGTCTACTTTTATAAATGGTAGGCCTTTGTGGGTTTTTTTTGAACAGTCAAACTGCTATAATACCCCAAATTGAAGCATAGGCCCATTAAATCCGCCTCTCAAAATTCTACTGTAAATGTTGAAACGGACAGGTCTCCTATATGGCACTGTAGCTTCACGAAATAGTGCCAAAGACATACAATGGGGGTATCGTTGTACTCAGCAGAAGTAACTGAACACAAAATAAAACTTTGTACAGGAATAGCACACACCAACTTTACAAAATATACATGGGAAGTTCTTTGTTATAAGTTTGTGTGCCAAAAACTCCAAAAAACTAAATTTTACTCCAATATTTAGTAGAGATTGGCGGTGAAATGGCTACTTAGAAAGTGTCAAAAAAACCTTAGGACAATAGCCTGTGATGTCTACTTTATATAAATATATACTTTTGTGTGGCAATTTTGTTTTCTTTTATGGCTATTAAGCTTACAAGACAAACATACAAAATTCTAAAATCGCTCTACATTAAAAGTTTATTTTACTCCTTGTGCTTTATGACCTGTAACTACCAAAAAAAACTTTAAATCCCAGACACATTATATATTTTGTAAATCAGAACAACTAAATAAATTTATTTTTAATTACTTTCTTTAACCTGCACTAATTAGGCACACATTATTATTGCAAAAACTGTACAAAAAACACAAATTTTTCTTTTTTTTGCATTTTTCTGTATTTTTTAAATAATAAATAAGCATTTATATATATATATGTTACATCAAATTAAAGCCCTTTATGTCCTTTAAAAACAGTATATAATATGTGTCGGTGCAATAAACGAGAGAGATGCAAATTGCAGTTGAACGCATACAGCAAGAAAATGCAAAAATTGCTTGTGTCATTAAGCGTAAGACAAGCTTCTGAAGCTGTGTCCTTAAGGGGTTAAATCACTTTGTTTCTGTTTATGCAGCCCTAGCCACACCTCCCCTGGCTATGATTGACAGAGCCTGCATGAAAAAAAAAACTGGTTTCACTTTCAAACAGATGTAATTTACCTTAAATAATTGTATCTCAATCTCTAAATTGAACTTTAATCACATACAGGAGGCTCTTGCAGGGTCTAGCAAGCTATTAACATAGCAGGGGATAAGAAAATCTTAATTAAACAGAACTTGCAATAAAGAAAGCCTAAATAGGGCTCTCTTTACAGGAAGTGTTTATGGAAGGCTGTGCAAGTCACATGCAGGGAGGTGTGACTAGGGTTCATAAACAAAGGGATTTAACTCCTAAATAGCAGAAGATTGAGCAGTGAGGCTGCAGGGGCATGTTCTATACACCAAAACTGCTTCATTAAGCTAAAGTTGTTCAGGTGACTATAGTGTCCCTTTAAAGGCGAATTGTCCATTCCCAGGATTTTGAATATTCTGTTTACTTATCCCTATATTTAACACATTTGTATCTTATCCACATTTAATGTCAGTTGCCATTTTTATAGTTTACCTTAATCATTTGCCTAAATCATTTGCCGTTTGGCTTATCCCTCCTGGAACATCAACACTGTTACATATCTTTGTACCTTCTGATATATATATATATTTTTCTTTTTCGTATATATATATTTTTTTCTTTCTATACAAGAGAGTCAACCCTTAACATGTCTTCATATGGAAAAAATTACAGGCTGGTGCAAGTTAGAGGATCTTGCAAAACCATGATAGTAGCGGGCGCAACGTGTTGAAGTGCAAGCAGTTTGTTGGCACTGAAAGACTGTATAGCTGCATTCCATTCAACAGCGTATTGTGCAAATAGACCTGTTCTGGGTAACAGAGTGTCATGATTACCATGTGACCCAACACGCAAAACTATATTAACACAAACAACGTATACCGGACCTTAGAATAGCTGGACTTAACGTAAAAGAGAATGGTCAAAATAACAAGCCAACGTCGGGGATACAGAATGAGACAATACGAATAAACTAGCCAAGGGTGAGGATACCAGAAGTAGGGAAAGTCTTTCTCCTATTCTACAAGTACTCTGTGTAACGAAATCCCATGTTAAACAGACTATGAGAAACAGCCTTTCGGTTATTTATGTGTGTGTGTGGTGATTTTGTGCAAATACAAATAAAACGAACAAACTGCCGAATCACCCGACCTCCTATGGAGGTCGTGTGGCGCTCATTAACCGCCCAGACCTTGCGGTTAACCACAGAGTAATTGGGGAACAACTTGGTGGTCCACGTTCGTCTGCCGAACACGTGGTGGTCGCCATTTTAAATTGTCAAACACTCAGCGGTAAATGGCGGCGATGCCCTGGAACTCTTTTCGGACACTTATTCCGCCGAACACCGCTGGTGCCTACCAAGGTCCCCGTTCATACGACAGGAAACACACGAATGCCGGGAACATTTTACCGTTCGGGACTTTCATGCGATACGAAATAGACCTACCCCAGATAGCTACAGTTATGGAACTCTTTCTCGGATACAAACACGCGAACAACCTGTGAAGTCTAAACTTCATTCGACGATATTGAGAACTGTGCTCGTGGGATCTGAGCGCTATTCAACCATAATGTGAGCTCAGATCCAAGCTATCTGGGGGTATGTGGGACTAAAAATTTATGTTCAGTAAAATATAAGTTATAGATTTTAATACTGCTCCTTCTTTCTTCTTTTTCACAAGTACCCTGGTCATTCTTTCTCCTATTCTACAAGTACTCTGCTCCTCCTTTCTCATTTTTACAAGTAACTCTTTCTCCTATTCTACAAATACTCTGTTCCTCCTTTCTCCTATTTTACAATTACTCTGCTCCCTCTTTCTCCTTTTTACAAGTACTCTGCTCCTTTCTCATTTTTTACAAATACTTAGCTCCTTCTGTCTCCTTTTTTTCAAGTACTCTGCTCCTTTCTCCTTTTTTACAAGTACTCTGGTCATTCTTTCTCCTATTCTACAAGTACTCTGCTCCTCCTTTCTCATTTTTACAAGTAACTCTTTCTCCTATTCTACAAATACTCTGTTCCTCCTTTCTCCTATTTTACAATTACTCTGCTCCCTCTTTCTCCTTTTTACAAGTACTCTGCTCCTTTCTCATTTTTTACAAATACTTAGCTCCTTCTGTCTCCTTTTTTTCAAGTACTCTGCTCCTTTCTCCTTTTTTACAAGTACTCTGGTCATTCTTTCTCCTATTCTACAAGTACTCTGCTCCTCCTTTCTCATTTTTACAAGTAACTCTTTCTCCTATTCTACAAATACTCTGTTCCTCCTTTCTCCTATTTTACAATTACTCTGCTCCCTCTTTCTCCTTTTTACAAGTACTCTGCGCTCCTTTCTCATTTTTTACAAATACTTAGCTCCTTCTGTCTCCTATTCCACAAGTACTCTGCTTCTTCTTTCTCCTATTCTTCAAGTACTCTGCTCTTTCTTTCTTCTATTTTACAAGTATTCTGCTCCTTCTTTTTCCTTTTTTTTACAAGTACTCTGCTCCTTTCTCCTTTTTTTTTACAAATACTCTGCTCCTTTTTTACAAGTACTCTGCTCATTCATTCTCCTATTCTACAAATATTCCGCTCCTTCTTTCTCCTATTGTACAAGTACTCTGCTTCTTCATTACAAGTACTCTGCTCCTTCTTTCTCATTTTTACAAATACTCTGCTCCTTCTTTCTCCTACTCTACAAATACTCTGCTCCTTTTTTCTCCTATTTTACAAGTACTCTGCTCCCTCTTTCTCCGTTTTACAAGTAATCTGCTCCTTCTTTCTCCGATTCTACAGGTACTCCGCTCCTTCTTTCTTCTTTTTCACAAGTACTCTGCTCATTCTTTCTCATATTCTACAAGTACCCTGCTCCTTCATTACAAGTGCTCTGTTTCTTCTTTCTCCTATTGTTCAAGTACTCAGCTCATTCTTTACAAGTACTCTGCTCCTTCTTTCTCCTATTCTACAAATACTCTGCTCCTTCTTTCTCATATTCTACAAGTACTCTGCTCCTTCATTACAAGTGCTCTGTTTCTTTTTTTCTCCTATTCATCAAGTACTCTGCTCCTTCTTTTTCCTTTTTTACAAATTCTCTGCTCCTTCTTTCTCCTATTCTGCAAATACTCTGCTCCTTCTTTCTCATATTCTACAGGTACTCTGCTTCTTCTTTCTCCCTTTTACAAGTACTCTGCTCCTTTCTTCTATTCTGCAAATACTCTGCTCCTTCTTTCTCCTTTTTTTAAAAGTACTCTGTTCCTTTCTCCTTTTCTACAAATACTCTGCTCCTTCTTTCTCCTATTCTACAAGTACTCTGCTCCTTCTTTACAAGTACTATGCTCCTTCTTTACAAGTACTCTGCTCCTTCAAGTACTCTGCTCCTTCTTTCTCCTTTTTTACAAGTACTCTACTCCTTTCTCCTATTCTACAAATACACCTCTCCTACTTTCTCCTTTTTTTACAAGTACTCTCCTCTTTACAAGTACTCTGCTCCTTCTTTCTCCTATTGTACAAGTACTCTGCTCCTTCTTTCTCCTATTTTCCAAGTACTGTACTCCCTGCTATTGTCTATCTCCCTACCTACTACAAATCCTCCCCTTCCTTTACCCACGTGTTAAACTCATTCACGAGCGCACGTGTTTGTATGTGGGTACGTGCGTGTGTGATATGGGCGCACATACGCATTCAGGCACACACGCTCGTGCTTTCATGCACTTGCATCTGCAACCTCACACTTCCTGCTTACCACTGAGTGCGCGAGAGATGAACAGAGCGTTCATCTCTCTGGATGGAGGGTAGGGACCGGGTTGACTACCCATGGTTTACATTAAAGCCTAGTGATAACTCCACTGGCCACTCCTCAGATAGCTAATAGAGGTGTTTTCTGGGGCAATGCTGCACACTGACTCACATTTAGTGTCTCCACCCTCTTCATGCAGACACTGAACTTCCCTCATAGAGATGCATTGATTCAATGCATCTCTATGAAGAGATGCTCATTGGCCTGGGTGGTGTTTGGCTTGTGCTGGCTCTGCCCCTGATCTGCCTCCTTCAAAATCTTAACCAATACAATGCTTTCCTATAGGAAATCATTGTGATTGGCTGAGAGAATCACTTTTGGTGATGTCAGCCAAGCAGGTAGATCAGGGGCAGAGCCAGCAGTAACAGACTGGAATAAAGGTAAGATTTATATATATTTAGGGAGCAAGTGGGCCAAGGAGGCTAGATGGTGTTTTTAACACTATAGGAATAAGGGCCGCCATCAGGGCATGACAACCATAACGGTTGTCATGGGCCCGGCGGTCCTGGGGGGCCCGGATGGCTCAGGTCGTCCCCGGCCCCACATTCAGTTGCGTACATACCGGGGTCGCAGGTGGCCAGGGAGAGTGCTCCCTCGCGCGCCCATCAGCCCGCCCACAGGACCGGCCACCGGGTGACTGTCAGGATTACTGTTTGATCCAGCACGTAGAATTGTACAGCACGGATGACAAATAAGTAACGTATTACCGGTCCTTAGAATGGCCGGATTTAACGTACAAAGAATAGTCAAAATACTAGCCGAGGTCAGGGAACACAGAAAGGGACACAGCGATGAGGAAAGCCAGGATTCAGGATACCAGAATATAGAGAAGTCAATAAAGAAAGCCAAAGTCAAAAACCAGGTAGAAAACTATAAACAGGAACGCGCTCTCAGACAACCACAAGGGAAACCACGACAGGGCACTGAGCAGGCTGAGAACTGGGCCTAAATACCCCTCCTTTAGTTCTGATAGGCTGTAACCGGCCTTTGACCCCAAAGTCAGTTACCAGGTTTCATTTGCATAATGGCTGCTCTGCATTAACCCTTCTGTGGATTAGGTTGCTGCTCGGCACAACTTTTCCTGTGTGGACAGTAAATGTCATTAACCACATTTCTATAAGCGGATGAATATGTGACAGTGACACCACTGGACCCCAGTGAATCCCCTCAGCACTCCCAAAGGTAGGGATGCTGGGGGGGATGAAATAAATAAAAAAATAAAAACGTGTTAGTGTGTGTGTTAGAGTGTGTGTGTGTGTTAGTGTATGTGTGTTAGAGTGTGTGTGTGTTAGAGAGTGTGTGTGTGTGTGTGTTAGTGTGTGTGTGTTAGAGTGTGTCAGTGAGTGTGCTACTGTGTGTGTCTGTTACTGAGTGTGTTAGTTTGTGTGCGTCTGTTAGTGAGTGTGTGTTTTGTAAGTGAGTGTGTGTATGTCTGTCACTGAGTGTGTGTCTGTCAGTAAATGTGTGTGTCTGTTAGCTAGTGTGTATGCGTCTGTTCGTGAGAGTGTGTGTGTGTCTTAAGCACTTGCCTTTCTCCAGCGCCGGACTCCCTTGGCGCTGGGGATCTCTCCGCCCTGATCCACCTCTCAGCGTCAATGCGCATGCGTGGCAAGAGCCGCGCGCGCATTCAAAGCACCCATAGGAAAGCATTACTCAATGCTTTCCTATGGACGTGCAGCGTCTTCTCACTGTGATTTTCACAGTGAGAATCGCGGAAGCTCCTCTAGTGGCTGTCAATGAGACAGCCACTAGAGGCTTGATTAACCCTCAGTGAAACATAGCAGTTTCTCTGAAACTGCTATGTTTTCAGCTGCAGGGTTAAAACTAGAGGGACCTGGCACCCAGACCATTTCATTGAGCTGATGTGATCTGGGTGTCTGTAGTGGTCCTTTAAGTGTATCTGCATGCACTGGCGTACATACCGCAGTCGCAGAGGTTGCAGCCATGTGTTGCGGCCCCAGCCCGCGAAGAGTAAGCGCGTGGGGGGCGGGGGGGGGCCCACGGATCAGTTTTTGATTAACGCTATATATGTGTGCACTGCGGGCCCCCCGTTACCTGTATTCTGCAGGGGGCCCAGCACACTTGAAATATACTTCCCAGATGCTCTGCTCTGTTGAAGTCTCGCAGTATATTTCAAGTGTGCTGGGCCCCCTGCAGAATACAGGTAGCGGGAGCTGCACCATTCCTCAGGACCTCCGGCTCCAGGGCTCCAGCCAATGTGATCTCCCCCCTCCATGGCCACAGGTGAGATACAGGGAGGGGGGAATAAAACAATACAATTAATGGATGGAAAAAAAAACTGTAGGCTTTTCCCCCCACATTTTGCAGCCCCATACATTTACACACACTATACACTAATATTTACACACACTATTTACTAACATTTACACACTATTTACTAACATTTACACACACACTATTCACTAACATTTACACACACTATACACTAACATTTACACACACTATACACTAACATTTACACATGCACTATTCACTAACATTTACACACACTATACACTAACATTTACACACACTATTCGCTAACATTTACACACACTATACACTAACATTTACACACACTATTCACTAACATTTATACAAACTATACACTAACATTTACATACAATATTCACTAAAATTTACACACACTACATCCTTACACAAACATACACTCTGCAGTCACTACACACACTACTTCCTAACACAAACACACACTCTGCAGTACCTACACAAACACACACACTTTGTAGTCACTACACACACTACATCCACTACACAAACATCCACTCTGCAGTCACTACACACACTACTTCCTAACACAAACACACACTCTGCAGTACCTACACAAACACACACACTTTGTAGTCACTACACACACTACATCTACTACACAAACACACAGTCTGCAGTCACTATACACACATTAAATACTTACACAAACACACACCATGCAGTCACTATACACACACTACATCGACTACACAAAGACACACTCTGCATCCACACACTTTATTCACTAAACACTACATCCACTACACACACTCTGCATTCACTACACACACACACACACACATTACATCCACTACACAAACACACACTCTGCATTCACTATACACATCACATTTAATACACACAAACACTACATCCACTACACAAACACACATACACATTCTGCATTCACTATAAACACACACTACATCCACTACACAAACACACACACTGCATCTAATATACACCTCATACATTACACAAATGTACAATCTGCATCCACACTGCATCCATTAAACACACACCGCATCCACTTAACACACGAACTCTGCATCCACTACACACATTCTACTTCCACTATACACACACCAGAATCAGTACAGACACAGCATCCCTGTGAGCGCACTCGGGGGGGGGGGATCAGCACTTTGGGCGGACTCGGGATCAGGCACCGGGGGGCCCAGACCTTGAGCTGTGTCAGGGGCCCCCAAATTTCTGATGGCAGCCCTGGAATACAAAATTGTGCTCGATGCGTCCGCTCATCATGTGATTAAGCCCTGCAGAATGGAGTGTATTAGTTGCATGAATCCTTTCTAGAGTTCTGTTTAAATACTGGCTCAACTTTTTTTCCTCCTTAAGAAAGGAATCTGGGATATGTACCAAGCTCAATCACTTTTATAGTCATGTTTCATAGAGAAATTTATGTTTTTGGTTTTTGTTTGTTTTTTTCGGGAGGGGAATAAGGCATCCCTAAAATCTAACTTTTGAATAGTCAGACATTCTTAGAGTTCTCAATAAAAGTTTAGAAAGCAATAATTGGGATTTCAATCCCTCATGTTTTTCTTGTTAAAGTCTCCATATGTTGGTGTAATGATAACATAAAATCTATTGGAGAACCTTCATTTCATTAATCAGGTCTCTGTAGTAATAGCGGCTCATTAATCTCTATTTATAGAATTATAATGGGAATTAATTAGATGAACAGGGAATTGAGGAGGGTTTATATAGAACAGTTAATTAAATATATAGTAAACCCTTCATTTTACAGCCATGTAAGGTTTATGCGTAATAATGCAGCGCGTTGCGTGTCTCCCGTGTATGTTATGAGAACATATTGTATAGACTTCGGAAGGTCAGTGTGCGACAAGGTAAGCAGAAATCATTTAATAGTCGTTTTGGTAATCAGCAAACTGAAATAGTTTTGTTTTATGCGTCTCAACAATATAACTTAGTGATGGTGAAACAAAAACAAGACTTTGAATGTATACTGCCATGACAAAGGCAGTTCTGTCAAAACGTTGGAATTTGAACTATTCTGTGTGTTTGTTGTTGTAGCCCTTGCTTCTCTCACTATTATCGTCTGTGATCTGGGTTCTTTCTGGTATGTATTTAGACTGTGTTACCTGTTTTGTATATTTATACTTTGTTTTGAATTGTCTTTGCTTATTTTTATGGTGTTTTTCAGGTCTAGGATCAGGCCTCCTTTTATTTGTTGGTCTTTATATAAATATATATTTCTTTCTGTACACCCCTTGTGTTCATTGTATGTCCACTAGGATTGTATTTTTTGTATTGTGCTCTCCTTTTTAATTATTTTCTCCATTGATGTATTTTATTCCATAACATAAGTAAGTTAAATGTCAATTTAACTAATATTGTCTTAACAATTTTCATACAGAATGGATGAACAATCACACCAGCCCACCCCAAACAATACATTTTAAATGACGATACTAATTATATTTGTTTTAGATTTTAAAACTTTAATCTGTGTTTCTGTTTACAGCTGAAGGTGATTCCCTACAAATATTCGACAATCATAATGCAAAATATGAATCGCAGTACGGTGACAGAATTCATTCTACTCGGACTGTCCGGTGACCCCAGAATTCAAGTTATACTAATAATCATCTTATTGGCTGTCTATGTGGCCTCGCTGGCTGCTAATTGTCTTCTTATTCTAGCTGTGAGCATTGACCGCCGTCTGCACAACCCTATGTATTTCTTCCTCATTAACCTGTCAATCATTAATCTTGGTGGCCCTTCAGTCACTGTTCCAAAGATGCTGGTCAATTTATTACATAAGGAAAAAAGTATTTTGTTACAAGGTTGCGCAGCCCAGATATTTTTTAATCTTCTTCTAGGAGGAAGCGAATGTTTCCTTCTGATGTTCATGGCGTACGATCGCTTTGCAGCAATCTGTAAACCCCTGCGCTATCACATGGTTATGAGTACATCAGCTTGTAAATGGATGATCGCAGTTACATGGACAGTGAGCTGCGCTTTGTCGTTAATTAATGTCTTTCTTTTATATAGCTTAACATTTTGTGCTCCTAACATAATTAACCATTTCTTTTGTGCGTTACCTTCACTGATGCTTTTATCGTGTAGTGATACCTCCATACTAGATCTCATGATTTTGGGTGGGAGTGTCATTGTGCTACTGGTCCCAGGCTTTCTCATCCTGTTCTCTTACTGTAGAATTATCGTTTCAATAATGAGAATCCAGTCTGGAAGATACAAAGCTTTTTCCACTTGTATTTCACACCTGATCGTTGTGACACTGTACTTCTTGATAGATATTGCTATGTTCATGAGTCCGATGGCTGTTGTAGATAATAACAGAGACAAAATATTATCAGCAGTTTATACTCTAACCATACCAGTATTAAACCCTTTAATCTATAGTCTGAGAAATAAAGACGTAATTGGAGCTATGAAAATGTTTGGGAGTTGGCTACGATGAGCGAGGACTCCCAGAAGCTAATAGAGTCATTGTCGATATAATCTAAGGAAGGTTGGGTGGCTCCCAGATGGCTTTAGCTGGCCAGTAAAATGTAAAGAACTAATTAGGCAACTTAATGCCAATTCTGACATTAATCAATGGAAAGAAACTGCCAATATGAACATGTTAATAAAACTGCACGAAATAAAATAAAATGCTCATTCTCTAAGCTGCAAAATACAAAACATTTATTATGCTGAATGAAATCATGCTTTGTTAAAGATGGTAATTGCTTCTGATGCGGTGATTGAATCTATGCAGTTTGATATCGGTGCAGTGACGGAATCTGCACCTCTAGATAAAACACTAATTAATAAAATCTAAATATTTAAGAATAATTCCTTGTCATTCTCTCATGTTAAACATTTCTTTTTCACCTTATCTATTCCCACTGGGGTTATCCCCCATCAGGAGAAGTGTAACATTCTGGTTCCATTTCCCTTCCTTCTTTCTTTTCTTAGTCTGTTAGATTGTTCTCAGGTTAAACATAATTATTAATATTAGGGTTGGAGTCATACTATAATTTTAGATAATAAAAGGCTGGCTGTATTTCCAACTGTGCACAGTGTAAACACAGCAAGTTACCACGAGGTTTGCCAAGATACATCCATACACGGGGATATCCTTAAACTAATACATCCATACACGGGGATATCCTTTAATTAATACATCCATACACGGGGATATCCTTAAACTAATACATCCATACACGGGAGATCCTTTAACTAATACATCCATACACTGGGAGATCCTTTAACTAATACATCCATACACGGGGAGATCCTTTAACTAATACATCCATACACGGGGATACCCTTTAACTAATACATCCATACACGGGGAGATCTTTTAACTAATACATCCATACACGGGGATATCCTTTAACTAATACATCCATACACGGGGATATCCTTTAACTGATACATCCATACACGGGGAGATCCTTTAACTAATACATCCATACACGGGGAGATCCTTTAACTAATACATCCATACACGAGGATATCCTTTAACTAATACATCCATACACGGGGATATCCTTTAACTGATACATCCATACACGGGGAGATCCTTTAACTGATACATCCATACACGGGGATACCCTTTAACTAATACATCCATACACGGGGAGATCTTTTAACTAATACATCCATACACGGGGAGATCCTTTAACTAATAGATCCATACACGGGGAGATCCTTTAACTAATAGATCCATACACGGGGAGATCTTTTAACTGATACATCCATACACGGGGAGATCCTTTAACTTATACATCCATACACGGGGAGATCCTTTAACTAATATATCCATACACGGGGATATCCTTTAACTAATACATCCATACACGGGGAGATCCTTTAACTAATACATCCATACACGGGATATCCTTTAACTAATACATCGATACATGGGGAGATCCTTTAACTGATACATCCATACACGGGGAGATCCTTTAACTAATACATCATACTACAATCCTTTCTGCTCTAAGTAACATTACCTCTATCTAGTTCGCTGTCGTGTTATCTTGCCCAGAACGTCCTGTCTCCATACTTGGATTTAATGTCAATATTAATGTTACTTTTTATTGTGTAATGTTGTTTTATTTGAAAACTTTATCTTAATAAACTAATTTGCAAAAAATGTATAGAAATGGTTTGACATAAACTGCGGCTCTTTCTAGTACATTTGGACAATTAACACTTTCTCATTATCAACGTCAATTTCATCCAACCACCGCAGAGACCCAACTAGTGCATTTAAATACCTTTTATTACAGTGTTACACTATTATTTGTTTTTATGTTTTTTGTAGATTTACAGCTGTATTCTTCATTTTGTCGGTTGTAGCAGTGGTGGATCCAGGGGGGGGCAACGGGGCAATTGTGCCCCCAGAGAAATCCGCCGGTCTCCCTCTTCCTCCCCCGCCAGCAGCACATGCAGGTGCTAGAGATCTCGCTCCCCGGTCCGCAGGCACTGTGCTGGCGGCCGGCGGGGGAGGGAGTGAGAGAGAGGACCCGGAAGCTAAGGCAGCAGCTCCTCCGGGTCCTCCTCTCATGAGATTTGAAGCGTTGCCGCGGGCTAGAGTTCACTCTCCCCACTGGACCACCAATGAATAGCCCACGGACGACGGACCACCAGGGAAATGTCCCCCCTCCCACCCAGTAAAGGTAAGAAGGGAGGGGGGACATAATGATTATTCATATTGAATTAAATAAAAATAAATAAAAAAAAGCCCCCCCTACTCTTATCACACACACACTCTACACACACATACACTGCCCCCCCATACACACACACACACTGCCCCTCATACACACACACTGACCCCCATACACACACACTGCCCCCCCATACACACACACACACTGCAACTGTTACACACATACACTGCCGCCCTCACACACATTACAACCTTCACACACACACACACTGCTCACACACTGTCCCCCTCACACACACACACACACTGCACCCCTTACACATTGCACCACTCACACACACCACTGCTCCTATGCCCTACTACTGCTCCATTTCCCTGCAGACCTCAGGTAAGGTGTCAAACTGTTCTTAAACGGTTTGACTACTTACTCTGGGAGGGGGTCCCGGCACTACTGACACCATAACCACTACACTGAGCTGTAGTGGTTATTGTGTCTGGATTATTTATTTAAATAATCTACAAGTGCCTCCCGAGATCAGGCTCTGGATCCGCCACTGGGTTGTAGCTATATTGTATATAAAGGAATACATTCTGGGATATTGCTGGAGGACGCTGTCACCACTATCCATTGAGATAAGTGTATTTTGAACCATATTATTGATCTCTGGTGTAGAGTAAATTATTCTAATCCTTTTTTGGTGTCTACATATATCTGCAGAGATCTTCTGATAGCTGTGTGGACGGTCTTGGATAATATTAAATTATTATTATTATGAGATTTATAGAGCGCCGTCAAATTCCGCAGTGCTTTACAATGGGTGGACGAACAGACATGTAGTTGTAACCAGACAAGTTGGACACACAGGAACAGAGTGGTTGAGGGCCCTGCTCAATGAGCTTACAAGGTAAGGATAGTATTAGACTAATGACACTTGCAAGAAAGGAATCAGTCGGCAGCTTTTAACAGTTTAATTGATACGCTTTTATGAAGAAGTGGGTTTTAAATGATTTTTTGAAGGAGTCATGACTGGGTAAGCATCTAACGGAGGAGGGAAGCGAGTTCCACAGGAATATTACTGGGAGTGTCTATTCAATTAACACAAAGAGAAAAAGAGAAACATTTAGATTGCTAATCTGTGAATTGTTATTGTCTGAAATATTTGCAAAGAGTTTCTGTACCAGCTTTTTTCATTCTCTAAAATTAAATTTGCATAAAACGGAAAGCGAAGGTCATGCGTTGCACGTGTTATATAAACACAAATTTTAACCAGTATTTTTCACAAATGCTTAGAATGTCTCCGTAACGGGAGTGTGAAATAAATGTATGTTCTTGTTATTTTATGACATGGTTAGTGAGTGTGGTTAGAGGAAGATTTACAAATATGGTTTTCTGTTTAATTCTTACTGTTCTAGTCACTAGTGGGGTTTATCTCGTGACATTATGTCGCTGATCATTTATGTAATGTGGCTGTTTGATAATGATTTGTATGCGATGATTGCCTAATGTTTATTGGAACCTCCTCGCCAATGTTTGTTTATTTGTTATTCTTTGACTTTAATTAATAAATGATTAATTTTATTATAATGTGGTGTCCTTTATATGGTTTTCAGGTATAATTATGTTTCTGTGTTATCTTCTGCATAAACTGCTGTTTTATAATGTAGCATTTTATTGAATGTGTAAATTCACCCTGTTGGATGTCTACAATATCTTCAGTTCCAGGACACATGGGAAAAACTGACCATATAAAATCTCAGAAAAATTGTGTTTCCACAAATCTCACAAAAACTATGTATAATTCGCAGAGTCTGACACGGTATCAAGCACTGGGCCGACTTTGCGCTTGGGTACAACCTTTATAGCAGTGATGGGTTGCACCTAAATGGGAAAGGGTCTGCAGTGCTGGGGGATAGGTTGGATAGAAGGTTGGAGGAGATTTTAAACTAGTAGTGGGGGGGGGAGGGTCATAGCAATCTACAAAATGGAGATAGGATAGAAAGGAGATGGGCTTTAGCTCAGTATAAGGGGTATAATATTAAATGTATGCTTACTAATGCAAGGAGCCTAAGTAACAAAATGGGGGAACTAGAGGCAATAGCATACACTAAACAACATGATATAATAGGCATAACTGAAACATGGTGGGATGAGACACATGACTGGGCAGTTAACTTAAATGGGTACATGTTATTTAGGAAGGATAGGAAAGACAAGAAGGGTGGTGGGGTATGTTTATATGTCAACCATGCGTTAAAGCCAAATGTTAAGCAAGTGGAATGCGATGAGGAAAATGTGGAAGCTTTTTGGGTAGATATCTGCTTGGGGAAAAGAAGGGAAACCAACTATTGTTTGGGATATGTTATAAACCACCTAATGTTAACCCCTTAAGACCGGAGCAATTACGCCCTATTTTAGCCGGCTCTAAACGCCACCGGACGTAATTGTACGCCCTCCGGTCTTTCTTTACTTACCCGGTCGCCGGCGATCCCAGGGCACGTCCGACCCCTTGGAAGCTCCCCCGGCCATGTGAGAGTGAGGTCCTTGCGAGGACCCCACAATCACATGGCCGGGGGTAGCTGCCTCCTGCATTGCCAGCAGGGGGGCTGCCTGTAATGACAGGTGGTCCCCCTGCTGGCTGAAAATAAAATTAAATAAAATTAATGAAAAAGTAAAGTGTAAAAAATATATATATATACTTAGATAATATATATATTATATATATAGATCTAAGTATATATATACACATATACATACACTGTCTAGGTGTATTTTACTATTAATATATATATAAAAGGCAACGTAACCAATCTGGCGAATTTCTATTTGAAATGTAACGTGCTATATTTGACTCTGTAACTTCCCAAAACGCCATAAAACCTGTACATAGGGGGTACTGTTTTACACGTGAGACTTTGCTGAATACAAATATGTGTATTTTATTGCAGTAAAAGCAAACCGTATTATGACATTGACAGTTAAAATGTCATGTAGAACTAAAAAAAATCGTATTTTCTCCCATTTTTTTCATATTAAATTTTGTTTCATAGCTAAATATTTGATATTAAATGAAAGCCCTGTTTCCCCTGAATAAAATGATATATAATAAGGTGGGTGCATTTACTATGAAAGAGGTGAATTACGGTTGGACAGACATGTAGCGCAAATGCCAGGTTTTGAATACATTTTGTTTCATTCACAACGTGTACATTTGGCTCCGTCCTTAAGGGGTTAATATTGAGGAGGAACAACAGCTGTTTGAGCAAACTGAGAAAGCTGCAAATCTGGGTAACACTTTAATTATTGGAGATTTGTCATTAATGGTACGGATCTCATTGTCTGTATTTGCCTCTGGCTCCGGCCCTGCCTCGGGCTCCGGCCCTGCCTCTGGCACTTTCCCTGCCTCTGGCTCCGGCCCTGCCTCTGGCACTTTCCCTGCCTCTGGCTCTCTCCCTGCCTCTGGCTCCGGCCCTGCCTCTGGCTCCGGCCCTGCCTCTGGCTCCGGCCCTGCCTCTTGCTCTGGCTCCGGCTATGGCACTCTCCCTGCCTCTGGCTCCGGCCCTGCCTCTGGCTACATCATAACTAGGGGCAGGCTGGGGGGCAGGGAGGCAATTGCCCCACCAGGCCACCCTAAATCCACGGCTGCCTGCATCTAGCAAAAAAAGAAACAAAATATGAATCCCCTGCCTCTGACTCCAGCCCTGCCTCTAGCTCCGGCCCTGCCTCTGGCTCTCTCCCTGCCTCTGGCTCCGGCCCCGCCTCTGGCTCCGGCCCTGCTTCTGGTTACATCATAACCAGGGGCAAGGTGGGGGGCAGGGAGGCAATTGCCCCCCCAGGCCACCCTAAATCCACGGCTGCCTGCATCTAGCAAAAAAAGAAACAAAATATGAATCCCCTGCCTCTGGCTCCGGCCCTGCCTCTGGCTCTCTCCCTGCCTCTGGCTCCGGCCCTGCCTCTGGCTCTGGCACTCTCCCTGCCTCTGGCTCCGGCCCTGCCTCTGGCTCCAGCCCTGCCTCTGGCTCCAGCCCTGCCTCTAGCTCTCTCCCTGCCTCTGGCTCCGGCCCTGCCTCTGGCACTCTCCCTGCCTCTGGCTCTGGCCCTGCCTCTGGCCCTGGCACTCTCCCTGCCTCTGGCTCCGGCCCTGCCTCTGGCTCCGGCCCTGCCTCTGGCTCTCTCCCTGCCTCTGGC
>OW240913.1:9509422-9582697 GCA_933207985.1 Pelobates cultripes
TACTGCCCTATAAGATACACTGATACCCTGTATGTTATAATGGATCAGGTAAATGAATGTACATTACTGCCCTGTAAGATCCCACATTGATACCCTGTGCATTATAATGGATCAGGTAAATGAATGTACATTACTGTCCTATAAGATCCCACACTGATACCCTGTATGTTATAATGGATAGGGTATATGAATGTACATTACTGCCCTGTAAGATCCCACACTGATACCCTATACATTATAATGGATCAGGTAAATGAATGTACATTACTGCCCTATAAGATACACTGATACCCTGTATGTTATAATGGATCAGGTAAATGAATGTACATTACTGCCCTGTAAGATCCCATACTGATACCCTGTATGTTATAATGGATCAGGTAAATTAATGTACATTACTTCCCTATAAGATCCCACACTGATACCCTGTACATTTTAATGGATCAGGTAAATGAATGTACATTACTGTCCTGTAAGATAACATACTGATACCCTGTACATTATAATAGACCAGGTAAATGAAAGTACATTACTGCCGTATAAGATCCCACACTGATACCCTGTACATTTAATGGATCAGGTAAATGAATGTACATTACTGTCCTATAAGATCCCACACTGATACCCTGTATGTTATAATAGACCAGGTAAATCAATGTACATTACTGCCCTATAAGATAACACACTGATACCCTGTACGTTATAATGGATCAGGTAAATCAATGTACATTACTGCCCTATAAAATAACACACTGATACCCTGTACATTATAATGATAATAAACTTCAAGTTTATCCCTGTGGGCAGAAAGTCTATTACAGTCAGGTTATTCTCCAGCTTTGTCCGAAAGATTTGGACTATAGCTTCTAATTTGGCTATGGTGTGATTGTGGATGCCGTTCAAGTCGAATTTAGTGGGCTCCAGATCCCTCCAGATTTACCTCTTTACCCTCCATACTGAGTTCTGTCTTTTATTGTAGGGAGCTGCTATATCACTACCAGGGATTGCTATACTTGTTATACTCCCTTGGATAATCCCTAGCTCTTGTAAGAGCTGTTCCTGTTACGTGCTCCTGGAGGAGAGATCTTTCCCACACTGTCCTGGATGTCAGCGGTTGGTCCAGAGTGGGAGGAAGACGGTGAGATTCCAGTTAAGCTACGGCGGTTACGGAGTCTGCAGTGCTGATGGTGTCCGGTGCGGTGCTTGTAGTCCTCAGTGTCCTCTAGAAAGCATCCGTTGACGGAGGTGCCCAGTCGGGGTGCCAAGTGGTTCGTTATATAACCAAATAGACAAAAGGCACGGGGGAAGGCAGTGCATTTAATTCTACCAATACAATACAGTAAACTTTTCAACAGTAAATATGTACAAAATTAAGTGATAAACATAAAAGTAAAAGTGCAAATAAAGACAAGTGTTATCCACTAAACAGCGCTAAAACGCTTGGCAATGCTTGTGCAGTAAAATTGGTTCTTTCAACCTAAAACAAAACAAAAAAAAATCACAAAAATAGGAGTAGCCAAGTGCCACTTTACACAATCAGGCACAGGGAGGACCAATTCGAAAAATGTCACTTTAATAACTTAACCTTGTATTGTTTCAGGATAATCAGGTTTCGTCCATGTGACATTTCGGTGCAATAGTTTTGGGCAAAATTAGTGAACGCCAAAAAATACACATAATATAATAATATTGTAGCAGAACCCCTCTGGCTGTCCAACACATTTCCTTCATAATTTGTTATTTGAACATAAAGGTTTTAGTATGGACTTCTATTAGACTGTGTACTCCTCCCCCGTTTCCTGTCCCATTGTTCTCCAGCAGGGCGTTGTCCCAGGCAGACTGCCAGACTAGTTGGAACTGGTTTGGGCTGGAAAGTTGGGCTGGAAAGCCATGATCCAGTGGTCCTAAAGGGAACTCCACCTAACTTTTTAACCCCCACAACTCCCGAACCCCTGGTCCGATCTGGGTGATTTTTGAATATGTTATTCACCCAGATCAGGGCTATCAGGGGATACCACATTTAGAGGTATACCCTATGTATTTGGGGTACATCTAGAACTTGGGGAAAAATATGTACCTTTTAATTCTGTTAACAGATAAGCTGATGGGAGGAGATGTGTGGGTTGCACCTTGTACGTTATTGGTTAATGTACTAATTATTGTGGGTGTCTCCCTTGCACGGGAGCATTGCATAAAAGCAGGGGTTGTGTGAGTAAAAGTTAGTTAAGTTCTACTCCTGATACAGTGTGTCGTCCAGTTATTGGGAAAGGTGATGGGATATTACTGGATTGTCTTGCTGACTGTGCTTGTTACCCGATTGGATTTTACTACTTGTTCCTGATCCATTCTAGGATACCAGCGGAAATAGGCTGTGGGAGACCAGCTCTCCGCTACAAATATTTATAATAATATAAATATTATGCATATATTTTAAGTACACTGGTAAGTGCATTTTTACCCCATTTGGTTCACAGATGAAGAGAGAAAGTAAATAATAGAAGAAACACAGAGTAGCAGTAACAATCTATATTTATATAGTAATGTAGTATATTAAATATATAAATATAGTTTTATTTTTTTACGGATCCTCCTTTTTTTCCTTGTATTGGTCACTTCTTACATGATGTCTGAATAAAACCAACATCAATATAATGTTTTTGATACCATGAACAGAATGCCGAATCGCAAAATGGCTTGTTCGTTCCTTGTTTCGTTTGTGTTGTGATTCGATCATATAGCGATTTGGAACTATGGAACTTGGACGACTCACCAATCACCCTGAATTCAGATGAATCATGATTCGTTTGAAACATATGAACAAATTTATTGAGCTCCCATTACATAAAAGATAGCAAAGACAGAAGTTGTCAAAAATGTTTGAGAGCCTGGCTGTGTAAAGAAATAGGTATGAGGTTTTTTTCTTTTTTGAAGTATTATATGCTAATGTTTTTAAAGTACTATCTGGTTTTCTATCCACAGCTCACACTGATTTTACATAAATAAAACACTGGTTAAATGGAAAGTAAGAATTACAGTACAGTGACAGAGTTCATTCTTCTCGGACTGTCCAGTGACACCAGCAATCAAGTGTTATTCTTCATTATCATTCTCGTTGTATACGCAACTTCATTAGCTGCAAATATTCTTCTAATCCTGGCTGTGATCTTCGATCATCGTCTTCATAACCCAATGTATTTCTTCCTCATTAATTTGTCACTCGTTAATCTTGGCCCCACGGTCACCATTCCAAAGATGCTTGCCAACTTCTTTTCAGGGAAAAAAAGTATATCATTCACGGGCTGCACAAGCCAGATTTTTTTTTATCTTCTCTTGGGAGGAAGTGAATGTCTTCTTCTGGTCTTCATGGCTTATGATCGTTTTGTTGCAATCTGTAACCCTCTGCACTATACCACAGTTATGAGCAAATCAGCTTGCGCCTGGATGATCACTGTTACGTGGACGGCAAACTGTGTCATGTCATCAATTGATATATTCTTTCTGTGTACCTTAATATTCTGTGGCCCTAATGTAATTAACCATTTTTTTTGTGAAATCCCTTCTCTTATGCACCTGGCCTGCAGTGATACATCTATAAATGATGTCCTGAGATTGAGCACCATTCTCCTGCTGGTACCACCCATTCTCATTCTATTGTCTTATGTTAAAATAATTATTTCAATAATAAGAATCCATTCTGGAAGGTACAAAGTATTCTCCACTTGTTTTTCACACCTGACTGTTGTAGTCCTGTTCTATGGGACGGTAACGTTTATGTATGTGAGACCACGAAGTTCAGAAGCAGATAACACTGACAAAATCATGTCTGTATTTTGTACTATAATCACTCCACTGTTAAACCCATTAATTTATAGTCTGAGAAATAAAGATGTACTCAGAGCCATGAGGCACTTGGGGAGACGGAAATAAAACTATAGATATTTCTATTATTTTTTTGTCCAACAAAATAAGAAAATAAATAAGTGTTGGGTCAAAACTATCAGATAAAATCTTTTGAAGACTCCTGGTGCACATTGAATCATTGATTTTTTTTTTCCTCTCTGTTGTCTTCATCAACAATTGTACTGGATTTGTAACGGATCACCTGGCACCCCGACTGGGTGCCTCTGTTGATGAATGCTCCTAGCGCTTCTTGAGGATTCCAAGCACTTTAGCTGACACCACAACCACCGCAGGCCAAACCTCTCTTCCTTCAGAGCGAAGCAGGAACGAGCTCTTAAAAGTGCTTAGGAGTGATTATAGCAAGGGAATATGCAGAGCATAGAAATCCTTTGTAGCAGATTCCCCCAATTAGAGACAGGACTCCAAATTGAGAGTGAAGTAGAACTGTCCAAAAATTTATTTTACTTGGTACTAGCCCATATGGTCATTACATTAACATTGCAGTGAAAACTCAATAAAATTACAAACAGTCAAATCATAGCAGGCAACATACAGTGACTTATTATAACATAATTACATATTTATAAATGGGTGGGGAAGACCATAATTAACACAAAATGTCTCCTACATGCAGAATTAGCAATATGCAAATCTAACCAAATATGCAAATTACCAGTCTTGCTATTCAGGTAGTGCATATTACTGTTGCTACCAACAGAGGGCACTACGCAAGCTCCATAGCCAACTCCACCTAGTTGAAGCAATCCTCAGCAGTACAGGAGAGCAGGCAATACATCCCAGGGGCCATAGTCACATGGCAGGAGGCTGGCAATCAGTCTTCTTCAATGCCCAGTGGTGAGGCTGGTTCCGCCACAGGATTCAACAAAGTTAATCTGCTCGAGGCTACATAAAGGGCTATCCATTAAAGTGAGAATTAAAAGTGAGTAGCCGGACTGAATGCATAGCGGACAGTGAGAATGTTTCCAGTTCAGCTATTTCGAGCTTACATTTTACATTCATTTTAAAACACCGCTGTACTTCCACGCTGGTCGGGCGCGCCGGTCTTTCGGTACTTTTTCCCACTTATGTATTTGTGACTTTTATGATGAATGTATGTTAAAGTATATTTCATGCGGCGTTCGGCTGATTGTGTGGGGATCTGAGCGGTACTTTCACGAATTGTGCACTCAGACCCCAGCTATCTGCCGAACGGTCATTCGGTACAGTGACATGAATAAAATAAAAGTTATGGATTTTTATGTAAAAAGCCAGTTCTGCTGTACGGAGGGATAATCCACTTAACAGGATATTCGTATTGGGAGTATCCCTCTCGTACAGCAGTGCATGGTGGGAGAAATGTTCTGTATGTTAAGTCCCCCATGTAGTCCCCTACTGTACAACCCCTGTAAAGTCAGTAAGGAAACCCCTTGCATGGGGAACCTCATAAATACTGGAGCTTGTGAATAAAATCATCAGTTGACTCCCAGAACTGTGTTTCGTCCGGTTACTGGGGGATTTGGGATATTGACTTCATTTTCAGCACATTCCTTGGATTACCTTCTTTTTACCAGCGGAGATATTGGGATTTAATATTGCAGCTCCACTACAAGAAGGATAAGTGGTTGCTTTTAGTTTATTGAACCAAACTTGTCATGCTCCATGTACACGTGGATAGTTATTTATTGTGGCAGACCACCTGGCACCCCTACCTGGGGCCTCCGCCAATCGATGCTCCTAGTGCTCACCGAGAACTCCAAGCACTCCACCAGACACCATCAGCACCGTAGTCCCCACTTCCAGTTTTACAGCTTGGCTGGGGCACACAGTTTTTTGGCAAGAGACTAGCCAGCAGGCCCCTTCAGGAGCCCATGGCGAGGTTACTTTTGCCACATATCTCCCCCCCCCAAGGTAAAACTAGGTACCTGACCTGCTGCTGTTCGGTACCTGAGTTAGTTGTGCAGCCCAGTGGGGTTCAAAATTGCTCAAAGTGATATGAACATTCTGATATATTACACTACTTGTTAGTGGTATAAAGACATAAATAACCTTAATAGGAAATAGCAATTTTGAACCCCACTGGGTCTAAGCAAGCTCCTAATGTCTCTCATTATTATTATTTTTATTGATAGAAGATTTTAGTCGCAGACATTGACCTATTAAGGATTATATTAAAGTCTAAGTCTGTGAACTTTAGTGATTATTTTTGGAGACATTAGGAAGGGAGGTAAGCCATTAGGCATTTTTTTTTTCCGTCTGATCTTCTGCTAATACTTTTTTATTTTATTCTTCTATTGTATGTATTTCCATTTATTATCTTCCATAGTATTTATTTACATTTATTATTTTGGTTACTTGATTTCCAGTGGATACTCATATATTCGCTATTGTGAGTATCTTATAGATGTCTTTATCAGGGGTTATGCCCCAAGATACCTCTGGAGTGTCTTATAAGGTATGATTTTCTACAGGTTGAGTGGATTAGTCTGTTTCTAGACAGCCACCACTTGTAGATGGTTTTTCCTTTTGTATACCAGTCTATGAGGTCCCCTACTTCTGCAGCTGGTAGTGAAGCCGGGTCTTCCCAGCTGTAAGGTGGCAGGTCTGGGTCTGCCATCCAGCTCTCCTGCTCTCCCTGGAGGGTATATTTGGGCTGAATTGAGCTGAGCAGGTGTAGTCCTGCTCCATTGTCGCCAGAGATGTCAGGTCTTGTCTCACCTCAGTAGCGTTAGCCCAATCCTGCATGCCCTCCCTGTAGTCATAGATGTCCCAGAATCTGGACTCTCCAGCACTCCCAAACTCTGGTTCTGCAAAGGACTCCCACAACAGGCCAGGGCCATTGTAATCCTCACCCTCAAGCCTGTCGTGCTCAGCCATCCAGGGAGCATTCCGAATTGTATACCACCAAAGCGCCTGGTATACATCATCCAACCAAAGCTCCTTCCATACTAGGCATGAAGGGCATCCGCATCGCCACTCGCATCTGTAGCCACTGCTCCTCACTGGGGAGACTCTCGCCCCGCTGATGCTGGATACCCTCCAGGGCTTCATACCAGACTTCCTTCCAGACTGCATCCCTCCAGTATGGGTCATCCTCCTCCTCGTATAGAAACATTGTCTGGTAACTAGCTGGTTCCCTACTGCTGTAGCCAGGGGCTGCCCTAAATTATAAATCCAAGAACGGTGTCTCCAGAAGCAGGAATCCAAGACCGATCGGCAAGCCCATAACCCTTCCAATCAATCAAGTACTGCAAAGAACCACGAGAAAATCTGGAATCAATTATGGAGGAGACTTCGTACTCCTCCAGTCCAGCAAAAACTAAAGGAGAAGGAGGGACAAAAGGGACAGTATACCTATTGCAGACAGGAGGCTTAAGCAAAGAGACATGAAATGAATTAGGTATATGTAAGGAGGCAGGAAGTGCAAGAGAATATGAAACAGGGTTGATCCTCTGAACAATTCGAAAGGGACCAATAAATCTGGGTGCAAACTTCAACCTTGAGTTTGATATTCCGCAAGGAAAGCCATACCTGATCACCCACTTGGTAAACAGGGTTGGCACCATGCCACTTATCAACATGAAATTTGAAACGAGCAGCAGCAGTTTCAAGAGCCGTGTGAGCCTTAGTCCAAGTCTCACGTATACATGCAAGATGTTCATCTAGAGCAGGAATGGCCGCGTCGGAGAACATTGCAGGAAGAACAGTAGGATGATGACCGTTGTTGACAAAAAATGGACTATGTCCAGATGAGTCATGGGTAGCATTATTCCTAGCAAATTCGGGCCAAGGTGGCAAGTCAGACCTGTTTTCCTGAGTGCCATTAAAAAACTTTGTAAATACAGTGCCAAAAACTGGTTAGCCCTCTCAGCCGCATCATTAATTTGAGGATGGTACAGAGATGAAAAATGACAATTCTATACCCAATTGTTTATTAAATGCTCTCCACAATCGTGACACAAATTGGGAACCCCTGTCTGACACAATATTTTGTGGAATACCATGTAATCTGACAATTTTGCGTATAAATATATGAACCAGATCTTGGGAAGAAGGTAACTTTTTGAGCAGAACAAAGTGTGTCAATTTAGAAAAGCGATCAACCACCATAAGGATGGTGGTATAGCCATTAGAAATCGAGAGTTCTACAATGAAGTCCATAGACAAATGAGACCATGGGACACTGGGTATAGGAAGTGGTTGTAATAACCCACATGGTAGTTTATGGGGAACCTTAGAAACTGCACAAACAGTACAAGCCTCCACATACTCTCTGATGTCTTTTCTAATAGAAGGCCATCAAAATGATCTGGAGACAGCAGATACAGTTTTATTAATACCTGGATGTCCAGCAGTCACATTATCATGGAACACTCTTAATATCGCCTTTCTTTCAATGGAATAAACAATCTCTCTTGAGGTTTATCACTAGGTGCCTGTGACTGAGCCACCATGATAGCACAAAGAGGAGGAGATGACAAGGACAGTAGAGGCAATGATACTCAGGTGGAACCATAGGGGATGTCTCTTGTTCTTGTTCTGATTCTATATCAAATGGCCTAGTTAGGGCGTGAGCCTTAATGTTTTTAGGAACTGGTCTGTATGTGATGATAAAGTTAAAGCATGACAAAAACAAAGACCATCTAGCTTGTCTAGAAGACAGCCTTTTAGCATATGCCAAGTTTTGTTATTAGTTATTGTGACGAAGTGCCCTTCGCCACTTGTGCCTGGAGAGGACTGCTTGCCCGCCTCTTGCCCTGTGACTATGGACCCTGGGAGATTTGGCCCGTTCAATTCAGTATGATAGGAGTTATGTATTTTTGTATCCTTTTGTGTTTTACTGGGAACATGTGCTCAATGGAGTCTGCTTCTATCCCTGGATAATTGGATTACTTTCCCCATTGTCTCCAGGCTAGAGGGCTCTGTAAAACCAGTTTGGGCCAGATAGCCATGCTGCCAGCCAGGCCCCAAAAGATACTTTACTAACTTCTGAACCCCTGGTCTGATTCATGCCATTTTTTGATATGTTGTTTCCCTGAATGGATTGATTGTGAATATAAAATTATGTGAATGTGATGTATATTTTAGAAGTTATGAATGCTGTAAAAACTTTATTATTTCTGGCCAGCAGATAATTGAACTTTGTGTATTGTAGAAACTCAATTATCTAGCCTGGCCCAGAGGAGGAGTTTTGTGCTGCATAAATTGTGAGTTCTGTGTGCCAGTAAATCAGTCTTGATTCAGCATTAAGCCTTGGCTCATGTTTGGGGGATTGGAGAAATACACTCTGCGGATTGCTATAATCACTATACTCCCCAGGGTATGATCACTAAGTTCTGCTAAGAGCTTGTTCCTGTTCCTGCTCTCTGGGGAAAGAGAGGTTCACCCACTGGAAGCTGGATCCTGGCCTTGGGTCCAGGGTGGGTGGAGACAGCAGAGACCCCGGCGCAGTTGCATCGCTGAAAGTGGGGTCCGCAGTGCTGATGGTGTCGGTTGGAGTGCTTGGAGTCCTCAGCGAGCACTAGGAGCATCGATTGGCAGAGGTACTCAGTCGGAGTGCCAGCGGCCCGTCACAGTTATGATCAGAAAGGGGTCCTTTGAACCTTCCAGAATATGCCATTCTTTCAGAGCTAGTATTACGGCCAACAATTTTCTGTTACCAATATCATAGTTATGCTCCGCTGGATAACCATCTAATGGAAACCACGACAGGGCAATGAGCTTAAGGAATAAGTGAATTTAAATAACCCTCTTGTAGATCCAATTGGCCGTACCTAGCCTTTGACCCCAAAACGTGCGTGTGTGTCTTTTGTGTGACGTCACCCAGACGTCGATGTCGTCTTTACCATGCACGGACATTGGGCTATATAATAGCGTAGGTCCGCAGCGGCCGGTGTCCACCGACATGTCGCAAAAGCTAGGCATCATGGCAGAGAACCGGCAAGCGGCTCTCCGATTAATCTTAGGAAGGTAATTATCTCCGTGTTTGTCACATGGAGACAAAGGATACGTGACAGAGAGGCATTTACACACCCGACTTCCTGATGGGGCCGTCCAGACCGTCCAGACAGTGGGAGGATACCACAGAGGAAGTTTCGCTGAAAATAAAATCCGCCAAAACCAGGAAAAGCCCAGGTCCCGACGGCTTCCCGGTGAGCTACTATAAGAAATACGCTGATGTTCTCACTCTTAGGTTCCTAAAAGCGTTCAACTCCATCAGAGAGGGACATGGCCTCACTGACCAGTTCCAGGCAGCAAACATCACCCTGAACCCTAAAGAGGGCAAGGACACTGAGCAATACACAAACTACTGACCTATTTCACTGCTTAACTGTGACCTAAAACTCTTCACTAAAATAATTTCCCTGTGGCTCCAACAATACCTTCAGGCCCTGGTCCACAGAGACCAGGAGGGGTTCATGCCCAAAAGAAAAGCATGCGAAAACACGATTAGGACAATTGCTATACTTCACCAGGCCCAGGCAAAGTTGACTGGCCTCCTCCTACTCTCCACAGACGCGGAGAAGGTCTTTGACAGGGTGGGATGGGACTTTTATTTGCAGTACTGTAGGCATTAGGCATGAGACCCTACCTGCTGCAATGGATTACAGCCCTTTACTCATCCCCGGTAGCCAGCCTATGTGTGATTGGAGCACTCAATGACCAATTCCCCATACACAATGGCACCAGGCAGGACGGCCCACCCCTCCTTAATGCAGCCTGACACAACCCTGAGATCAGGGGGTTAACAGTGGGGAAGATGGAACACCATGTAGCAGGTCTATGCAGGAGACCTTCTATTTTTCGTAATGAACCCGACTACCTCGCTGCCACCAGGGCCGCCATCAGAAATTTTGGGGCCCCTGACAAAGCACAAGGTCTGGGCCCCCCTCCCCTTCTCTCCTCCCGGGGCCCGCCCACGCCCTGCCTAGTCTGCTGACAATGATGCAGGACTGAATGTGGTGTTTATATTGGAAGTGAATTAGAATGTGTGTAATGGATGTAGTGTTTATGTGTATTAGATACTGTTTGTGCAGTGAATGCAGAGTGTGTGTTTGTGTAGCGGATGCAGTGTGTATAGTGAACGCAGAGTGTGTTTGTGTAGTGGATGTAGTGTGTGTGTACTAGATGAAATGTGTTTAGTGGATGCAGTGTCTGTAGTGGATGTAGTGTGTGTATTAGACGCAGTGTCTGTGTTTAGTGAATGCAGAGTGTTTCAATTTGTGGTGGATGTAGTGTGTGTACTGTGAATACGGGATGTTTGTGTAGTGGATGCTGTGTGTACAGTTAATGTAGAGTGTGTGTTATTGTAGTAAATGCAGATAGTGTGTTAATGTGTAGTGAATGCAGAGTGTGTGTCATTGTAGTGAATGCAGAGTGTGTTAATGTGTAGTAAATGCAGAGTGTGTGTTAGTGTATGCAGTGTGTGTATTGTATTGGTGTATGCAGAGTGTGTGTTGTATTAGTGTATGCAGTGTGTGTTGTATTAGTGTAAGCAGTGTATGTGTTGCGTTAATGTATGCAGTGTGTGTTGTAGTAGTGTATGCAATGTGTGTGTTGTGTTAGTGTATGCAGTGTGTGTGTGTGTTGTGGTGTATGCAATGTGTGTGTTGTGTTAGTGTATGCAGTGTGTGTTGTATTAGTGTAAGCAGTGTATGTGTTGCGTTAATGTATGCAGTGTGTGTTGTAGTAGTGTATGCAATGTGTGTGTTGTGTTAGTGTATGCAGTGTGTGTGTGTGTTGTGTTAGTGTATGCAATGTGTGTGTTGTGTTAGTGTATGCAGTGTGTAAGGAAACCTGGTATATTTAATCCTCATTCGGTAGTTTCCTCCCGAACCGCCAGAGCATCAGTGAATCTAGCTCTCCGTTCGGTAGATGAAATAGATGAAATCCATATGAATACAAATAGCTTTATAAGATAATTCCCTTAATAAAGCAGACGAATCCCCAAACATCAGCCGAAGTCAAGAAGAAGGGTACAACAGAACTGCCTTTAATGACCACACACAGGCTTTTATGCAAGTCCCCATGCAAGGGGACATCCCACAGGGAGGGACACAGTATAACCAATCAGTTACAGGAAAACAGTAAAACACACCCAGTACAAACATACAATTCCCTCCCCTAGTCCTGGAGATAATCAAGTCTGATAAAGTAATAACTTGATTATCTCTAGACTGAAAAATTAAAATTTTCCCCAATATTCAGAATACCCATTTATACATGGGGTATCCCCACAAATAATATGTCCCCTGATAGCCCCGATCTAGGTGAACAACATATTCAAATTTCACCCAGATCGGTTCAGGGGTTCTCAAAAAGTGTGGAAGTCCTTGGTGTCCGGCTAACCGTGAGCTGGCTGCCCAAAATAGTTCCAGGAGTTTGGGTGGTTTTGCCGGTCTATTCAGTAAAGGGTAAAAACCGAACAATTCCACGAATGGATTCCCCTGGCTCTTAGCGGCGATTGTTCCCCTCATTCGAATGCCCAAAAGTACTGAATAGCGCAGTTTTCTCAGCCACGTGGCGTTCGGTAGTACGAACGCTGGCCGCACAGATAGAGGGTTCAATTGAAGCATTCTTTAAAGTTTAATGAGCCAGGGGGGTGGTCTTTGTTCGGTAGTTAGATCTACCAAATGAATAGGTAAGAAATATTGAACAATGGGAAAGAAAAACGGGGGAGGGGAAGAGGCACCTTCTCCCATGGAATCAAAGGGGCAGAAAAAGTGTTTCAAAATCCAATATGCCCAAATAATGTTTTTAACTGGCAATATCTCCCAGGGGCCATAGTCACAAGGCAGGAGGCTGGCAATTAGTCCTCTCCAGGCACAAGTGGCAAAGGGCACTTCGTCACAGATAGGAAAGGACCTCAAGGACTGGTCATGGCCACATATCTCCTGGTTTGGTAGGGTAGGGATCATCAAGATGAATCTCCTGCCTCGAATTCTATACCTGTTTCAGGCCCTGCCAATCTCTCTCCAAAATGTTTTCTTTGTCCCACTGCGAACACTGGTTCTGAGATCCGTGTGCCGCAAAGCTTGCCCATGCCTTGGGCATGATGGCCTTGCTCTGCCAAAGTCTGAGGGTGGGCTGGCACTACCAGACTTCAGACTATTACCAAGCCACTCCCCTACAAAGAGTGGTGGAATGGTCAAAACCAGGGGTACTCAAACTCTGGAAGCAAATAGAGGCCACACAAATGGACAGACCAATGGCAGTGGTCCCGTGGATGGACCTGCCAACAAGTTCCAGGCTGGTAACCAAACATCCCTTTATCAAATTGACACTACATATATGGCACACTCAGGCCCTGAAATTGGAGATCACATCCTTCACCTCACCCCTCTACCCCATAACCCACAATCCAGCCTTACCACCTGGCATAGAAGTCAAAACATTCCAAAGACTGAAGCTCTCCCTCAAATCAGACACCTATTACATGACGGCAGACACCCCATGACGACACTGAGGGGGACAGGGACTCTGAACTTCATGCATCAATTCAGATACAAACAATTAACAGATTTTTTCCACTTCATACTCCAGAGACCACTCATGACACAAGTCCTGACCTCCTTAGAGACAATTTGCCAAGGAAGAAGAAGGCCCTCTAGTACACTGGATTTCTTTCCTGTACTCCCTACTCATGTCACAAAAGAGACAACCACCCCACAAATTGATGGGAACTGGCTCTGGGATTGACTTTCACACCTACACAATGTCAAAAAAATATGTGACCTATCAAGTAGGATTCAGGAATCGGCTTATAAACTACTGACATTTTGGTACAAGACCCCACAGATGCTACATGTTATCATACCCTCCATTGATTAGACATGCTGGAGGTGTGAACGGGAGGTGGACACCCTGTTGCACCTGTGGTGGAGTTCTGACATGATCCGCCCTTACTAGAAAAAGATATATAAAATCATCCAAAAATTCTCCGTTGCCCCACCACCCTTTCGCCCGGCACCACTCGTACTACACCACAACACATTTTGGACCTCACTATACAAAAAGTCTCTGAAAATCCAAATACTCAATGTAGCCAAAAGCCTGATACCACTCTTCTGGAAAAAAGGGACTGCACCACCTTTCACCCTCTAGAAGAATTGCATAGAAGAATTGCACTCCATGGTGGACTTCACCTTTCAGTCGAGCAGTAGAACTCAGGTATATTTTGATATCTGGACACACTGGATGCTTACCACACAATCGCCCGACTTTCAGTCGCTGCTACAGTAGACCCCACACACCCCTGGATGTACAAGATGAAACTTGACCTTACGAAGGCACGCACACTCCCTTTATGGGGTAGGGGGCGGCCTGGATGGAGGTGGGGGGATAATGGGGAACCTTCCCTCCACCCTCCCTCACATTGACCCCTTTTAAATATTACTGCATTTCTGTCTCCCTCCCTCTTTTCACCCGCTCCCCCTCCCCCACCCTCCTTCGCGGTGGGGACAGGCTAGAGAAAATTGATACCGGCTAGACCTGTTCTATTGTTACCCAGACACAGGGACTACCTGCACGACGAAACATCTTAATATTTAAATCGCACTAGATCTCTGGTCACAACTGTGAATTCTTGTCATTATTGGAGTTTAATGTATGAAACGGGACCTGCAAGTCTCCTAAGTTTTTACCATGTTTATAGGCCGGCGTATCTAACCCTTACACTTATCATTGCTACCTTTCTGTTTGAAAGATATGTGAGACCTGCGAGTCTCAACTTCTTGCAATAACAAATTATCGTATGAAAAACCAATAAAAGTTATATTTGCCAAAAAAGAAAAGCAAGGTGAACGTGACGGCCAAATAAGCTGGGAATTTCTTGAAATTATCTGCTCAATGAACAGTTGGCTCAGTTTTGAAAATATCTATCTTTACTTGTTGCTCCTTTGTGAAATTACCCATGATGAATCCTCCAAGACTCGGTTCTAATATGTATCTGCAACAAAAAAAATGGAAATACTGACAAACAAGTTATTTACCTGTCAAAGCCTACTCTGAATATTGTCCCACCCTGTACTGCACTGAGCTGTAATAACATACCATAATGCAATAATACACTGAACTGTAATAATTTACACAGCTGTATTACTACATAAAGCTATAATAATACAGAGCTGTGTTGGTTTCGTAGCTTAGAATGTCTCTTGAAGAAACCACAAAGTTTTAACTGAAATTTGACTTTTTGCCGTTAAAGGACCACTATACTTGTTTTCCTGGCACTATAGTGCCCTGAGGGTACCCCCACCCTCAGGATCCCACTCCCGCCAGGCTCTAGGGAGAGGAAGGGGTTAAACACTCACCTTTCTCTGCTGGGGACTCTCCTCCTCCTTCGGTCGTCATCGGCTGAATCCGCGCGCGCATTCAGCCAGTCCATAGGAAAGCATTCTGAATGCTTTCCTATGGACGCTGGCGTCTTCTCACTGTGAAAATCACAGTGAGAAGCACGGAAGTGCCTCTAGCGACTGTCAATGAGTTAGCCACTAGAGGCTGAGTTAACCCTAGATGGACCTGGCACCCAGACCACTTCATTAAGCTGCCTATAGTGGTCCTTTAAACTACTAACATAATAATTAGTTTTTCAGTTTATAAAAATGTATTGTTTTGTGAAAGTACCCCACACTGTTTTACCAAGCTTATTTCCCTCTATTTCCTGATTTTCAATACAGATAGAAACATCGCTCTTCAAGGACGGGCTACACAGTCTTCTATCTACTTGTATTTAAATGTTGCTATAAATGCAATCGATGGCAATCTGGATTCTAACTTCAATCATGGCTCTTGTTTTTGCATGTCTGTTGAGATGTCTCCATGGTGGAGGGTGGATTTGTTGACCTCCTACCAAGTTTCTGAAATTATGATCACAAACAGAGGAGACTGCTGCGGGCAGAGACTCAATGGTGCCTTGATTCTAGTTGGTGACTCACCGGAAAATAATGTAAATAACAATTCAAGGTTTCCCTTTTTTTCAGTATTTTAGTTGAGTTATGAAATTAATGTATACGTGAATTGGGAGCTATTGGCTGGCTGAGAGTATCAGATAACACTCTCAGTGGTGCAGAGCTTCTATCTAAAGCTCCCTGATATAAGCCTTGGACTGTTCTGGAAGGAGATGGGGAGAACAATCTGCACTTGATTCAGAACTTTGGGATTAAACCATCTGCTTATAGTTTAACCCCGTGAGATAAGCAGACGCCCGTGGACTTCCTTGCACCATTACAACTTCAATCCGATTAAGCTGTTTTGGTACCTGGAGTGTCCCTTTTATGTTCTCCCTCCTTCCTCCTAGACAAAATACAGAGCTGTACCCTTTCTCACTTACCTCCACTCTCTCAATATACTAGGGGATAATAAAACAGAGCAAGCTAGCTTAAACGTGCATCAATGATAATAGGGCAATTATTTTCCAAATTCTTAGGCTTCTCAAGATCTAGCATGTCTGCCTAATGCTTGATCTCAGTACATGTATTAATTATCTGCCCACTGCATAGTATTATCCATGCACCATGCACTCATCACAACTATAATATACAAATTAATATGACAGAGGGATGCAGGGGAAGTTATACTTGCCTGAACCTGCCTCTCACGGCCACCACCATCTTCTTCATGCAGGTCTACTTCAGCTTCTCATGTTTATCGTGTGTCAGGAGCCAATTTCCACATTGTACTCTCAAGCATTTGCAAGAATACACCACTGAGGATTTTTATTTCATGTTTTTGTCAAATGAAGGGAATATACCAATACAATTTAGTCCTTATGTTGTCTCAGTATATCTTTTGACTGGTTTGGAATTTCAGTAAAATTCTAACACAGTCTATGTGAGTATTTCATAAAGATTTTATCTTTAATGAAATATTTTTTTTGGTCGGGGGATTGACAGTTCTTACCCAACTCCCCTAACTTAAACTTGCATCAATGATAAGGAGCTTAAGGTTAAATCCTGGCCATAACTGTAATTCCTTGACCCTAAGTCTTTCTACCTCTGAAGATTGCAGGTACCGGCAACCATGTCTATAGAAGCTTGGTGGCAAGTACCCTATGACTCTAAATTCTCCTATACCCCTCTACCTTTACAGTAATCAATTCTGGCGTTGTCCCCTAGTTTAAAGTTTTGCCAACAATTTCACATGAACCAGGTCTCTTCCTGGAGACTGCCACCTGATTATCAATGTCAATTTCATCCAGTCCGCAAGGCAGTGATTGGCTTTATACTAAGGGGAAATCAATATAGTTTCTCATTATCTTGCTTCACTGGATCTTCCAGTTCCTCACATTCAGTGCCACATGGAGCCTGGAGACTTTACTCTCTAATTACCTTTTCTCCCTTACCTTTGCACTCCTAGTGTTTATTGACTGATGTGGTGTCCTACCTGTTATATTATATAGCTGTCTATCGCAGCCCATTGAGGCATCAGAGTTTATTTTCTTCTAAGACAATGAACCCTTATTTAAGATATATTTTGAGCCTAAGGAGTGGTAGGAAAACAACCAGCTAGATGTTTATTTAAAAATGTTGCAGTTTTTTCTTAACTTCTGTGCCACAAAACTTATAACAGGTTTTCCACTCTTTTTTCCAGGTGTGCCGTGGTTACCTACACACCGAATGTCAATACTCTAAAATTTCAGTGTAATGGCATGACTGGCCGATACGTCAATGTTATCATTCCAGGAAGAGCTGAATATCTTCAACTTTGCGAAGTACAGGTGTTTGGCGCTCCTGTGTCTAACACTGGCCATGTTTGCTTTTAATTAAATAACAGTTACAGAGGCTGAGAAGAGACTTGCGTCCATCAAGTTCAGCCTTTTACACATCGTTTTTTGTGGTTGATCCAAAAGGAGGCAAAATAGCCAGTTTAAAGCTCTTCTAATTTTGCAACAAACCATTAAAAATTCCTTATTAAATAAAGCTTAAATAAACAATATTACTATATATATGAGCCAGAGTATTATTTATCAATGTTCTGCATCACAAATAGATGCAGGGTAGATTTATTTATGAAATGGGGTTAAATCTGCAGTAAGATTGATAATGAATAAAGTGACTGTAACAATAGAGGTCTGGAAACCAATGTAATTTCAATACAAGTAGAAGGTTAAAGAGGTCCTGTCAGATTCTCTTTTTATATATTTTTTTTACTTTACTTGTTATCTCAAATAAAATAAATAAATAATTATGTCAGTGATTATTATCTTCAAAACAAACAAATGATTTCAATCCATTCTAACAAATTATCTATACATTGCAAATCTGTGATAAATTCACTCAGAATGACTTACTATGAGCAAAACTATCATATTTTTGAGAAGAAATTAAAAGATTTGGGTTTGCAGTGATGAAAAACATCTTGCTATAAATTATAGCAGACATTTTTCAAACCAGGAAAGTGGTTATTTAAGTTAAAATAAAAAAGTAAAAAATGCATCAGTTTCCATGTTTTGGGCTCTTGTCCCAGCAAAAATGAGTCCTGGGACCTGTCCCACATTCCAGGATAGCCACCACAGGGACCGCAGGATGGTGACTAGAAAAACATGTTTTCTTCATTCATTTGTATGTTAGTTTGTCAGTGTGTGTCAGTGTGAGTGTATCTGTGTGTCACTGTATGTATCAGTGTGAGTGTATCTGTGTGTCACTGTATGTATCAGTATGTGTCAGTGTATGTATGCATCTTTGTGTGTACTTGCTAATATGTGTCCCTGAAATGTTTGTTTGGTTTTTTTTTTCAATTTTTTTTTTCCAGCTTTTGGCAACTCTCATGGAGGACACTTAACACTATTAGAAAATGATAAAACATAACTTTAATTAGTATATTTAAAATGAAGATCCTGTGTTTTTGAGGCATACAGACATTGTATGTATTTTGTTTAAGGGAACACTGCAAGCACCATCATGGCTCTACATGTTTCATGAGCTCTTTTAAGCGACTGTGTGTCAGTATATGTATCTGTGTATGTATGTCTGTGTATGTATTCTGTGTATGTGTCAGTGTCTGTGTGTCATTGTATGCATCTGTGCATGTATATCCGTGCTTAGGAGGCTGTGGAGCCTTCTGTGCATGTGTGTCAGTGTTGTGTGTATCAGTGTATGCATCTGTGTTTATATGTCAGTGTATGTGTGTGTGAGTGTGTGTGTGTGTGTGTCAGTGTTGTGTGTGTCAGTGTATGTGTGTATCAGTGTATGCATCAGTGCTTCTGTGTCAGTGTTTGTGGATCTGTGTGTGAATCTGTGCATGTATGTCAGTATGTGTCAATGTAATTATGTGTGTCAATCTGTATGTATCTCTCGGAGTGTATATGTGTGTATATGTGTCTGTGGGGATCTGTGTGTGGCAATGTACACCCTGTTCCAAATTATTATGCAAATTATATTTTTCTCATTTACCTAAATAATTGATGTAAATAACATCATTTGTTGTGTTTGCAGCATATTTACTGAAATCAAAAGCTATTTCAATCAAACTTATAACAACATTTTAACTTTTTAAACATTTTAACAGGTCACGTTACATTAACATATGACCCCTTATTTGATAGCATCTTCACAAGTCTTGCATTCATTGAACGTTTTTGGACAGTTTCTGCTTGAATTTGTTTGCAAGATGTCTGAATAGCCTCCCAGAGCTGCTGGATGTAAACTGCCTCCCACTCTCATAGATCGTTTGCTTAAGGATGCTCCAAAGGTTCTCAATAGGATTAAGGTCAGGCGTGGATGGAGGCCACACCATGACTTTCCCTCCTTTTATCCCCATAGCAGTCATTGATGCAGAAGTATTCTCTGCAGCATCAGATGGTGCATTGTCATGCATGAAGATGATTTTATTACGAAAAGCATAGTTCTTCCTTCTGTACCAGGGAAGAAAGTGGTCAGTCAGAAACTCCACATTCTTTGCAGAGGTCATCTTTACACATTTGGGGACCCTAAAGGGGACAACCAGCTCTCTTCCCATGATTCCGGCCCAAAACATGACTCCACCACCGCCTTGCTGACATCGCAGCCTAGTTGGAACAGGGAGGCCGTCCACCAACCATCCACTACTCCATCCATCTGGACCATCCAGGGTTGCACGGCACTCATCAGTGAACAGGACTGTTTGAAAATTAGTCTTCATGTATTTTTCTGCCCAATGCAGCGGTTTCTGCTTGGTGAACATTGGTTAGTGGTGGACGCATAGAAGGTTTATGCACAGCTTCAAATATCTGTTTGCTGCTATGTAATGGTATTTTAGCAGCTGCACTCTTGATCCGATGCATGGATCTGGCAGAAATCTTCCTCAATGTGCCTTTATCTGTACGAACCCGTCTGTGCTCTGAATCAGCCACAAATCTCTTAATAGTGCGATGATTACGCTTAAGTTTTCATGAAATATCTAATGTTTTCATACCTCGTCCAAGGCATTGAACTATTTCACTCTTTTCGGCAGCAGAGAGATCCTTTTTCTTCCCCATATTGCATGAAAACGGTGCTCTGCTTAATAATGTGGAACACCCTCCTTTAGTAGTTCCTTAAATTGGCCTCACCTGGCAATCTAATTATCGCAGGTGTCTGAGATTGTTTTCAGTGATCAAAAGAGCCCTGAGACACAATGCCATCCACGAGTTAAATTGAAAAACAAAATATTTAATCTTTGTGACACTTAAATGGAATTTGCATGATAATTTGGAAAAGGGTGTATGCATGTTTCTAAGTATAGCAAAGTGCCCCTGTATGTGAGTGTGGCATTCATGTAGGGGTAGGCAATCCTTGGCACTCCAGATGTTGTGGACTACATCTCCCATAATGCTCTTACTTCCACAATACTGACACAGCATCATGGGAGATTTACAGCTAGGGGTTATTTTGTTTGGAGTCTTCCTTTAAAATAAGTAAGGAGTATTATACTATTATAATAGTATTATACTACTGTAGGAACACTATATGTGTATCTGTTTTGGCCATATCCCTCATCACCATATTTCTTTTTTCTGGTTTATTTAGGCCTCTGACATTATAGGATAACATATTAATCGTCTCCATGGAGAGGGAGTAATAGTGGCGGCATTGGCTGTCGGCTGTACCTGGCCTTGTCGACTGGTTTAGGTGTGATAACATTAACAATACATAAAAAGAAAAAGAGAGCAGAACGTCCGCTCATCATGGTGATTAAGCCCTGCCCCCGTAACTTCTGGTATTATATAAAAGAGAGAATACAGTATATTAGTTGCATGAATGTAACATATTCATCCTCACCTTGTGGTATCTCCGCTCAGCGGCCATGCGTCAGTGTACCTGACTCCTGCAATATGTTGGTGGACGCCAGCTGCTGCGGATCCATGCCAAATTATAGACCCACGTCCACCCACAGTGATGACAACGTCAGCGTGTGTGTGATGTCAGACGCGCGCGCACCTTCTTGGGTCAAAGACCAATTTCGTGCCAATCGGATTTGTAAAAGTCTTATTTAAATGCATTTTTACTTCTCCTCATTGCCCTGTCGTGGTTTCCCTTCGTGGTTGTCCGAGAGTGTGTTCCTGAACGTTTATTTCTGGTTATTGACTTTGGCTTTGTTTTGACTTCCCTGTATCTGGTATCCCTGACTTCTGACTTTCCCTTATCGTTGTGTCCCATTCTGTGTCCCCGACCTCGGCAAGTATTCTGATTATTCTTTGGTTAGTTAAAGGGACACCGTAGGCACTGTATCTGCTTCATCTCATTAAACTGATTATAGTGTATGGAGTCCCCTGTTGCCATAATTTCTTTCAGCATTAAACAGTTTTTAATGTTGTAATGTTTTAATGCTAAACAAGAGACCCCGGCAGTCCATCCCCTCTGTGCTGCTTTGGCTAATAAGGAAGTTTTACCCTGAGCAGCAATGGTCAGCTGTGATTGGCTGAGAGTGTCAGCTGACTGCTTTTAACCTGTCAGAGCTCCAACTGACGGTATGGATGGGTATGACAACAAGGAAGTGTGTAATCTCTGCCTTAGCTACACATACAGAAGGGGCCGGACTGTGGGTGGCCAGGGACTCTTATTTTGTGGCATACTGCACAAACATGGTGCAACATTGAATGGAGGGACAGTGCCAGGACACTCCAGGCACTATAACCAATTCAAAGAGACAAAGTGTCCCTTTAAGTCCAGCCATTTTAAGGCCCTGTAAGACGTTACCTTTTAGTCCTAGGTTCTACATGCTGGATCAACTAGTAATCCTGACAGCGAATCCTTTCTAGAGTTCTGTTTAACTACTGGCTCAACTTTTTTTCCTCTTTAAGAAAGGAATCTGGGATATGTACCAAGCTCAATCACTTTTATAGTCATGTTTCATAGAGAAATTTATGTTTTTGGTTTTTGTTTGTTTTTTTCGGGAGGGGAATAAGGCATCCCTAAAATCTAACTTTTGAATAACCAGACATTCTTAGAGTTCTCAATAAAAGTTTAGAAAGCAATAATTGGGATTTCAATCCCTCATGTTTTTCTTGTTAAAGTCTCCATACGTTGGTGTAATGATAACAAGATCTATTGGAGAACCCTCATTTCATTAATCAAGTCTCTGTAGTAATAGCGGCTCATTAATCTCTATTTATAGAATTAGAATGGGAATTAATTAGATAAACAGGGAATTGAGGAGGGTTTTTATAGAACAGTTAATTAAATATATAGTAAACCCTTCATTTTACAGCCATGTAAGGTTTATGCGTAATAATGCAGCGTGATGCGTGTCTCCCGTGTATGTTATGAGAACATATTGTATAAACTTCGGAAGGTCAGAGTGCGACAAGGTAAGCAGAAATCATTTAATAGTCGTTTTGGTAATCAGCAAACTGAAATAGTTTTGTTTTATGCGTCTCAACAATATAACTTAGTGATGGTGAAACAAAAACAAGACTTTGAATGTATACTGCCATGACAAAGGCAGTTCTGTCAAAACGTTGGAATTTGAACTATTCTGTGTGTTTGTTGTTGTAGCCCTTGCTTCTCTCACTATTATCGTCTGTGATCTGGGTTCTTTCTGGTATGTATGTAGACTGTGTTACCTGTTTTGTATATTTATACTTTGTTTTGAATTGTCTTTGCTTATTTTTATGGTGTTTTTCAGGTGTAGGATCAGGCCTCCTTTTGTTGGTCTTTATATAAATATATATTTCTTTCTGTACACCCCTTGTGTTCATTGTATGTCCACTAGGATTGTATTTTTTGTATTGTGCTCTCCTTTTTAATTATTTTCTCCATTGATATATTTTATCCCATAACATAAGTAAGTTAAATGTCAATTTAACTAATATTGTCTTAACAATTTTCATACAGAATGGATGAACAATCACACCAGCCCACCCCAAACAATACATTTTAAATGAAGATACTAATTATATTTTTTTTAGATTTTAAAACTTTAATCTGTGTTTCTGTTTACAGCTGAAGGTGATTCCCTACAAATATTCGACAATCATAATGCAAAATATGAACCGCAGTACGGTGACAGAATTCATTCTACTCGGACTGTCCAGTGACCCCAGAATTCAAGTTATACTAATAATCATCTTATTGGCTGTCTATGTGGCCTCGCTGGCTGCTAATTGTCTTCTTATTCTAGCTGTGAGCATTGACCGCCGTCTGCACAACCCTATGTATTTCTTCCTCATTAACCTGTCAATCATTAATATTGGTGGCCCTTCAGTCACTGTTCCAAAGATGCTCGTCAATTTATTACATAAGGAAAAAAGTATTTTGTTACAAGGTTGCGCAGCCCAGATATTTTTTAATCTTCTTCTAGGAGGAAGCGAATGTTTCCTTTTGGTGTTCATGGCGTACGATCGTTTCATCGCAATCTGTAAACCCCTGCGCTATCACATGGTTATGAGTACATCAGCTTGTAAATGGATGATCACAATTACATGGACAGTGAGCTGCGCTTTGTCGTTAATTAATGTCTTACTTTTATATAGCTTAACATTTTGTGCTCCTAACATAATTAACCATTTCTTTTGTGCGTTACCTTCACTGATGCTTTTATCGTGTAGTGATACCTCCATACTAGATCCCATGATGTTGGGTGGGAGTGTCATTGTGCTACTGGTCCCAGTCTTTCTCATCCTGTTCTCTTACTGTAGAATTATCGTTTCAATAATGAGAATCCAGTCTGGAAGATACAAAGCTTTTTCCACTTGTATTTCACACCTGATCGTTGTGACACTGTTCTTCGTGATAGATATTGCTATGTTCATGAGTCCAAAAGCTGCTGTAGATAATAACAGAGACAAAATAGTATCAGCAGTTTATATTCTAACCATACCAATATTAAACCCTTTAATCTATAGTCTGAGAAATAAAGACGTAATTGGAGCTATGAAAATGTTTGGGAGTTGGCTACGATGAGCGAGGACTCCCAGAAGCTAATGGAGTCATTGTAGATATAATCTAAGGAAGGTTGGGTGGCTACCAGATGGCTTTAGCTGGCCAGTAAAATGTAAAGAACCAATTGTGAAGAAATTACCCTTTATATACATTATTTCTTCATTTTTCCATTCGGTAGATGTAACTACTGAACAAAGACCTCCCCCTGGCTCATTAAACCTCAAAGCCTGCTTCAATTAAACCCTCTACGTGTGAAGCCAGCGTTCGTACTACCGAACGCCACGTGGCTGAGAAAACCGCGGCCATCTTTTTTTCATACGAACAAAGACAGCGGGACTTGGTCGTCGAGTGTCTGGAACTAAAATCGCACACTCGACTTCCACAACACCGGTCTCCAACACACGAACGCTGGATCTATATGTACCGATTAGCTAGAAGAGCGCTCTTCGGTACGGTTGTGCATACGAATGAGGGGAACAATCGCTGCTAGGAGCCAGGGGGATCCATTCTGTACTTTGTTCGTTTTTCTCCTTTTACTGAAGTGACCGGCAAAACCACTCAACCTTGTGGAACTATTTTGGGCAGCCCCCTCGTGGTGAACTGGTCACTGAAGACTTCCATAGTTTTTGAGAACCCCTGAACCGATCTGGGTGAAATTTGAATATGTTGGTCACCCAGATCGGGGCTATCAGGGGACATATTATTTGTGGGGAGACCTCATATATAAAGGGGTGTTCCACATATTGAGGAAAACTGTGATTTTTCTGCCTGGAGATAATCAAGTTATTACTTTATCAGACTTGATTATCTCCATGGCTAGGGGAGGGAATTGTATGTTTGTGCTGGGTGTGTGTTATGATTTTATTGTACGTGATTGGTTATACTATGTCCCTCCCTGTGGGATGTCCCCTTGCATGGGGACTTGCATAAAAGCTTCTGTGTGTTAATTAAAGCCAGTTCACTTTGTACCCTTCTTCTTGACTTCGGCTGATGTTTGGGGATTCGTATACTTTACTAAAGCTATTTGTATTTCGTATGGATTTCGTCTATTTCAACTACCGAATGGAGAGCTACATACACTAGGCTCTGGTGGTTCAGGAGGAAACTACCGAATGAGGTTTAAATACACTTGGTTTCCTTACAACTGGTGCTGAGGTGAGATTCGAATCCCGAATGGACGTCCCGAACCAAGCAAGGGAATGAATGGCTCAGCAATACCAGCTACTTAAGAGAACCATGCTAAAGGATTTACTGGAAGCTCGAGGCATAGTGGCAAGTAAAAGCCAAGTTAATTGCAGAATTAATACAGAGCGAAGGAACCAGCAATACAGAAATGGAGCACGAGGAAGAAAAACCGCGATGCAGAAAGATATCAGATGGATGCTCGGTGTATTGGGTCCCAATCCTTCTACAGAGGCAGTTCTGCAGGTCATGGCACAAGCCAGGCAATCACAAAAAGAGCGAGAGGACCGAGACAGACCATCACAGGGGGATTTACTACTCTCCCCGGGAAGTACCAATGACCTACCAAAGAAGGTAAATTATGCAGCATTTAAAACTTTTAATTACAATGAAATGGAAATTGACAGTTATTTGCAAGACTTTGAACATCAATGTGCACTGGAGGGATTAGACGCCACAAAATGGGCTGCAGTACTTAGCAGCAAGCTGTCAGGCAGAGCAGCCAAAGCGAGGAGAGCAGTGCCTGATGGGGACATACATAATTATGATAAAGTAAAAGACATTTTGTTGGCCAGATATGCTGTAACCCCTGAGGCATACCGGAAAAAGTTTCGAGAACTGCGGAAGACAGGGAGAGATTCCCATACTGGATGGGCTTTTCGGCTACACAGGGCAGCCCGTAATTGGATGCAGGACTGCCAAGCAACTACCCTGGAGGATGCCTTACAACTTATGCTATTGGAACAATTCTTTAATCATACTGCAGACGATATAAAAGATTGGGTAAAAGACAGAAAGCCTAAAACCGTAGAGGAAGCTGCCAGACTAGCGGATGAATACCAGGACAACAGGAGGAGGGAACAGGGTGTGAGCAGACCAACTTTTAAGCTCAACTACCCGGCTCCAGCAACCTCTGCACCTCCTAGAACCTCCATAAGCAACCCACCACCAAGCCCAGCAGTAACACCTCGACCCCCTGCAGTGTGCCATTATTGTAAGCAACCTGGACATTACAAGAACCAGTGCCCCCGTTTGAACCGGGGAAGCTGGGAAAGGCAACCCCTACAACAACCCAGGGCAGCCGCTCATTGTGTGCAGCAGGAAAGTACGACCTACGTCCCTAATCAAGAAGAGCAGTGGAGTGTTTTACACAAGGTCAATCCAGTGCAAGCCAAGGGCAACAACTGGGACCACCACCGCCAATGGATTACGGTGGATGGCATGGGGGCGCCATAAATCGCACCGGGCGCACAGTCGCCGTAAGGGTGGCTGGGGGTGCCATACACAAACTACCTACAGCTAACGTCCTTGTCGACTGGGGTTCTGGGTCCAAACAGTTGGAGGTCGGCATTATGCAAGAACTGCCAGCCGAGGTCTCATTGGGGAATGATGTCGGCTGTCTAACCTCCCAACCAGCACGGGACACTACTTCAGAAGCATACCCGGTTACCACCCGAGCTCAAGCCAGACTGGAAGCACCGCTGCACTCTGAGGAAAACCAGGTAGGAGTTGAAATACCCCCTTTACCCGACCCCCCGTCCACTTTCTGGGATACGCCACAGGGTTTTGAGCAGGAGCAGAGAACAGACCCCACACTAGAAGGGTACAGAAAGGCAGTAGACGTTACCCAAGGGGACAGCACGCATGAAAGGTTCGAGTGGTATAAGGGATTACTGTATCGAGTGACAGGAGGGGTGGGACACGGGCCCACTCAGGTCTCCAAAAGATAGTTAATAGTACCCTGTAAGTTTCGGGCTGAGTTATTAAAACTCTGTCATGACATTCCCCTAGCCGGACATCTAGGGGTTAAAAAGACAAGGGACCGGTTGACCCAAACGTTCTTCTGGCCTAGGGTCACGCAAGATCTTAAATATTATTGTAGGACATGTGACATATGTCAAAATATAGGGAAAAGAGGTAACCATCAGAAAGCCAAACTCCACCCTTTACCTATTATAGAAGAGCCATTTAACCGAGTAGCGGTGGACTTGATAGGACCTGTCAGCCGACCCAGCCATTCCGGCAAAAAGTTAATTCTTACTGTAGTGGACTACGCCACTAGGTACCCAGAAGCGGTCGCCCTCACAAACATAGAGGCAGAGACCGTGGCAGAGGCCTTAGTAAAAATATTTTCCCGGGTAGGTTTTTCCCAGGAGATCTTGTCCGATCGGGGGACTCAGTTCACGGCCATCCTCACACAGCAATTGTGGCAGAGCTGTGGAGTAAAAACCCTATTTAGCGCTCCCTATCATCCCCAAACTAATGGACTCTGTGAACCTTTCAATGGCACGCTCAAACAGATGCTAAAAACCTTCGCAGAGTCCCACAGGAATTGGGAAAGGTTCCTTCCCCACCTTCTGTTTGCCTACCGCGAAGGGGTTGTTGTAGGGGTTGCCTTTCCCAGCTTCCCCGGTTCAAACGGGGGCACTGGTTCTTGTAATGTCCAGGTTTTCCCCCTTCGAACTCCTGTTCGGGAGAAAAGTCCGGGGCCCACTGTATCTCATACGGGAGCACTGGGAGGGCAAAACAGATGAGGGGGGAGTGCCTATCGTCCAGTATGTTCTGGAGTTCTGGGAACGTTTACGGGCTCTCACTGAATCTGTTTGGGAGAACCTGCGGGCGGCCCAGGAATGCCAGAAGAAGTGGTACGATAGGAGTGCCAGGGATAGGGTACTAGACCTAGGGCAGAAAGTATTGGCCATGAGACCCGCTAAGAAGGACAAGCTGCAGGCCGCCTGGCAGGGACCCTTTAAGGTGGCAGAGCGCATAAGCGATACCACCTATATTGTGAGCAAATGTTCAGATGAAAGGCTGACCAAAGCTTTTCATGTAAATATGCTCAAGCCCTATTTCGAGAGAACGGAAGATGTGGGCGCAGTATGTGCCCCCGCTACTGAAGATAGTGAGGGACTGCCCCTCCCTGATTTATTAGACACCTCCCTGTGTACTATTGACCAAGTAAGCTTGGGTCAAAACCTAAGCCCTTTAGAGAAAGGTGAGGCATCTCAACTGCTTCAGGGATACCAAGGAATGTTTTCGGCCATACCAGGCTATACCTCCGCTGCGGTACACCATGTATAAACCCAGGGAGAAACGCTGTTACGACAGCAGCCATATCGTATCCCTGAGGCAGTACGTGAACATATACTCACCGAAATAAGGGATATGCTCAAGCTAGGGGTTATAGAACCCTCACAAAGTCTTTGGGCTTCACCGGTAGTACTAGTACCGAAGCGCGACGGCACCACGCGCTTCTGTGTAGACTATCGGAGGCTCAACAATCGCACCATAACTGACGCCTACCCCATGCCCAGAATAGATGAGCTGTTAGACCGTATGGCTGGGGGGAATTACTTGACTACCCTGGACTTGTGCAAGGGGTATTGGCATATTCCCTTGAAGCCTGCGGCCATTCCCAAGTCAGCATTCGTCACCCCATTTGGGCTATACCAGTTCACGGTTATGCCCTTTGGGATGAAGAATGCCCCGGCTACGTTTCAGAGGATGGCCGATAGGCTCTTGGAGGGGTTCCAGGACTTCGCATGTGCGTATCTAGATGATATTGCCGTCTATAGCTGCACATGGAAGGACCACCTGGGTCACGTGTCCAGGGTACTCAAACGAATTCACCTCGCAGGGCTCACCTTGAAACCTGACAAATGCCATGTAGGCATGGCCGAGGTACAGTATCTCGGCCACCGGGTAGGCTCCAGTCGGCAGCGGCCAGAGCCGGCTAAAGTAGAGGCCATAGCTAATTGGCCCCAACCTCGTACCAAAACCCAGGTACTAGCCTTTTTAGGGACGGCCGGTTACTACCGAAAATTTGTCCCAGAGTATAGCACCCTGGCCAAACCCCTCACCGACCTTACCAAAAAGGCCCTACCAAAAAAGGTAACCTGGACCCCAGAGTGCGCTGACGCTTTCCAGAAACTTAAAGCGGCACTGAGTGGGGCTCCTGTGTTGGCCGCACCCAACCACACTAAACAATTTCTTGTCCACACAGATGCCTCCATGTTTGGGTTGGGAGCCGTGTTGAGCCAAGTGGGAGACGACGGCATGGAACACCCGGTGGCATACCTCAGCAGTAAACTTTTGCCCAGAGAGGTCAGCTATGCCACCGTGGAGAAAGAGTGCCTAGTCCTAGTTTGGGCACTCAAGAAACTTCAACCCTATCTGTATGGATGGCCATTTACCATTATGACCGACCACAACCCCTCTGTGATGCTAAACCGGGTAGCTGGTGACAACCCCAGGCTATTACGGTGGAGCCTAGCCCTTCAGCCCTATAACTTTACAAGTTACAAGTTACTGAATCTGCATGGTTTGATATCGTGCAGTGACTGAACCTGCAGTCCTGAACCTGGTTTGATATTAATGCAGTGACTGAATCAGCGTGGTTTGACATCGTGCAGTGACTGAATCTGCACCTCTTGATCAAACCCTAACACACCTCTGCATGAATAAAATCTAAATATTTAAGAATAATTCCTTGTCATTCTCTCAGGTTAAACACAATTATTATTAATAGTAGGGTTGGGGGCCTACTATATTTTTATATAATAAAAAGCTGGCTGTATTTCCAACTGTGCGCAGTGTAAACACAGCAAGTTACCACGAGGTTTGCCAAGATGAGTCTTCTATTGACAATAATGCATTAACGTCCACAGTGAAACATAACTGAGAAATTCTTGTTTTATTGGGCCCACAATTCATACACAGGGAGATCCTTTAACTAATATATCCATGCACAGGGAGATTCTTTAACTAATACATCCATACACGGGGAGATCCTTTAACTAATACATCCATACACGGGGAGATCCTTTAACTAATACATCCATACACGGGGAGATCCTTTAACTAATACATCCATACACGGGGAGATCCTTTAACTAATACATCCATGCACGGGGAGATTCTTTAACTAATACATCCATACACGGGGAGATCCTTTAACTAATACATCCATACACGGGGATATCCTTTAACTGATACATCCATACACGGGGATATCCTTTAACTAATACATCCATACACGAGGAGATCCTTTAACTAATACATCCATACACGGGGAGAATCCTTTAACTAATACATCCATACACGGGGATATCCTTTAACTAATACATCCATACACGGGGAGATAACCTTTAACTAATACATCCATCCACGGGGATATCCTTTAACTAATACATCCATACACAGGGATATCCTTTAACTAATACATCCATGCACGGGGATATCCTTTAACTGATACATCCATACACGGGGAGATCCTTTAACTAATACATCCATACACGGGGAGATCCTTTAACTGATACATCCATACACGGGGAGATCCTTTAACTGATACATCCATACACGGGGAGATCCTTTAACTAATACATCCATACACGGGGAGATTTTTAACTAATACATCCACACACGGGGAGATCCTTTAACTAATACATCCACACACGGGGATATCCTTTAACTAATACATCCATACACGGGGATATCCTTTAACTAATACATCCATACACGGGGAGATCCTTTAACTAATACATCCATACACGGGGATATCCTTTAACTAATACATCCATACACGGGGATATACTTTAACTAATACATCCATGCACCTTTAACTAATACATCCATACACGAGGATATCCTTTAACTAATACATCCATACACGGGGAGATCCTTTAACTAATACATCCATACACGGGGATATCTTTAACTAATGCATCCATACACGGTGGATCCTTTAATTAATACATCGATACACGGGGAGATCCTTTAACTAATACATCCATACACGGGGAGATCCTTTAACTAATACATCCATACACGAGGATATCCTTTAACTAATACATCCATACACGGGGAGATCCTTTAACTAATAGATCCATGCACGGGGATATCCTTTAACTAATACATCCATACACGAGGATATCCTTTAACTAATACATCCATACACGGGGAGATCCTTTAACTAATACATCCATACACGGGATATCCTTTAATTAATACATCCATACACGGGGAGATCCTTTAACTAATACATCCATACACGGGGAGATCCTTTAATTAATACATCCATACACGGGGAGATCCTTTAACTAATACATCCATACACGGGGATATCCTTTAACTAATACATCCATACACGGGTAGATCCTTTAACTAATACATCCATACACGGGATATCCTTTAATTAATACATCCATACACGGGGAGATCCATTAACTAATACATCCATACACGGGGAGATCCTTTAACTAATACATCCATACACGGGGATATCCTTTAACTAATACATCCATACACGGGGATATCCTTTAATTAATACATCCATACACGGGGAGATCCTTTAACTAATACATCCATACACGGGGATATCCTTTAACTAATACATCCATACACGGGGATATCCTTTAACTAATACATCCATACACAGGGAGATCCTTTAACTAATACATCCATACACGGGATATCCTTTAATTAATACATCCATACACGGGGAGATCCTTTAACTAATACATCCATACACGGGGAGATCCTTTAATTAATACATCCATGCACGGGGAGATCCTTTAACTGATACATCCATACACGGGGATATCCTTTAACTGATACATCCATACACGGGGATATCCTTTAACTAATACATCCATACACGGGGATATCCTTTAACTAATACATCCATACACGGGGATATCCTTTAACTGATACATCCATACACGGGGATATCCTTTAATTAATACATCCATACACGGTGAGATCTTTTAACTAATACATCCATACACGGGGAGATCCTTTAACTAATACATCCATACACGGGGATATCCTTTAACTGATACATCCATACACGGGGATATCCTTTAACTAATACATCCATACACGGGGATATCCTTTAACTAATACATCCATACACGGGGATATCCTTTAACTAATACATCCATACACGGTGAGATCCTTTAACTAATACATCCATACACGGGGAGATCCTTTAACTGATACATCCATACACGGGGATATCCTTTAACTAATACATCCATACACGGGGAGATCCTTTAACTAATACATCCATACACGGTGAGATCCTTTAACTAATACATCCATACACGGGGATATCCTTTAATTAATACATCCATACACGGGGAGATCCTTTAACTAATACATCCATACACAAGGATATCCTTTAACCAATACATCCATACACAGGGATATCCTTTAACTGATACATCCATACACGGGGATATCCTTTAATTAATACATCCATACACGGGGATATCCTTTAATTAATACATCCATACACGGGGATATCCTTTAACTAATACATCCATACACAGGGATATCCTTTAACTGATACATCCATACACGGGGAGATCCTTTAACTAATACATCCATACACGGGGATATCCATTAACTAATACATCCATACACGGGGATATCCTTTAACTAATACATCCATACACGGGGATATCCTTTAACTAATACATCCATACACGGGGATACCCTTTAACTAATACATCCATACACGGGGATATCCTTTAATTAATACATCCATACACAGGGATATCCTTTAATTAATACATCCATACACGGGGATATCCTTTAACTAATACATCATACTACAATCCTTTCTGCTCTAAGTAACATTACCTCTATCTAGTTCACTGTCGTGGTTATCTTGCCTAGAATGTCCTGTCTCCGTACTTCGATTTAATGTCAATATTAATGTTACTTTTTATTGTGTAATGTTTTATTTGGAAACTTGATCTTAAATGTCAAATGTATAGAAATGGTTTGACATAAACTGCGGCTCTTTCCAGTACGTTTGGACAATTAAAACTTCCTCATTATCAACGTCAATTTCATCCAACCACCGCAGAGATCGTCTGATAGTTCTGTGGACGGTCTTTGATTATATTACTGGGACTCGGAGTGTCTATTCCATTAACACAAAGAGAAAAAGAGAAACATTTAGATTGCTAATCTGTGAATTGTTATTGCCTGAAATATTTGCAAAGTGTTTCTGTAGTCGCTAACTTTCATTCTCGAAAATTAAATTTTCACAAAACTTGAAGGTCATGCGTTGCACGTGTTATATAAACGCAAATTTTAACCAGTATTTTTCACAAATGCTTAGAATGTCTCCGTAACGGGAGTGTGAAATAAATGTATGTTCTTGTTATTTTATGACATGGTTAGTGAGTGTGGTTAGAGGAAGATTTACAAATATGGTTTTCTGTTTAATTCTTACTGTTCTAGTCACTAGTGGGGTTTATCTCGTGACATTATGTCGCTGATCATTTATGTAATGTGGCTGTTTGATAATGATTTGTATGCGTAATGTTTATTGGAACCTCCTTGCCAATGTTTGTTTATTTGTTATTCTTTGACTTTAATTAATAAATGATTCATTTTATTATAATGTGGTGTCCTTTATATGGTTTTTAGGTATAATTATGTTTCTGTGTGTTATCTTCTGCATAAACTGCTGTTTTATAATGTAGCATTTTATTGAATGCTATGGACTGCGTAGATTCACCACTTTGGATGTCTACAATATCTTCAGTTCCAGGACACATGGGAAAAAAACTTCCCATATTAAATCTTGGGGGAAAAATAGTGTTTCCACAAATCTCCCAAAAGCTATGTATAATTAGCAAGCACAGCATGTGACACAGTATCAATGTGTTAATTAAATACACATTTAAAATAAGTAACTATGCTTAGATCATTGTTGTAACGGCACCCCCAGGCATAAAAGGGGTTAAAAGCCGTTTAGAAGATCTTCCCCTTCCAGAGACACAGGCTCCCGAACAGGATACCAAACTCCCGAACAGGATACCAAGTAGCACTCCAAATTCCCGAACTGGAACCTCACGAATAGCTGCTAACTATTGGAACCTCACGAAAAGCACCCAAGCGGCTTACACTCCTGGCAATCAGTCTCTAACAGCATACAGTAAATCCAGTACAGTAAATCCCCCCAAGAACGAGACAAGGCTCCGTTTTGAGGGTCAAGCAGGAACAGACAGAGCTGTGGGTTTATTGTTCTTATATACACATTCTTACACATTAGTACCACCCACAGTGTTTTGGAACACAACCAATAAACACATACAATACACTCAGACACTCCCACACAAAATTCTCCCCTCTGTCTGTGATACAATTACCTTACACAATGGGTAATGTAATTATCACAAGCAGAGAAATACAATTTTTCCACATTATTCATAACTTGAAAAGTATGCATCACATTCACATAAATTTACATTTTCAGAATCAGCATACTCCAAATACAAACATATGTCAAAATCATCCAAATTGGTCCAGTGGTTCAAAAGATAGATCGTAGTCCTTTGTGACCAAAGGAAGCATGGCTTTTCTGCCCAAAAAACTGTTCCACAGAGTCTTCTATCCTGGAGATAATTGGGGAGTAATCCAATTATCTCCAAGGACAGAGGCAAAACTCCATTGAACACATGGCAACAAAAGACAATAAAACACATAAAACATATAACTGTGCAGCCATTGCACAAAACAGGTACATTCAACATATCCCCAGATAGCTCAGATCTGAGCGCTCAGAGCACACACATACAGTTCAATTGCCATGGAGCCAAAGTCTTTCCCATAGTCTTTCATTATACGAATGGGCTCCATGGCATAGCTATCTTGGGTATCACCGCTCAAACAGGGCCAGCACCGAATGACCCGGCTTTCGTGTCTCCGCAGGGGAAAATCAAGCGTTTCAACATGGGGCCATAGTCTAAAGGCAGCAGGCGGGCAACCAGGCTCCTCCAATGCACAGTGGCTGATTGGTCTCGTCACAATTGTGTACTATTATACATGCTTCTCTCAGCTTCTAACATTCCACATTGAACTATTCCAGCTCCTATAAGATAGACCAGGCTCCCCAGGGACGCCATCAGGGGGGTACAGCCAGTAACCACATAAGCAGCTCAAGCTGTGCTATGGGGTCCACAAGGACAATATTCAGATCTGTGAAGGCACAGGCCCTCACAAGTATTCCCCTATTATAAATGGGTGCACTGGGAGCAAATTATGTTCATTCACTTCATTCCAGTTCTTAGAGGAAGCCGTGCAGGAGATAGGAACAGCTCACCACAGTCCACTCGGCACAGCCGGCACAAAATCCCTGCTGGCCTACATGGAAGCCAGCGTCCTGGCAAAGGGCAGATTAAGAGAAGAGTGGCCAAAACATCTTAAATTTTAGTGTGTTTCTATCAGTGTGTATGTGTGTCAGTGTGTGTGTGTGTGTCTGTTGGTGTGTTTATGATTGTCTGTGCATGGCTATCAGCATGTGTGTGTATGTATGCATGTATGTAAGTATGTCAGTGTGTGTGTGTGTCTGTCTGTCTGTTAGTGTGTATTGGTATCTGTGTATGTCTGGCATTGACTATCCATGTGTCTGTCTGGCAGTTTGTCTCTGGGTATGTGTGTGTCTGTGAGTCTGTCTGGAATGTATTTGTGTGAGAGTGATATCTATGTGTCAGCATGCATGTATGGGTGTATCTGTTGGTGGGGGCCCAGCTACTGATATTCTAAGGGACTCCCAGTGTTCTGACAGCAGTCCTGAGACTCTCTCCAATGAGCTTTACTGAGCAGTGTGATTTGTGTCTATTCTTCCATTTTGGATTGATGTTAAATTCTTACACTACCAAGATTCGCACTCAGCTCCCTAGATCTGTAGGATGAGAGCCACATGACCACCCTGCTAATGTTGGCAGATTTCTATTTTGCTGGAGATAAATAATTGCTTCATGCAAAGCATGTCTGGCTGTATGTAGCAGTTGAACAAAATTGTGGTCCAGGCACTCAGGGATCAGATAAACAGCATGTTTATATGGAAAAGTGCAATGTTTTGATCTCTCAGGCTGTATGTAGCATTGATAACAGGAGATGCTGAATGACAGGTGTAAAGGGCAGAGCTTATAACAATGATTGACAGGGAGCTAAGATGGAGGCGGCTCTCTCTATACTGACTGCCAGGTGTAATGGGCGGAGCTTATAACAATGATTGACAGGGAGCTAAGATGGAGGCGGCTCTCTCTATACTGACTGCCAGGTGTAAAGGGCTGAGCTTATAACAATGATTGACAGGGAGCTAAGATGGAGGCGGCTCTCTCTATACTGACTGCCAGGTGTAAAGGGCGGAGCTTATAACAATGATTGACAGGGAGCTAAGATGGAGGCGGCTCTCTTTATACTGACTGCCAAGTGTAAAGGGCGGAGCTTATAACAATGATTGACAGGGAGCTAAGATGGAGGTGCTCTCTCTATGCTGAATGCCAGGTGTAAAGGGCGGAGCTTATAACAATGATTGACAGGGAGCTAAGACAGAGTTGGCTCTCTTTATACTGACTGCCAAGTGTAAAGGGCGGAGCTTATAACAATGACTGACAGGGTTTGTTCGCTAGAATTGGTAACAACTAGTATCTAAGTGCTTGGGGGTTGAACTTGAAAGAAGTTAGGGGGGTGACGGCCCCTCTGGCACTCCGACCGAGTACCTCCGCCAATCGATGCTCCTAGTGCTTGCCGAGGACTCCAAGCACTCCAACCGACACCATCAGCACTGCAGACTTATCCCATCCCCCAAGCATGAGCCAAGGCTTCAAGAAAGGGTCAAGCAGGTCTGTTTAATGAGCACACAAAAGCAACAGCACTCATGCAGCAAAACAACAACTCCTCAGAGGAAAACAAACTGACAGTTATAAGGGTCTGTGTTGGCTGTGGAGGGGAGGGGTCGCCTACCTCCTCCTCCTAGTACTCCTGCTGCCGCTGGGGAGCGAGACCGGTTGGCTCCTCTCCCTGAAGCTCACACTGCCGCTTGGGAGAGAGCCCGGTTGCCTCCTCTCCCTGGGGATCCAACTGCAGTTGGGGATCTGGGCCAGCTGCCCAGCATCCCTGTAGGGCCGCTAGAGAAACTTTGGCCCCATCTCCACCTGCCATTTGAGGTTCCTCCCAGTGCCAGTCTATGAGATCACCCAGGACTTCGGAATAAGGACCACCTGCCTCCTCTCTCTGTAGCTCTGACTACAACTGGGGATCTGGGACGGCTGCCCAGCATCGCTGTAGGTCCGGTAGAGAGACCTCGGCCCCATCTCCACCTGCCATTTGAGGTTCCTCCCAGTGCAAGTCTATGAGGTCCCCCAAGACTTGGGAATAAGGACCACCTGTCTCCTCTATCTGTAGCTCTGGCTGTAACTGGGGATCTGGGCTGGCTGCCCAGCATCCCTGTAGGGTCGGTAGAGAGACCTCGGCCCCATCTCCACCTGCCATTTGAGGTTCCTCCCAGTGCAAGTCTATGAGGTCCCCCAAGACTTGAGAATAAGGACCACCTGCCTCCTCTGCCAGTAGCTCCAGGTGCAGTTGGGGATCTGGGCCGACTGCCCAGCATCCCTGTGGGACCGGTAGAGAGACCTCGGTCCCATCTCCACCTGCCTGCTGTGAGGTACCCTACTTCGGGTACCTCCGGCTGCCTCTGGGGAGAGAGGCTAACCTCCTTTCGTTGGAGGCTTCTTTTCCTTGCTTTAGCCAGCAGGAATTCTTGGTCCCTCTTTGCTTCTCTTTCAACGGTTACCTGGTTCCAGATCGCCTGGAAGGTATCCATGGACACATCAGGGCCATACCAGGCCACTCGTTGCCTCACCTCGGCCAGAAAATCTTCGCAAGAGTCAGAGTATGCCATACTTGCTTGCTCCAAATCAATGGACACCTCTGCTTCCAGGGGCGCTGCACGAATGCTAGTGTTGCCCTCCCTATGATCAACACATTACCGGTGTCTCTGAGCTGCTTCTCTTCGCTCTAGGACGCCATCCCACCAATCCCCCAAGCATGAGCCGAGGCTTCAAGAAAGGGTCAAGCAGGTCTGTTTAATGAGCACACAAAAGCAACAGCCCTCATGCAGCAAAACAACTCCTCCTCAGAGGAAAACAAAATGACAATTAAAAGGGTCAGACAGTGTTAAAATATGACAGGTATTAAGGGTTTAAACTGGTGTTCTAAGAGGTGGGGGAGAATAAAACAGTCAAACTAAGTCCATAAAACAGGGGTTTTCTTCACACTCTGCATCCAAAGTGCATAGCAAAACTGCAGATCCTTTGTCAGAGCATTTAAAGGGCCAGAACCAGTCTAATAAAATCCACTATGTCCAAATAACGTTTTTAAAAGGCAAAATCTTCCAGGGGCCATAGTTGCAGGGCAGGAGGCTGGCAATTAGTCCTCTCCAGGCACAAGTGGTGAAGGGCACTTCGTCACAAGAGGTAACGGGGAGGAAGGGGGAGAATGATACTCTGACTCTGCCTTATCGTTTCCTGTTGCACTTCTCGCAGGCTTAGTGCTTATATCCGCTGTTCCAGTCTTAGGTGGGCCTGGGGAGAGGTTGGTTGGGATCTCCAGTCAAGGGAACCTGTATGGTCTGATGTCTGGGGGGCATTTTAGGGTTGCGTGCCTGGTCTGTCTGCTCATTTGGACCAAATGCATTCAAACCAGCTATTCTGTGTGAGAGATTTGTTCGTATTGCGGTGAGGTTCAGATTTTCAATAACTAGCGCTATTTCTGGTTGTTTGGTCTATTTACACAAAGTGGCAATGCAGTTTTTTGCTGCGAGTGTGATGTGGATGGCTAGTGCCGCTTTATGTTTTGAAAGTGTGTTTGATAGAAGATGAAGTACATAACTCTCCGGTTGGAACGGTAGGGGCTCTTTTCTATGAGCTGTTGGACCAGTTGCCTGAAGGCAGTGAGCTCCGGGCAGTGCCAGAAAATATGGCTTAGGGTGCCTACATGTTAGCAACATCGCCAGCACATTTGTTGTGCTCCCGGGTATATGTGGGCTAGTCTCTGGGGCGTGAGATACCATCTCATCTACAGTTTGTAAGCTGCTTCTATGTGGCCTAAGCAGTGTGTGGCTTTTTTCACTTGTTGCATTGCTGCTAGCAATCTGCTTAGTTCGATATGGCTCCCTAGTTCTTTTTCCCATTGGAACATATATCCCATTTTTTCAGGCTTATCTATCTCTAGTAGCCTTCTGTAGCTGAGGGAGATGGGTTTGTTAAGGATAGGGCGGCCTAGACACAATGTATTGAATGGACCCAGTGGTTGGGTGTTCCCTGTACTCAGTTTGGTGGTCCGCAGGATGTGTTTGATATGTAGATATGTTAATAGTTCACTGTTAGGCAGTGGGTAGAGCTTTTGGAGGTCAGGAAATTGTTGTATCTCCCCATCAATAAGTGGGTGTATTACCTTGTGTGACAGATTCATCTGTATTGCTGGTTCGTCTGTTTCCCTTTGTTCGCTAAATTGCCTGTTCATATACCCCCGTTCGTGTAATTTGCAAACTACCGACTGAAACTACCGAACGAACGACCACCCAGGAGAGGAGTGTGCTGCTGGTTAACCTCTTGGCCCCAATTAGAACGTTGTGGTTAACCGCAGACACCTCTCCATTCCATTCGTACGGGTGGTCGTCGTTCGCATGTCGACCACGAGGCAGCGGCCATTTTGGGACATACGAACGCATAGCGGTGTTCGGTACAAACTGTATGGAACTAAAAACGGACACTTAAACTACCGAACACCGCTGGAAGCTGCTGCCTACCTTCCATTTCGACAAGGCATGCGAACGTCGGTCGTTCGGGAGTTTTTATTCATTCATATGGACTTTCACCCAGACAGCCATCCCATGGAGTCATTCGTATACCGAAGGACTGGTGAAAGACTTTGACTCCATGGCGATTCGACTAGATACATCGGATCTGAGCGCTATTCGGTGAAAACATGCACTCAGATCCAGGCTGTCTGGGGATACGTTACACGAACTATATGTATTCGGTATTTCTGCAGTTATGTATTTTAATGTATTTTTATTACTGTAAGTTAAAATGGCGATTGTCTCTACCTTGGGAGATAATTAGGTTTCTTCCTAATTATCTCCGGGGTAGAGAAGACGGAATTATGGGTAAGATGGGAAGGGCTATTATTGAAGCCACTGCGATTGGCTACTGTCCAATATGTTTTACAGTCTTCCACAAGGTCCCCTCGGGGAGTGTCCACCTTGTGGAGACCTGCATAAATACCGGGCAGGTAGCCCCCATTAAACAGATCTTCATTTGACCCTCAAGACGGAGCTTGGTCTCGTTTGTGGGGGAATTATTACTGGGACGGCGCTTTTGTTATTTTTAGCTGTGGAAGGCGTTCGACTGTTTTGCTGATCGGGAGTTACCGTATTCGTGGACTTCGTTCGGGAGTTTGGCGGTCGGCTGGATTTAAACTGCATTTCTGGAGAAGGGGATTATTGACTAAACGGCGGCTTCATCTACCCGACGGTACGTGTCGTAACAATTGGTGGCAAGCGACGGGATGAATCCTACAGCCCAGAAGGCCAGCTACACATCCCAGGTTGGAAATGCAGTATGAAGAGTTAAGGCGTGCTACCCTTAAAGATATATTAGAATGCAGAGGACGATCAGCGAGTAATCTCAAGAAAAGAGAGATTATTGCTATACTATTGGAAATGGATGCAGCACAGGGAACGGGAAGAGCTGATGTGCCTGGCATACTGGAGTTAACACCCGAGGAGATACAGTTTAACCGGGCAGTACAGATCAGGCTGGCACATTTTGGCCCCAACCCTGCAGCAGACATTGTGGTTCAAGTGCAAGCAGCAGTAGCAGCACAACAGGCGCTTCAAGGAAGAGGCGCTGCAGCAGCTGAGGTACCGTACAATAATAATGGAAGGAGAAAAGTACCTTTTGCTGCATTTCGGAATTTTGTAGAAGCCGAAGGAGAAATTGATGGGTTCCTGGCTGATTTTGAAAGGCAATGTGCCTTACACCAGGTACCCGCAGGAGAATGGGTCACCATCCTCTCTGGGAAGTTATCCGGCCGGGCCAGTGAGGCGTTTCGGGCCATCGCTGAGGAGGAACTTACCAGCTACAGGGCAGTGAAAGATGCCCTTTTGGCCAGATACGCTGTGACCCCTGAGGCATACCAGCGGCGATTCCGGGACACTAACAAACAGGCTGGCGATTCTTATGTTGAGTGGACATGCCGAGTACACCGCACCGCAGCCCACTGGATGGCAGGGTGCCAAGCGGTAACTGGGGAAGAAGTGCTGCAAGTATTTTTGTTGGAGCACTGTTTTGACCGCTTACCTGCAGGAGTCAGAGAGTGGGTTAGGGACCGCAAACCCGCTACCTTACCAGAAGCTGCTCGTCTGGCTGATGAGTACACTGATGCCAGGAAACTGGACCAGACAGCAGCCAAGGTCCCTACCCGAGTGGAGTACAAACCAGCAGCCCCTCCAGCCACTGCAGTGTATCAACACCCAGCACAACGCACCCCCACCATGCCAACAGCAAACAATTATGTTCAGCCAGCCCGGTTCAACGCCCGGGATTACTCACAGCCTATCCGTTGCTATGGGTGTAAGCAGTTGGGGCACAAGCGACCCGAGTGCCCATTAAACAATTCCAGCCAAGCCCAGTCGTGGAGAAGACCAGCCGGCGGGAATCAGCAACCACCCCAACCTTCCGCTCACTGTCTTGAGCAGGAGGAATTTTGGGGTATACTACATGAGGCGGATCCAGTACAAGCAGCGCAGCAGGATAACCGTCAACAGCATAGACAGACCGTTAAACTGAATGGCAAAGCAGTGACGGGTCTGAGAGACACCGGAGCCACTATGACTTTGCTCCAAAAGAACCTTGTTTCCGAACACCAGCACACTGGAAATACTGTGGCAGTGAGGGTGGCGGGAGGTGCAGTGTTCCGTTTACCGGTTGCCCGGGTTCACTTGGATTGGGGGATGGGCTCTGGACACGTGAATGTGGGGGTCATGAAAGACTTACCGGCTGATGTTTTGCTTGGGAACGACTTGGCCCCTTTGGTGTCCGCTTATGCTCCAATGGGACCTGCTGATATCAACCCAGTGACTACCCGTGCCCAGACCCGTGCTGCTGGAACCAGCCCACCTGCTGCTGAGACCCAGGTAAGAACCGTGTCCCCGACTGGTACCCTAGAACAGACTTTTATTAGCTGGGATTCCCCAGATGAGTTTGGGAGGGAAACTCAGACAGATTCGACCCTCCAGAAGTATAGGGACAGAGCAGATACTGGAGAGGAAGGATTAGATGGGGAACGGTATGAGTGGGTGGGGGACAGGTTGTATAGGATCCCCAAGCTTTCCCCGAAAAGTGTTGCCCCTCCGCCGAATCGACAGCTGGTGGTGCCCGCAAAATACCGGCAGGAGATTCTGCGGATAGGGCATGATGTTCCCCTAGCTGGACATCTAGGTTCCCGCCGCACAGCCTATAGGATCATGCAGAACTTCTTTTGGCCAAACTTTAATCAGGCTGTTCGGACATACTGCAGTACGTGTGACACATGTCAACGGGTAGGAAAGCGGGGGGACCACCCAAGAGCTAGGCTTATGTCTATGCCTATCATTGGGGAGCCCTTTGCCCGCATAGCCGTTGACATTGTGGGTCCACTGGCCAGGGCTAGTCCATCCGGTAAGAAATATATTCTCACCGTGGTGGATTATGCCACTCGCTATCCAGAGGCAGTAGCGCTGTCTAATATAGAGGCAGAGACAGTTGCTGATGCCCTGGTTAGGATTTTTACCAGAGTCGGGTTCCCTCAAGAGATTCTCTCTGACCAGGGAACCCAATTCACCGCTGTGCTCACTCAGCAACTGTGGAAGGTGTGCGGCATTAAGCCGCTGCTTAGCTCACCTTACCATCCACAGACTAACGGTCTCTGCGAGCGATTTAACGGTACCCTCAAACAGATGCTGAGGACCTTTTCTGACACTTGCAGAGACTGGGAGCGATTCCTGCCTCATCTGTTGTTTGCCTACAGAGAGGTGCCTCAGGAATCTACTGGGTTCTCCCCCTTTGAGTTGCTATATGGGAGAAGGGTCCGCGGACCCCTAGATCTCATTAGAGGCCACTGGGAGGGGGAGACAGAGCAGGAAGGGACCCCCATAGTACCGTATGTTCTGGAACTCCGGGACCGCATGGAGAAACTGTCCCTAATGGTAAGGGAAAATCTCCAGGTGGCTCAGGGGAGACAGAAGAGGTGGTACGATCGGGGTGCCCGACAGCGAGTCCTCCAGGTTGGGCAGAAAGTGTTAGTACTCAAACCTGTGAAGGCAAACAAGATGCAGGCATCTTGGCAGGGCCCGTATAAGGTGTTAGCACAGATATGTGATACTACCTACCTTATAGCCAGCTGTTCAGATGAAAGGATCCAGCGATCCTTCCATGTGAACATGGTAAAGGAGTATCAAGAGAGACCAGAGAATGTCGCTGCAGTATGTGCCCCTGCTGCAGATGATACAGAAAGTTTACCCTTGCTAGATCTGTTAGAGAGGGACCCCCAGACGGATCTTACTAGCCTGGTACAGCTAGGGGACAGATTGAGCTCCACCGAGAAGGGCCAGGCAAGACAGCTTCTGTGGGATAAGCAGGCGACCTTCTCCCAAGAACCTGGTTACACTACCCTAGCTGTACACAAGGTAGAAACCCCTGGACAGAACCCTCTGCGACAACCCCCTTACCGTATCCCTGAAGCAGTCCGGGAAGGAATGCGGAAGGAGATACAGGAGATGACCCAGCTGGGGGTCATCGAACACTCCGATAGCCCTTGGGCCTCGCCTGTAGTCCTGGTGCCCAAGAAGGATGGGACCACCCGGTTCTGTGTGGACTACAGGCGTCTCAATGAGCGGACCACCACTGACGCCTACCCGATGCCCCGGGTAGACGAATTGTTAGATCGCATTGCCAGGGGACGCTATCTGACCACCATAGACCTGTGCAAAGGCTACTGGCAGATTCCCCTGGCCGAGGATGCTATCCCCAAGTCGGCCTTCGTCACCCCATTTGGCCTGTACCAATTTAAGGTCATGCCATTTGGGATGAAGAATGCCCCGGCTACCTTCCAGCGTATGGTGGATAGACTTCTTGATGGATTCCAGGAATTTGCTTGTGCATACCTGGATGACATTGCGATCTACAGTGAGTCCTGGGAAGAACACCTAGTACATGTAGGGGTAGTACTGGACAAGATTCGGGCCGCTGGCCTGACATTGAAGCCAGAGAAGTGCCATTTAGGCATGGCTGAAGTGCAGTACCTGGGTCACAGAGTAGGGTGTGGGAGCCAGAGGCCAGAGCCAGCCAAGATAGAGGCAGTAGCTAACTGGCCCACACCTATCACCAAGACCCAGGTGTTAGCCTTCCTAGGGACAGCAGGGTACTATAGACGCTTTGTCCCCGACTACAGCACTATTGCTAAACCCCTGACTGACCTGACAAAGAAAAATCTTCCTAAGCAGGTCCTGTGGTCTCCAGCTTGTGAAGCTGCGTTCCAAGCACTCAAACAAGCTCTTGTGAATGCCCCTGTCCTGGCTGCCCCAGTCCCTAACAAACGTTTTCTCGTCCATACAGATGCTTCCATGTATGGACTGGGGGCTGTGCTGAGCCAGGTCGGGGAAGATGGAGGAGAGCACCCTGTCGCATATCTCAGTAGGAAGCTGTTACCCAGAGAAGTGAGTTATGCGGCAGTGGAGAAGGAGTGTTTGGCCCTGGTGTGGGCATTGAAAAAGTTAAGCCCGTATTTATATGGACAGGAATTTTCCCTGGTGACGGACCACAATCCCCTTGTCTGGCTTAACCGGGTCTCAGGAGACAATGGCAGACTGCTGAGGTGGAGTTTAGCACTACAGCCATATAACTTCACCATCACTTATCGACCCGGTAAGCAGAATGGGAATGCAGATGGATTGTCCAGGCAAACCGACATCCTCACCCCATCTTAGTCCGGTCATCCCCACGTTGACCCGCCAAAGGGTCAAGCCGGGTCTGCCGGAGTGTCCCACAAGGGGGGAGCCGTGTGACAGATTCATCTGTATTGCTGGTTCGTCTGTTTCCCTTTGTTCGCTAAATTGCCTGTTCATATACCCCCGTTCGTGTAATTTGCAAACTACCGATTGAAACTACCGAACGAACGACCACCCAGGAGAGGAGTGTGCTGCTGGTTAACCTCTTGGCCCCAATTAGAACGTTGTGGTTAACCGCAGACACCTCTCCATTCCATTCGTACGGGTGGTCGTCGTTCGCATGTCGACCACGAGGCAGCGGCCATTTTGGGACATACGAACGCATAGCGGTGTTCGGTACAAACTGTATGGAACTAAAAACGGACACTTAAACTACCGAACACCGCTGGAAGCTGCTGCCTACCTTCCATTTCGACAAGGCATGCGAACGTCGGTCGTTCGGGAGTTTTTATTCATTCATATGGACTTTCACCCAGACAGCCATCCCATGGAGTCATTCGTATACCGAAGGACTGGTGAAAGACTTTGACTCCATGGCGATTCGACTAGATACATCGGATCTGAGCGCTATTCGGTGAAAACATGCACTCAGATCCAGGCTGTCTGGGGATACGTTACACGAACTATATGTATTCGGTATTTCTGCAGTTATGTATTTTAATGTATTTTTATTACTGTAAGTTAAAATGGCGATTGTCTCTACCTTGGGAGATAATTAGGTTTCTTCCTAATTATCTCCGGGGTAGAGAAGACGGAATTATGGGTAAGATGGGAAGGGCTATTATTGAAGCCACTGCGATTGGCTACTGTCCAATATGTTTTACAGTCTTCCACAAGGTCCCCTCGGGGAGTGTCCACCTTGTGGAGACCTGCATAAATACCGGGCAGGTAGCCCCCATTAAACAGATCTTCATTTGACCCTCAAGACGGAGCTTGGTCTCGTTTGTGGGGGAATTATTACTGGGACAGCGCTTTCGTTATTTTTAGCTGTGGAAGGCGTTCAACTGTTTTGCTGATCGGGAGTTGCCGTGTTCGTGGACTTCGTTCGGGAGTTTGGCGGTCGGCTGGATTTAAACTGCATTTCTGGAGAAGGGGATTATTGACTAAACGGCGGCTTCATCTACCCGACGGTACGTGTCGTAACACCTTGGTAACCCCATCTCCAGCCATCTATCCAGTGTTAGGTCAGGTGAACAGTATTGTAAACTAGTTAGTGGGGCGTACACGTCTACGGGTCTCTGCAGCACTTTGGGTGCCCATCTTGCCCATATGTGGAGGGATATTTTGGAGGACATCAGGAGACTTATCTGTCAGGGTTGGAAGCGGGTGAGGATCCATATCAGGTCTGTCAGTGAGTGTGGTGCGCTAATCGCGTTTTCCAGCTGAAGCCACAAAGGGTTTTGCCAACTAGACAGGAGCCTTGCTGTTTGGGCCAGGTTGGTTGCCAAAAATAGTATTTAGAGATGTTAGGGACCCCCACGCCTCCTCCCCCCATGACCAATCCATGCTGGCTAGGTGGTTTCTTCTTCCATATATGTGCGTTCAACATACGTTGAAACTGCACTAAAGTTTTTTTGGGAATTTCGATGGGCAAGGCTCTGAATAGGAAGAGTAGTTGGGAGAGAATAATCATTTTTATGGTATTAATACGACCCAGCCACGAGGAGTGTTTTTCCCCCCAACCTTCCAGTGCCAAGTTAGACTTTGTCAGTACAGGTTATGTTTTAGTATGTGTTGCTTCTAAAGCGCCAGTTGTATACCCAGGTAAGAGATGGTATCTATTCTCCACTCGAATGGGAAGAGCGCCTTCAGGTCAGTCAGAGTGGTACTTGCTAGGTGCACTGGCAGCATCTGTGTTTTAGCTACATTGTTTTTGTAGTAGGATACCCGTCCGTAGTCAGAGAGAAGTGTTAACAGGCTTGGGAGGGAGTCTGTCGGGTTGGTGAGGAATAAAAGTATGTCACCGGTGAAGAGGGCGGATTCTATTAGCTAGAAATTTTGCTAAGAGCTTAGTGTTCGTGTTCAGCAACGAAATTGGCCTATAGTTTGCACAGGAGGTCGTGGTTTGCCTGGTTTGGGGATTGTGACTATAGTGGCTTTGAGCATGTCCGGTGGAATTTGGCCTGTCTCCAGAATATGGTTGAACAGGGCTGTCAGGTGTGGGAGTAGTTGGTCCTCGAATATCTTGTAGTAGTGGGTGGAGAATCCGTCAGGGCCTGGGGCTTTGTGTCGTGGGGTGGCGTGCAGTGCTTTGGATACTTCGTCTGTAGTAATTGGTCTGTCCAGGTCTTTGGCTTGGCCTCTAGTGATTTGGGGAAGATCTATACCATCAAGAAAGGCAAGTATGTCGGAGTGCGTTGGTTGGTGTCGGGAGGGTTCGGAGGAGAGGTTACACAGCGATTTGTAGAATGCTGCAAACCATCATTGTTGGGTTGACCAGTTTCTCCCCAGCCTTGTCCAGCAGGTAGGGTATTCTCATTTGAGAGTTTGTCGTTTTTAATTGGGTGGCCAGGAGTTTTCCCGCCCTGTTCCCTTGCCTATAATAGTCGGTTTTCAGTTTCCGTATAGCTCTCTCTACTATTTGAAATTGGTGGGTTTCCAGTTCTGTCCTAAGTGTGTGTAGTAAGGTTTTAGTCATGTCGCAGGGTGAGGCTTTATGTCAGTCCTCAGCCACACTCCTGCACTCTTACACAAAAATTACATACAAACACACCACTGTATTCAAACTCCAAGATTATAAACAAACACAATCCTTCACTCAAACACAAATACTACACATATATGTACATCTGCATTTAAAAGCCAACATTGCAATCAAACGCAAGCATTACTTAAAAACACACACGTGTTAAAAAATAACTAAAATTATATACCAGCAGCCCTTCAATCAATCACCAAACACTAGTACACCACTGCATTCCAATGGCAACAGTACATACAAATACACCCCATAATATTGTTAACCATATTAAATCACACAAGAAAATAACAGAAATAAAACATTTATTGTCATTGCAATCTAACAAAGAAGCATTCGGAATCTGTAGACAGGCGTCTACAAAATTCTAATAACCCACAGCCATATTCACCAAGGAGGTAAGTTTTTAGTTAATTAATTAGAGAACATAAAAATCAACCGATGCAGGAGACACAGTGCTTGCTAGTAAAATGGGGGTAGTTTACTGGCAAAAACGAGGTACAGATTCACTAAGCTGTATTCAAATCAGCGCAAACAAACTTCTACCTAGATCAGGGGCTGATAATCAACTTCGTGGAGTCCTGACTGACTGCTACAACCGTACACCGAAAATGTTCGGCCTTCATCTCGCCACAAAAGGCTGTGACATCACAATATGTCAGAGAGACTCTCTTCTTCAAATAAAAAGTTGCCATTAACTAAGCCTCTGGATAACTCTTCATCCTAAAAAAAAAAAAATAAATAAAGTTAGAAACACATTCACAAAACGACATACTGTCAGAGCTAGTCACCAAAGTTTGAATTGCCAGGATTTTAAAGTGAATTTCACATTTTAATCAGCAGTTTGCATTTCGGTAAAATTCACTTTAGTGCCTATTCACTAAATGCCGAATTCTAGTAAATTAAAACTAAATTGCAAATCCATGCTCAAACACCCACGCTTTCACTACTAGTTAAGTGGTAGATTTTTTTGTCAATTTTTACTTTTTTGCAGTTTATTTTTCAATTTCACTACAATTCACTCGTTTGGATCTCCCAAAAATGATATATTTCAGTGAATAACATTGTTTCTGTTTGTCTTCGGCAGACAAAGATTGCCCTTTTTACAGTAACGTGTGAATAGATGCCACACATTGGGCTATTTGACAACCAGAGGTGCGCAGTGGTTCATATCCTAAAATAAAATAGGTCTATGAGGAAACAATTTAGTCTGTATCAGGTTGTGTATAAAAATGTGATTACTAATTAGAATGACTAGTTATAAAATGTATCTAGCTCCATATGCTATTTTTCCAATCTGTCTCAGAATTCCATGCACATAAAATAAATTGCAAACGATGCTGGGACAGGTTTACACATACGTATGAAATAATCTACTCAGCTATAGATTGCTAGCTCATTGGCTAGAATATTGTTGAGATTAAATACTGAAGGGTTAATTTGCTAATTCCTAAGTATAATGAACTGAGAATTTAAATGCTAAATTTCAGTTTAAACAGAAGATTTGTAAATGTATTCAAGTTTTATGTGAAAGTTCGGTTTTCAGTTCACTGTTTGCTAAATAAATTTCTAATTAAAAAAAATAAAAATAATGCAGGAATGACATTTTTAGATAACAGGTTCACTATAAAAAATAATAATTCTGTTTTTAGCACATTAAAATATTTGTGCACAATAAGCATTTGTGCACCACGATCCATTCTATACTGAATACATTAGGGGGCGCTCTCACAGTGAAGGGAGTTTAACAGTACTCAAAAAATGATATAGTATTTTGAGCAAATACTTTCAAGGGGGATATTTTTACTGCTTTTTGTTTATTTATAGAGAAAACATTCTGAATAAAAGATGCTAAATGGCTGAACAAAAAAATTAATTCACAAATATTCAGAGGTGCCAAAGTTAGCCAGCAATTTTACATACATACAATCTAAATTTAAAACATTTTTCCGAAATTATTCTCTCAAACTTTTGTACATGTTTTCCGAACATGTACAGTTAGTTTGTAATTTGCCAACCTGCCCCTATCACATATTTTACTGTTCCACGGTGACATTAACTTCGTGACCACATTCTATTTTAGTTTGGCAATCATAGAATACCTTCAATCTTCAAAAACGTCTTCTTTATGTTATGTAGAAACACTGAGTTTTTAAGACTTTAATTCCATTGTTATTTCAAATGCAATCAAAATAAATGTCTTACGCTGCTCAATTTTTGGCTAAGTTTGGCAACAGACGGAACTGTTCTTGGCACCTCATCTTTCCATTACCCAGTAGCTCTAGCTTGTAACGGCTGATTGGGACAGACATATTATCATGCAATACATGCCTATGGCACCAAACTGTGCAAGCTTTAGATCATCAATCCAGAGATATTCCATAGCCGGGAGGTGAGTCCGACAGGAGCTGGAGAGGAAGATGGCACTATGAGGAGGGATAGATTCAGGTAAGTATATTTACCATTCCCCTCACTCACTGGATGTGACTATATACAGTTTTAATTAAAATTACTCAACCCCCAACTGAAAATCAGGGTTATTGTAAAAATTACAGACTTTCAGCTGTTTGCAATGAAAACATCAAACAAAAGCAATCGAAATAGTCAAAACAATAAATGCTTAAAGTTTTTTTCCCCAAATTCAGTTGAAAATGCAACGTATAATGACTTCTCCAGTCTCAAAATTATTCAACCCATTCATGGCAAGCATCTTTAGTACTTGGTAGAGCACCCTTTTGTTGTTATGACCTGCTGCAAACGGGATGGAGAGCCAGACACCAGCTTCTGGCTGCATTCCTGAAAAATATTAGCCCATTGCTCATGAGCAATGGCCTCCAGTTCAGTAATATTCTTGGGTTTGCATGCTACAGCCATCGTCTTCAAATCCCACCACAGATTTTCAATGGGGTTCAGGGCAGATGACTGTGATGGCCACTGTAGAATTTCCCTGGACTTCTTCTGAAACTAAGGCTTCGTGGAACTTGAGGTATGCTTGGGATCAGTCTTGTTGAAAGGTTCAAAGACGCCCAAGCTTCAGCTTGCTCACAGACAGCATGACCTATTCTCCCAGGATTCTCAGATACTTCAATAAATCCATATTGCCTTCCACACACTGCAGGTTTCCAGTGCCATGCAAAGTGAGGATGCAAAGTAGCCACAGAGCATCACAGAACCACCACAATGCTTAAAGGGACACTCCAGTGCCAGGAAAAGTAAACAAAACCATCCCTCCCACCACCCATCCCATGTAGCTGAAGGGGTGAAAACCCCTTTAGTGACTTACCTGAGACGGCCGCCGATGCAGGGGAGACCAATCGCGCATGCGCGGCCGCCGGCGGGGGAGACCTAATGCGCATGCTCGACAGTGCCGCGCGCGCATTAGACCTCTCCATAGGAAAGCATTGAAAATGCTTTCAATGCTTTCCACAGCGTGAGGATGTCCAGCGACAGAAAACCTGTGCTAGAAACCAGGAAGTGCCCTCTAGTGGCTGTCTAGTAGACAGCCACTAGAGGAGGAGTTAACCCTGAAATGTAATTATTGCAGTTTATGAAAACTGCAATATTTACAGCTGCAGGGTTAAGGGTAGTGGGAGTTGGCACCCAGACCACTCCAATGGGCAGAAGTGGTCTGGGTGCCTGCAGTGTCCCTTTAACAATGTTGTGTTCTTTTCAGCATAGACTTCATTCTTCTTCCTCCAGACATACTGCCGATCCATTCAACTGAAAAGTTCCAGTATTGTTTCATCCCTCAACAGAACAGAATCACAAAACTTATGTGGCTTATTTAAATGATTTTGAGCATATTGGAGCCAACTTTTATTGTGCTTTTGTGTCAGTAGTGGTGTACGTTTTGGATTTCTTTCATGAAAATCCTCTGTGCTCACTAAAACCTTAGTGCCTGTTGCCACCATGTCTTGCTGCAGGTGTTTTGCAGTCACTCAAGGATTTTTCACAACCGGTCTTCTCAGAAATTTGGTTTCAGCCATTGATAGCTTCCTTTTTCTGCCCTGTCCAGATAGTGCAACCACCATTCCTTCAACTTTGAACTTGCAAACTATTCTCCCAACGGTGTCTATAGGAACATTCAGTGCTTTCGCTATTTTTTTTGTATTCTGTTCTTTGTTTGTGAAGGGCAATGATCTATTTTCTTAACTTTGTGAACCATTTTTTTGCCATATTTCTAAAATGCAGTCAAACGAGACACTCGACAAACCCCAAGTAAGTTCAGGTGCAACTAATAATGCTTTTGATTAATTGCATCAGGTGTGCTTGAGACACCACCACCTGTTTTGCATATCTGTGCTGTTGTGAGGGATTCTATTCTCAGGATTGAATAAATTTGAGACTGGAGACTTTATTAGTTGCATTTTCAGTTGTTTTTGGGGAACACACTAGAAGCATTTGTAGTATTGAGCTATCGATTTGGTTGATGTGTTCATTGCAAAGAACTGTACATTGTACATGTTGACAATAACCCTGCTTTTCAATGGTGGTTGAAAAATTTTGATTACAACTGTAGCAGGACATGTCACAAAATGCAAAAACCCCACAAGTGACAATTCTGTATAAAGCAGGAGTTACGTCAATACTTCTTGTTATATGACAGACTATCCTGTATAGATTCCTTTTAGGGCACATCCTTCCAAACTGTGTGGCACAACACGTTAGTGTGTCGGCTGCACTGTCTCAGTGTCTTGTGTGAATGATGTGTCTGACAGGAAGAAGAGTGCATTGCACAGCGTTCCTCTCCTGCCGGTCACTCCATGTAGCAGTCCATCTGCTTAGCCACGCTACATGGAGGGAGGTGAGGCTAGGGAGGGGACAAATAAGGGCACAGAGGACAGAAGATGGAGGGGAGTGAGGACTGAAGAAGGGCATAAGAGGGGGATAGAAGGACACAGGAGAGGAGGGAGCTGTCACGTATTCATCCGCACATAAAATTGTGGTTAATGGCATTTATTGTCCTGATAGGAAAAGTTGGGCCGAGCAAAATTACCGTCCTGACAAAGTTGTGCCGAGCAGCAATCATGCACATGGAAACCTCGTAATTGCCTTTGGGGTCAAAGGCCAGTAACAGCCAATCAGATCCACAGGAGGGTTATTTAAGCCCAATTCTCCACTTGCTCATTGCCCTGTCGAGGTTTCATGCCTATGGTTATCTGAGAGTGCGTTCCTGATCTTGATTTTCTGGTATTTGACTTTGGCTTTGTTTTGACTTCCCTGATATCTGGTATCCTTGATTTTTGGCTTTCCCTCATCCTTGTGTCTGATTCTGGGTCCCTGACCTTGGCAAGTATTTTGTCTATTCTTGGAGACGTTAAGTCCGGCCATTCTAAGGTCCCGTTATACGTTATCCTTAGTCCTAGGTGTGACACAGTACTGCGTGCTGGATCAACTTGTAATCCTGACAGGGGCACAAAGAAACACACAGTGGACTGGGAGGAAACAGACACACAGAGGGGCTAAGGGGGCACAAAGAGACACACCGAATGGCAGGAAAACGAGACATACAGAGTGGCTGAGGTGACACAAAGAGTCACACAGAGGGGCTAAAGGGGGACAAAGAGACACACAGAAGGGCTGGCGGAAGATAAACACATAGAGGAAAGAGAAAAAGAGACACACAAAAGGGTTGGCAGAGAAACAGACACACACAGGGGCTGGTGGAAGAAAGAGGTCTGTCAGCCCGCCACTCCACTCTGATAGCCACAGTTAATAAGGTGAGAAGAGCCATCTTGGGCTGGGTATGTTATAATACAAAATTGTGAATAGGGGCCAGAGTTTTTTTAAAGACAGTAAAGGGATCATACATGTACTGTGCACGCACAGCATGTGGAATCGGGACGAAACTGCTATTGATTCCCTTACACTTCTGGTAAAACGGCCACAGCTCAAGTGACGTATTCAAGAAATAGAACACTGTTGTTGTGTCCCGAAATGATGCATGTCTAAAATGTGTGTCACCAACATGAAAAGCTCTGTTTTAGAGATATGGGACACTTTACAGCAGCCTTAATAAAGTAGCCAAAGGAACTGGTTTCTTTATTGAGAGAGGTTTTTTTTTTGGTGTGTAATTTATTTTTTAAGATGGATCACCTATATAATATAATCCAGTGACCACCATCTGGCAGGCGGTTGGCTCAACTATGCAAGTGCTGCGTATTTAGAAACTGGGCGATAACCCTGAAAGTACTAAACTGACGAACAGGTGGGTTTAAAAAAAGGAAAATTCATGAAATATATAACATTGATTAAGACCCCTTCTTATTTATCCCAATCAATCCTTTAAGAATGCATTACAATTTAGAGTATCGGGTATAGAATATTTAGAGAATTGCCCAGGAGTCAATTTATGAACAATTCAGAGAATAAATAAGCCATTGATAAATTGGGTGGTTTGCCATAAATCTACAGCAAACAATGAAGCATTTACTATGGGAATTTCCCACTGAAACCATTGGTTTCCATAGTGATTACTTTCTCTTTAGAACTCTGCTCGCTTTTCTGCTCCATGGCATTAAGCTTCAATATGAAATGATTGGCAGTTTGAAGATTCTACATGTTGTATAAGTTACGCATGTTATGTCTCTCTTTTTGGCCTGTGGCTGAGTGCAAGCACACAGCATTCTGGTCTGAGAGAAGATAAGAACTGGTGTTAAAGCATCGTTCCCGGAAAGAGTAGGTGTACAAATTATTCCCTGTAAACTAAGGTGTTTGCACTTCCTAAACCCTGTTCTACACTGCACGGGATGAAAAAGCTTCTCTCAGCAGGACACAGTGCCGCCGGCTGAGAATTATGGGTGAAACGCTAACCCTGCTTAAAGCATACATACGGTTTGTCTCCTGTGTGGCTTCTCATGTGGGTGGCAAGGTTAGAACTCTGACCAAAGCATTTGCCACAAGCATTGCAAATGAAGGGTCTCTCTCCTGTGTGGGTTCTCTCGTGCCGTGTTAGGTGGGACTGGAGCCTGAAACGTTTGTCACAGGTGGGGCAGGCCCAGGGTCTGCCCCCTGTGTGGCTGTCCTTATGCATATTGAAACTTGGCCAGTCCATGAACATTTCACCACAGATGTTGCACACATAGCTGTTCTCTTCCGTGTGGTTCCTCTGGTGTTTCCGGTAACCAGATCGAGTGAAAAAAGTTTTATCGCATTTATTGCATTTATACACAGTCTCGGTCATCAATGTAATATTGCCGGCTGAGTCAACGGTGCTTCTTTCCCTTGCTATGGACTTCTCTGGGGAAATTCTTGCAGAATCTCGCTGCCTCTCACGTGGTTGGTGCAGCTTGCTGCTGTGTCTGCCATCTACATGTCCAAGGTTATGTAGCATCGACCCCTGAGAACTGACTTGAGGAATGTCTTCAAAGAGAGTCTTCACCATGGCTTCTTCATCTGCTCAAAGGGAACAAAATAAAAATATAAACAACACATTCAAACTGTTTATAGTCACAATACATTACTGTGACCCCCTGCCACACTCAAAATATACACTTTAAACACACTGACTCTAATACATGCCTTTATGTGTCCCTTATATTACAGGAAATGTTTATGATAAGCGTAATGGGTTAACATGTTCCAGTGTGGCCTGCAATTATAGAGAATTATAGTCTTAAGTGACAGCTATTTTAGATTAATTCAAGAATGTAACTCCCACAAGTCTCTGGCAATATTTATGCTTTCCACCTGTTAGCTGATTTACCCCTCACTGACATAATTTGGAAAATTGTTAAAGGGACACTATAGGCACCCAGATCACTTCAGCTCATTAAAGTGGTCTCGGTGCAGTGTCCCTATTGCACTTAGTGCTGCAATGTAAAACATTGCAGTTTTGGAGAAACTGCAATGTTTACATTGCAGCACTAAGTCGGCCTCCAGTAGCTGTCTACCAGACAGCCACTAGAGGCGTTTCCGTTATATGACTGGACTTTTGGTCCTCACGCTCTGCTCTGACATCCAGGGTCAGCTATTTCCCCATAGGAAAGCATTAATTCAAGTCATTTCAGTCTTACCCTGACAGGTAGGTGGTTAAGGCTTTAGATCAGTAGTTCCCAAACTTTTTTCACTTTTTTTTCAGGAAATGAGGCAGACTAATTTACAACATATTCCCTTTTACACAGTCCCTCCCTATGGTCCAATAATGGCACCTGAACCACATTTTGCATAGAATTCCAATGAATAAACACAGAATTATTATTAGCGAACTGGAACTCTGTGGAGTTACACCTCCAGCAGCAAAGGAGTAAAACTCTGTTTACACCTCATTTTATAGCAAAATGCTGAATGTACAGACTTCAGGCACCAAAAAACAGTGCGCAAGAGACCACTTCAACTCACTGACGTGGTTATGGTGTTTGGAGCGACCCTATAAAGAACCCATTGAGTTATGACATATTCACTACTTACCTGAACTGTAATTTCCTATGTAATTGCTGCTGGCTGTGTACATGTGCCACATCGGTTCTTCCTTTATATCACTGGGAAGGTCCATATTTGTTGTGTGCGTCCTGAGGAGAAAATATTACTGAGTGTTAAAAACATTATATTGTAATCGCAAAGCAGTGCTACACAAGCATGTCACTCCCAGCAAGACATCAAACCCAGCCACCGAATCATTGAAAGCTTCTCAAAACTTTAAGAAAACATGCAGAACATGAGTGAAAAATATGGGATGCAAAGTACATTACTCTTGGTTGTTGTGTACTTTTTTATACTTAAAATACTTAGTAATGTGTATGTTCCTTTTACAGACATTAAAGCAAGTGGCAGAGCTGGAAGTGGCTATGGAGCTATGAGTCTACAAATTAGAACTCCTGTTGTTTCGGAAAAATACTGAGCTTTGCTGGGCACTATTCAAACTCTGTGAACTTACCAAGCGATGTCCGAGTCTGACGAGTCATCTTGGACATGTCTGTGAAATGATGCAGCCATTGTAACTGGATGCAGCCTGGAATCCTGTCACAGCCTGCCAAAAACAATACACACTGAATTAAAACTCTAATACAAGGTAACATATAATGAGGCAATTGCAATACTGTCACAGAATCCCGGGTTACAGTCAGACAACCGTCACTGCTTCCCGGGCTACTGTCAGAAACCAGTCACCGCTTCCCAGGTTACTGTCAGACACCAGTCACCGCTTCCCAGGTTACAGTCAGACACGCGTCACCGCTTCTCGGGTTACACTCAGACACGCGTCACCGCTTCCCAGGTTACAGTCAGACAACCGTCACCGCTTCCTGGGTTACACTGAGACACCCGTCACCGCTTCCTGGGTTCTAGTCAGACAACCGTCACCGCTTCCCGGGTTATAGTCAGACAACCGTCACCGCTTCCCGGGTTACAGTCAGACAACCGTCACCGCTTCCCGGGCTACTGTCAAGATATCCATCATTGCTTCACAAGTTACAGTCAGACATGCGTCACCGCTTCCCGGCTTACAATCAGACACGCGTCACCGCTTCCCAGCTTACAGTCAGACACGCATCACCGCTTCCCGGCTTACAGTCAGACACGCATCACCGCTTCACAGGTTACAGTTAGACATGCGCCACCGCTTCCTGGGTTACAGTCAGACATGCACCACCGCTTCCTGGGTTACAGTCAGATACGCGCCACCGCTTCCTGGGTTACAGTCAGATACGCGCCACCGCTTCCTGGGTTACAGTCAGATACGCGCCACCGAAACTGGGTTACAGTCAGATGCGCGCCACCACTTCCTGGGTTACAGTCAGATACGCGCCACCGCTTCCTGGGTTACAATCAGATGCGCATCACCGCTTCCTAGGCTACTGTTAGACCTGCGTCACTACTTCCCGGGTTACAGTCAGATACGCGTCACCGCTTCCTGGGCTATTGTCAGACCTGTGTAGCCACTTCCCGGGATACAAGAGAGAAAAAGGAAAGTATAGGAAACTGATGTTGCAAGCTTTATTTAAGGGAAAGCTACCCCACTTAAAAAAATGGGACATTTCGGCTCAAATGAGTCTTAATCATGCATACAGGATACAAGGGTTCAATGTGTATAAATAGGTTCCTCCCAATTTAATTAATTAATTACATACTAGTTCATTACATATAAATGTGACTCTACATACAGATATAAAAAACTAAACATGGAGATTTCCAGATGCAAAAAGTGGCAGATATTTTAAGGTGCAGTACTGTAAGCATATGTACTAGGAAAGATTGTACAAAAAATTCACAACACACTTTAAATTTCATACTGAGTAGAATTTTTTTTTTTTTTTTTACAGAAATATGATGAACATTTCCTTTGAAGTGAACGCTGGCGTGTTATTATGTACAGCCCGTAACACACATACATACACCCAATGAAGATCAGATGGGTACACATAGAGACAGGGCTACATAATAAGCTTAAAGATAAAAAATAAATACCTAAACAAAATAAATAAATCAAAAGCTGAAAAGTTAAAATAGTGTGGAGCCCCCACAACCCAGGTGGACATAGAAGGGTAAGTTTCCTTGAAAACTGACTAAAAAAAGAAGAAACAAAGAACAGGAAAACATTTGTATTGCAGACGGATAAATAATGAGAAAATATTGCGGATCATTATAAAAATCGAAATCTCAAAGTTGTCAAATTTGGAAGTGGGATAGAAAGACAGTCCCTTTAACAGTACTTTCAGGTCCCATCCCCCTAGTATAGTGTCTGAGATCTTCTCTCGGTCCGGACTGAATCTGGTCTTTGGTCTGGTTGCCTGGTCGTTTGTCGCTACATCTCGTTCTTCCCTTCCTCTGTTACTCAGATGGCCCGATCCAAAAAAAGAACTGGAATACGGAGTGTTGGAAAATAATTGGTCGTCTGAGGTCTCAGTTGTCCCTGAAGGTGAAGAGCTTCCTGCTGTGTATGTGGCATGTTGTGGTCGCAGAGCTGTTAGTCTCTTACGTGTTCTCTCCATTAAAGCTTCATGTGTCAATTTATAAACCTTATTGTAGGCATAATCATGAAAGGAAATGTTCATGAAATTTCTAAAAAAAAAATGTCTACTCAGTATGAAATTTAAAATGTTGTACATATGCTTCTAGTACTGCTCCTTTAAATATCTGCCACTTTTTGCTTCTGGGAAACTCCATGTCTGTTTTTTCACATTTATATGTAATTATATAATTAAGCTGGAAGGAGCCTATTTATACACATTGAACCCTTGTATCCTTCATGCATGATTAAGGCTCATTTGAGCCGAAAGGACACATTTGTTTGGTCTAATCTTGAATAAAGCTTGCACCATCAGTTTCCCAGTGTGTTCACTTTTTTTCCTCTTTTGTTTGTTTGGAGTTGCGGTATCCAATTTGGTATGGAGCATCTCTTGGTTTGATGGCCGGATCATAATGTAGAACCTGTGTGCTGGGTTTCTTCATTCTTGGAGAGCTTCCTGGTCTACAGTCAGACTCGGATCACAGCTTCATGGACAACAATCAGACCTATGGTACACCTTCCTGGGCAACAATCAGACCTGCGCCACATATTCCTGGGCTATAATTAGACCTGCACCACAGCTTCCCGGGCTACAATCAGACCTGCGCCACAGCTTCCTGGCTACAATCAGACACGAGTCACAACTTCGTGGACAACAATAAGACCTGCGCCACAGCTTCCTGGGCTACAGTCAGAACTGCGTCACAGGTTCCTGGGATACAACAAGACCCAAGTCACACCTTCCGGGACTACAGTCAGACCCTTGTCGCAGAACTCCAGGCAAAAATCAAGTCTCTGTCCTCTACCACTTTCAGACTAAGCATCTGTTAGTCTCAATGAAGTTCATATTATTAGTACAAGAATTGCAATGAATACATTGCTGGATAAGTTTCAATGATATCACACCTGAAAACTGACCACACAATGATTTATATACTGTGCTTTCAAACAACGAACTGAGACTCAAGACATATTCCCAGAAGTTACACTCATCTGTAACCAGGATCTACGTCATTTCACCAACTGCACATTGGTTTGATTGAAGACAGACGGCAACACAGACAATTAAATTCCATAGCAGCAATCCTTATAACAAGGCTACAGTGGGAAACATGCATAACGAGACTAGCATAAATGTATACATTAAAGGGGCAATCTAAGCACCATAACCACCGCAGCTCAGAGGGTTATTCACACAGGGGTGAATTTCAAACTAAAGGCCAAAACAGTAACAAAACAACTGAAACATACATAATGGACTTCCCATATAGCCAGAATAAATTGTATTATATTTTAATTTTTAATCCATAAGAGGTGCATTGTGGGTATGCTCGCAGTTAAGACACAGTGCTATAATTAGGGTGAAACTTATTAATAAACAACCAACCAGGTATCCAATCAGCTATACAGCTTTAATTGTTTTTTGAAATAAATGTTCTCTAATGACTCATTACCTTAACTTTTACATATAGGTATGGACATGGGCTCAGCGTGTAATATTTTCTAAAAGCGAATTAGAGAAAGGCGTTACTGGCCCTAGAACACAGTGACCAATCCACTAAAACGTGAAATCATTGTCAACTAACCATAAAAGACAGGGTTGCAGTAGGTTTGTCCTACGTTGGGACAACACATCAACCAATACTGCCAGGGTGAAAGTCACAATCTATTCGGCCAAGGTACCACTGGGTTCTCGTTAATTAATGTCCAAGGAAAGGCTGGAAACCAGGAACCAAAGGCACAGTCAGCATGGATTTATATTTAAGAATTAGGGAAGTAGATCTTCTATAGTAATTAATATTAAATAGCACAAAAAGGTTCTGGCAGTAAATTATTAAGAGTAAGTATAGTCCGTGATCTGGGGAGGTCGTTAATGGGCTTTTAACCCACAACCATTGATGTAGGTACACTATGTAGACGGATTGTTTTATCTCTCAAAGAGATAAAATAGCAACAATCACCATAGGCTGTGCAGACAGAAGAGAGGCTACGGGCCAAATCAGGAATCTGGCAGCAAGCCGAAAGATCAAATGCTAAAGGATGCAAATACAGAAGGTATTGGTTTCTGTGCTGTTTGAAAATGAAGAGACAAAACACAGGCGTGTTTCTGGCTGCAGAACTAACCTGCTGGCACTTACAAGGTATAATAGAACAATGCAGGAAAGACATTATTATACACCGCAGGAGCAGCACACAAATAATGAATAATAAACATTTGCATTGGGATTATAAAATAAACATGTGGCTACATTCATAAGCAGCAAGTGTCACTGTGTCCAGAAATCAGTTTCTTCCCCCAATAATCCAGAGCCTCTAATTCTGGTCCATGGGGTATGTTATTGACTTCCAATCTCCTGTCCAGTAGGGTTAATGGGGACAATAGTTTATCCTCAAGAACAGTTCCGCCCATCAGTCCGCAGCTCATCTTTCTCCGAAGGACAGAGAGCTTCATCAAACCAGAACGTGTGAAGAGCAGAAGGAAAAGATCACTCCTGGAACCAACATTTAAAGGGACACTATAGTCACCAAAACAACTACAGCTTATTGAATTTGTTCTGGTGAGTAGAATCATTCCCTTCAGGCTTTTTGCAGTAAGCACTGTCTTTTCAGAGAAAATGCAGTGTTTACATTACAGCCTAGTGATACCTCCACTGGCCATTCCTCAGATGGCTACTAGAGGTGCTTCCTGGGAGAGTGATGCACAGAGTGACTGGCATTCAGTGTCTCCTCCCTCTGCATGCAGACACTGAACTTTCCTCATAGAGATGCATTGATTCAATTCATCTCTTTGAGGAGATGCTGATTGGCCAAGGCTGTGTTTGGCCTGTGCTGGCTCTGCCCCTAATCTGCTTCCTAGACAATCTCAGCCAACCCAATGCTTTCCTACGGGAAAGCATTGTGATTGGCTAAGATCACCACTTTTGATAATTTCAGAATAACAGGCAGGTCAGGGACAGAGCCAGCACCAGCAAACTTCAATAAAGGTAAGATTTTACTATATTTAGGGAGGGCTAGATTGTGTTTTTAACACTATGTGGTCAGGAATACATATTTTTCTTCCTGACCTTATAGTGTTCCTTTAATGAAGTAGTATTGGTTTATATATCATGTCCCTGCAGTCTCACTGCTCAATTCTCTGCAACTTAGGAGTTAAATCACTTGGTTTATGCAGCCCTAGGTACACCTCCTTGCATGTGACTTACGCAGCCTTCCTAAACACTTCCTGGAAAGAGTAATCTAATGTTTACACTTCCTTTATTGCAAATGCTGTATTCATTTCTTATCTCCTGCTCTGTTAATAGCTTGCTAGACCCCGCAGGAGCCTCCTGTATGTGATTAAAGTTAAATTTGCAGAGTAGGAGATAAAAAAAATTACAAACAAAAAAAAACCTTTTAAAGTAAGTTACACCTTATTGAAAAAGAAACAATTTTTTTCATGGAGGCTGTGTCAGTCACAGCCACGGGAGGTGAGATTTACCTCCTAAATGGTAGAGAATTGAGCAGTGAGACAGCAGGGGCATGATATACACATTATCTTCTTCATTAAACTAAAGTTGTCTTGTGACTGTAGTATCCCTTTAAATCTCATCTGTCACTTGCCCAGTCCTCCAATGTATCTAAATCCCGCTGTAGAGAAGTTATATCATGTTCAACCAGTATTTTCTTACCGCGTTTTGTGTCATCTGCACACACCAACAAATGACCTTCAATGCCAACTACAAGATCATTTAGAAATACAAATACTTATAAATTGTGCAATGCAAAGTTTGTATGTTATTCTTTATACAAATAAACTATGTATTATTTCCCAAGGTAGGCACATTTTATCAGCACCGTCTTTACCCAGCACTATCAGTGGACAATATTGACCCTCTTCAGTTCGGCTTCCGGCCCCTCCAGTCTACTGAGACTGCCCTTATTAAAGTCACTAACGACATTATCACAGCAAAATCCAAAAGGTCACTACTCCATACTAATTCTTCTTGACCTCTCTGCTGCCTTTGACACCATTGATCATGTTCTCCTTCTCCAAACTCTTCAGTCACTCAGTCTCTGTGACTCTGTCCTCTCGTGGTTTTCCTCATATTATACCCAACGCTCATTCATTGTCTTCTTTTCTAATGATACCTCCACGCTTCGTCCTGTGTCAGTTGGAGTCCCCCAAGGCTCTGTCCTTGGTCCCCTTCTATTTTCTCTTTACACTTCCTATCGTGGCAAACTTATTACCTCATTTGGATTCCAATACCACCTGTACGCTTATGACACCCAGATATTTCTCTCCTCCCTGGACCTCTCCCCTGATGTCCTGCAACGTGTCACCTCTTGCCTTTCTTCTATCTCTGATTGGATGTCCTCCCGCTTTCTGAAACTCAATCTTTCCAAAACAGAACTTCTTGTCTTTCCACCTAATATTAATTCTCCTCTCTCGTTCTCCCTTCAGATTGGTGGTACCCATATCAGCCCATCCTTACAAGCACGTTGTCTTGGTGTTACTTTTGATTCTGGCCTCACCTTTGAGCCTCACACCCAGTCTGTTGTGAAATCATGCCAATTCCACCTTTATAACATCACCCGCATTCGCCCCTTTCTTACACAAGATGCTACTAAAGAGCTTGTCCATGCACAAGTAATCTCTCACATGGACTATTGTAACTATCTCCTAATTGGTCTTCCCAATAGCTGAATCGCCCCGCTACAGTCTGTAATGAATGCTGCCGCCAGACTGATTTTCCTCTCACACCTCACCCCTCTGTCGGTCCATACATTGGCTTCCTGTAACCTATAGGAGTCAATTCAAAGTGCTAACCCATACCTATAAAACACTGAACAATTCTAGCCCCTCATATATCCTCACAGATCTGCAGGTATGCCCCTTCTCGGTCTCTCCGCTCTGCCCGTGACCTTCTCCTGTCCACTGCTCGCACCCGTACGGCCACCTTTCCTCTGGAATAGCCTGCCTCCCCCATCAGACCCCATGTCTTCAATCGTTTAAGAAGTGCCTTAAAACCCATCTCTTTAGAAAAGCCTATGACCTCCCAGACTAACCTCTACCTCACATACCTGTCTCTTGCTCTCTCCTAAAGGGCAGCACTTTCTCCTCCAGCTCTGCTTCACTCCCACCTTATTTGATTGCTATTTCTTGTCCTAATGTGTTTTTACCCCATCTCCTATAGACTGTAAGCTCGTTTGAGCAGGGCCCTCTTTAACCTATCGTTCCTGTAACTTTTTTTGTAATTGTCCTATTTATAGTTAAATCCCCCCTCTAATAATATTGTAAAGCTCTAAGGAATCTGCTGGCGCTATGATATATACTTGTTGCAGGATTTCCCAGGAAGCATTAATGCACTTTATATAAACATTATTAATGATAGGAACTACACGTAAAAGCGTATCAATTAAACTGTTAATAGCTCCCTCTCTTGCAACGGTCATTAGTCTAATATTATCCTTACTTTTTGTGTCACTTTAGCCCACTCCCTCTAGCATGTAAACTCACTGAGCAGGGCCTCAATCCCTCTGTTACTGTGTCACTATACCCCGCTCCCTCTAACATGTAAACTCACTGAGCAGGCCCTCAATCCCTCTGTTACTGTGTCACTATACCCCACTCCCTCTAACATGTAAACTCACTGAGCAGGGCCCTCAATCCCTCTGTTACTGTGTCACTATACCCCACTCCCTCTAACATGTAAACTCACTGAGCAGGCCCTCAATCCCTCTGTTACTGTGTCACTATACCCCACTCCCTCTAACATGTAAACTCACTGAGCAGGGCCCTCAATCCCTCTGTTACTGTGTCACTATACCCCACTCCCTCTAACATGTAAACTCACTGAGCAGGCCCTCAATCCCTCTGTTACTGTGTCACTATACCCCACTCCCTCTAACATGTAAACTCACTGAGCAGGCCCTCAATCCCTCTGTTACTGTGTCACTATACCCCACTCCCTCTAACATGTAAACTCACTGAGCAGGGCCCTCAATCCCTCTGTTACTGTGTCACTATACCCCACTCCCTCTAACATGTAAACTCACTGAGCAGGGCCCTCAATCCCTCTGTTACTGTGTCACTATACCCCACTCCCTCTAACATGTAAACTCACTGAGCAGGCCCTCAATCCCTCTGTTACTGTGTCACTATACCCCACTCCCTCTAACATGTAAACTCACTGAGCAGGCCCTCAATCCCTCTGTTACTGTGTCACTATACCCCACTCCCTCTAACATGTAAACTCACTGAGCAGGGCCCTCAATCCCTCTGTTACTGTGTCACTATACCCCACTCCCTCTAACATGTAAACTCACTGAGCAGGCCCTCAATCCCTCTGTTACTTTGTCACTATACCCCACTCTCTCTAACATGTAAACTCACTGAGCAGGGCCCTCAATCCCTCTGTTACTGTGTCACTATACCCCACTCCCTCTAACATGTAAGCTCACTGAGCAAGCCTTCAATCCCTCTGTTACTGTGTCACTATACCCCACTCCCTCTAACATGTAAACTCACTGAGCAGGCCCTCAATCCCTCTGTTACTGTGTCACTATACCCCACTCCCTCTAACATGTAAACTCACTGAGCAGGCCCTCAATCCCTCTGTTACTGTGTCACTATACCCCACTCCCTCTAACATGTAAACTCACTGAGCAGGCCATCAATCCCTCTGTTGCTGTCACTATACCCCACTCCCTCTAACATGTAAACTCACTGAGCAGGGCCCTCAATCCCTCTGTTACTGTGTCACTATACCCCACTCCCTCTAACATGTAAGCTCATTGAGCAGGCCCTCAATCCCTCTGTTACTGTGTCACTATACCCCACTCCCTCTAACATGTAAACTCACTGAGCAGAGCCCTCAATCCCTCTGTTACTGTGTCACTATACCCCACTCCCTCTAACATGTAAACTCACTGAGCAGGCCCTCAAGCCCTCTGTTACTGTGTCACTATACCCCACTCCCTCTAACATGTAAACTCACTGAGCAGGCCCTCAATCCCTCTGTTACTGTGTCACTATACCCCACTCCCTCTAGCATGTAAGCTCACTGAGCAGGGCCCTCAACCCCTCTGTTCCTGTGTGTCCAACTTGTCTGGTTACAACTACATGTCTGTTTGTCCACCCATTGTAAAGTGCTGTGGAATTTGTTGGCGCTGTATAAATAATAACATAATAATAAGAAGCAGAAGAAGAACATGTAGCAAAACACATGGATAGATGTTATTAGACAGTCACAGATGGGGGAACAGCTGGTCTGTCATTGGCACCCAGGACTGTAAGGGTTAATAGTCTGTCATTGGCACCCAGCACTGTAAGGCTTAATGAACTCCACCTGGCCAGTCACCCAGCACTGTAAGGGTTAAGGGTCTCCACCTGGCCAGTCACCCAGCACTGTAAGGGTTAAGGGTCTCCACCTGGCCAGTCACCCAGAACTATAAGGTTTAATAGTCTCTACCTGGCCAGTCACCCAGCACTGTAAGGCTTAACGGACTCTACCTGGCCAGTCACTCAGCACTGTAAGGGTTAATGGTCTCTACCTGGCCAGTTACTCGGCACTGTAAGGGTTAATGGTCTCTACCTGGCCAGTCACCCAGCACTGTAAGGCTTAACGGACTCTACCTGGCCAGTCACTCAGCACTGTAAGGGTTAATGGTCTCTACCTGGCCAGTTACTCGGCACTGTAAGGGTTAATGGTCTCTACCTGGCCAGTTACTTGGCACTGTAAGGGTTAAGGGTCTCCACCTGGCCATTCACCCAGCACTGTAAGGGTTAAGGGTCTCCACCTGGCCAGTCATCCAGCACTATAAGGTTTAATAGTCTCTACCTGGCCAGTCACCCAGCACTGTAAGGGTTAAGGGTCTCCACCTGGCCAGTCACCAAGCACTGTAAGGGTTAATGGTCTCTACCTGGCCAGTCACCCAGCACTGTAAGGGTTAAGGGTCTCCACCTGGCCAGTCACCCACCACAATGAGGGTTAATCGTTTCTACTTGGCTAGTCACCCACCACTGTAAGGCTTAACGGACTCCACCTGGCCAGTCACCCAGCACTGTAAGGGTTAATGGTCTCTACCTGGCCAGTCACCCAGCACTGTAAGGTTTAAGGGTCTCTACCTGGCCAGTAACTCAGCACTATAAGGGTTAATGGTCTCTAACTGGTCACCCAGCACTGTAAGGGTTAATGGTCTCTACCTGGCCAGTCACCCAACACTGTGAGGGTTAATGGTCTCTACCTGACCAGTCACCCAGCACTGTGAGGGTTAATGGTCTCTACCTGGCCAGTCACCCAGCAATGTGAGGGTTAATGGTCTCTACCTGGCCAGTCACCCAGCACTGTGAGGGTTAATGGTCTCTACCTGCCAAGTCAGCCAGCGCTGTAAGGGTTAATGGTCTCTACCTGGCCAGTCACCCAGCGCTGTGAGGGTTAATGTCTCTACCTGGCCAGTCACCCAGCACTGTGAGGGTTAATGTCTCTACCTGGCCAGTCACCCAGCACTGTGAGGGTTAATGGTCTCTACCTGCCAGTCACCCAGCACTGTGAGGGTGCTAATGGTCTCTACCTGGCCAGTCACCCAGCATTGTGAGGGTTAATGTCTCTACCTGGCCAGTCACCCAGCACTGTGTGTGAGGGTTAATACCCTACTGGCCAGGCACCCAGCAATGTGAGGTTGTCTCTACCTGGCCAGCCACCCAGCACTGTGAGGGTTAATGTCTCTACCTGGGCCAGGCCTCCCAGCACTGTAAGTGTTGGCTGTCTCTACCACAATACCCAGCACTGTAAGGGCAGTCCTACCTGGCCAGTCACCCAGCACTGTGAGGCTAATGGTCTCTACCTGGCCAAATAACCAGCACTGTGAGGGTTAAAGGTCTCTACCTGGCCAGTCACCCAGCACTGTGAGGGTTAATGGTCTCTACCTGGCCAGTCAACCAGCACTGTGAGGGTTAATGGTCTCTACCTGGCCAGTCACCCAGCACTGTGAGGGTTAATGGTCTCTACCTGTCCAGTCACCCAGCACTGTGAGGGTTAATGGTCTCTACCTGGCCAGTCACCCAGCACTGTGAGGGTTAATGGTCTCTACCTGGCCAGTCACCCAGCACTGTAAGGGTTAATGGTCTCTACCTGGCCAGGCACCCGGCACTGTAAGGGTTAATGGTCTCTACCTGGCCAGGCACCCAGCAATGTGAGGGTTAATGGTCTCTACCTGGCCAGGCACCCAGCAATGTGAGGGTTAATGTCTCTACCTGGCCAGTCACCCAGCACTGTGAGGGTTAATGGTCTCTACCTGGCCAGTCACCCAGCAATGTGAGGGTTAATGGTCTCTACCTGGCCAGTCACCCAGCACTGTGAGGGTTAATGGTCTCTACCTGCCAAGTCACCCAGCGCTGTAAGGGTTAATGGTCTCTACCTGGCCAGTCACCCAGCACTGTGAGGGTTAATGGTCTCTACCTGGCCAGGCACCCAGCACTGTAAGGGTTAATGGTATCTACCTGGCCAGGCACCCAGCACTGTGAGGGTTAATGGTCTCTACCTGGCCAGGCACCCAGCACTGTGAGGGTTAATGGTCTCTACCTGGCCAGGCACCCAGCACTGTGAGGGTTAATGATCTCTACCTGGCCAGGCACCCAGCACTGTAAGGGTTAATGGTCTCTACCTGGCCAGGCACCCAGCACTGTGAGGGTTAATGGTCTCTACCTGGCCAGTCACCCAGCACTGTAAGGGTTAATGGTATCTACCTGGCCAGTCACCCAGCACTGTGAGGGTTAATGATCTCTACCTGGCCAGGCACCCAGCACTGTAAGGGTTAATGGTCTCTGTGTTGGGATCCCGGCCATACATGCAGGTTTCTCCCCACCCCCCTTACTTACAATGGTAGGTTCTGCAGATACCGGCTGCGGATGGCTGGGTGAGGCGATTTGCTGGGGATGCAGGGGGTTCCAGGGTCAGTGCCCCCCAGGAGTGCCCAGTTTCAGGCAGGGATGGTACATGTGCCAGGGAAGGAAGCCCCAGCACCAGCCACAACCCAGGAAACACTTCAACAAAGACCTGACCGGAGCATCATGGGAAATGGAGTCCTCACTGGTAACAGCAGGACATGTGCAGCAGGAGAGACAGAGAATAACACTGAGTCACCTGACTGTCTGCTCCCCATCCCTGTATAACACACTGTATCCATGTATAACACACTATATCTCTGTATAACACACTGTATCCCTGTATAACACACTATATCCCTGTATAACACACTGTATCCCTGTATAACACACTGTATCTCTGTATAACACACACTGTATCCCTGTATAACACACACTGTATCCCTGTATAACACACACTGTATCCCTGTATAACACACACTGTATCCCTGTATAACACACACTGTATCCCTGTATAACACACACTGTATCTCTGTATAACACACACTGTATCCCTGTATAACACACACTGTATCCCTGTATAACACACACTGTATCCCTGTATAACACACACTGTATCCCTGTATAACACACACTGTATCCCTGTATAACACACACTGTATCTCTGTATAACACACTGTATCTCTGTATAACACACACACTGTATCCTCTGTATAACACACACTGTATCTCTGTATAACACACACTGTATCCCTGTATAACACACACTGTATCCCTGTATAACACACACTGTATCTCTGTATAACACACACTGTATCCCTGTATAACACACACTGTATCTCTGTATAACACACTGTATCCCTGTATAACACACACTGTATCTGTATAACACACACTGTATCTCTGTATAACACACACTGTATCTCTGTATAACACACACTGTATCTCTGTATAACACACACTGTATCTCTGTATAACACACACTGTATCTCTGTATAACACACACTGTATCCCTGTATAACACACTGTATCCCTGTATAAAACACACTGTATCCCTGTATAACACTCTGTATCCCTGTATAACACACACTGTATCCCTGTATAACACACTGTATCTCTGTATAACACACACAGTATCCCTGTATAACACACTATCTCTGTATAACACACACTGTATCCCTGTATAACACACTGTATCTCTGTATAACACACACTGTATCTCTGTATAACACACAGTATCCCTGTATAACACACACTGTATCTCTGTATAACACACACTGTATCCCTGTATAACACACACTGTATCTCTGTATAACACACACTTTCTCTGTATAACACACACTGTATCCCTGTATAACACACACTGTATCCATGTATAACACACACTATATCTCTGTATAACACACACTGTATTCCTGCATAACACACTGTATCCCTGTATAACACACACTGTATCTCTGTATAACACACACTATATCTCTGTATAACACACACTATATCCCTGCATAACACACTATTTCAAACTATACGGTACCATATGCCACTGATATAGGATTTTATATTGAAGTTCTATAATATTTAAGTAATTAAATTCTTTCCGTACTTCATATATAGCTCTATATCACTGGTCCAAATCCGTGTTTAACCCCAAAACACGATCCCAATAGTTTCCATGCTTTTGGTTTAAGTTCAATATCTTGGAACCTCAGAATATCATAACAATTTGATATAGATTTATATAAGTTAATCTTTTTATTAAAGATATTTTTATCATCGAGAATGAAAACGCTGAGCCAAATAGCATTTTATTCTCAGGTATGAAAAAATCTTCTTTGAAGTTAAAACCAAGGCCTTGGTGTATCTGTGGAAATATATCAACGTATTCCCCTCTGAGATATCAACGATCCTTAGCAATCCATGGCTAGCACTATTTACTAAATGGAGATCCGTTATGTTGTATTCTATAATATTAATGGAACTATATATATCGAAATTGTATCCATTAGTTTGCTTTTTCTAAATCTAACCAAGTTAGTCTCTTATTTAACATTAATGTATGTGTGAGGTGTAAAACATACAATTAAACCCAGAAATCCACATCTCTCTATTCTGTAACCGGTCGGCAGTCAGTATAGAGAGAGCCACCTCCATCTTAGCTCCCTGTCAATCATTGTTATAAGCTCCGCCCTTTACACCTGGCAGTCAGTATAGAGAGAGCCACCTCCATCTTAGCTCCCTGTCAATCATTGTTATAAGCTCCGCCCTTTACACCTGGCAGTCAGTATAGAGAGAGCCACCTCCATCTTAGCTCCCTGTCAATCATTGTTATAAGCTCCGCCCTTTACACCTGGCAGTCAGTATAGAGCCACCTCCATCTTAGCTCCCTGTCAATCATTGTTATAAGCTCCGCCCTTTACACCTGGCAGTCAGTATAGAGAGAGCCACCTCCATCTTAGCTCCCTGTCAATCATTGTTATAAGCTCCGCCCTTTACACCTGGCAGTCAGTATAGAGAGAGCCGCCTCCATCTTAGCTCCCTGTCAATCATTGTTATAAGCTCCGCCCTTTACACCTGGCAGTCAGTATAGAGAGAGCCACCTCCATCTTAGCTCCCTGTCAATCATTGTTATAAGCTCGCCCTTTACACCTGGCAGTCAGTATAGAGAGCCACCTCCATCTTAGCTCCCTGTCAATCATTGTTATAAGCTCCGCCCTTTACACCTGGCAGTCAGTATAGAGAGAGCAGCCTCCATCTTAGCTCCCTGTCAATCATTGTTATAAGCTCCGCCCTTTACACCTGGCAGTCAGTATAGAGAGAGCCGCCTCCATCTTAGCTCCCTGTCAATCATTGTTATAAGCTCAGCCCTTTACACCTGGCAGTCAGTATAGAGAGAGCCGCCTCCATCTTAGCTCCCTGTCAATCATTGTTATAAGCTCCGCCCTTTACACCTGGCAGTCAGTATAGAGAGAGCCACCTCCATCGTAGCTCCCTGTCAATCATTGTTATAAGCTCCGCCCTTTACACCTGGCAGTCAGTATAGAGAGAGCCTCCTCCATCTTAGCTCCCTGTCAATCATTGTTATAAGCTCCACCCTTTACACCTGGCAGTCAGTATAGAGAGAGCCACCTCCATCTTAGCTCCCTGTCAATCATTGTTATAAGCTCCGCCCTTTACACCTGGCAGTCAGTATAGAGAGAGCCGCCTCCATCTTAGCTCCCTGTCAATCATTGTTATAAGCTCCGCCCTTTACACCTGGCAGTCAGTATAGAGAGAGCCACCTCCATCTTAGCTCCCTGTCAGTCATTGTTATAAGCTCGCCCATTACACCTGCAGTCAGTATAGAGAGAGCCGCCTCCATCTTAGCTCCCTGTCAATCATTGTTATAAACTCCGCCCTTTACACCTGGCAGTCAGTATAGAGAGAGCCGCCTCCATCTTAGCTCCCTGTCAGTCATTGTTATAAGCTCCGCCCTTTACACCTGGCAGTCAGTCTAGAGAGAGCCGCCTCCATCTTAGCTCCCTGTCAGTCATTGTTATAAGCTCCGCCCTTTACACCTGGCAGTCAGTACAGAGAGAGAGAGTCCTCCATCTTAGCTCCCTGTCAATCATTGTTATAAGCTCCGCCCATTACACCTGGCAGTCAGTATAGAGAGAGCCGCCTTCATCTTAGCTCCCTGTCATTATTATAAGCTCCGCCCTTTACACCTGGCAGTCAGTATAGAGAGAGCCGCCTCCATCTTAGCTCCCTGTCAATCATTGTTATAAGCTCCGCCCATTACACCTGGCAGTCAGTATAGAGAGAGCCACCTCCATCCTAGCTCCCTGTCCGTCATTGTTATAAGCTCCGCCCTTTACACCTGGCAGTCAGTATAGAGAGAGCCACCTCCATCTTAGCTCCTTGTCAAACATTGTTGTAAGCTCCGCCCTTTACACCTGGCAGTCAGCATAGAGAGCCGCCTCCATCTTAGCTCCCTGTCAATCATTGTTGTAAGCTCCGCCCTTTACACCTGGCAGTCAGTATAAAGAGAGAGCCACCTCCATCTTAGCTCCTGTCAGTCATTGTTATAAGCTCCGCCCTTTACACCTGGCAGTCAGTATAAAGAGAGAGCCACCTCCATCTTAGCTCCCTGTCAGTCATTGTTATAAGCTCCGCCCTTTACACCTGGCAGTCAGTATAGAGAGAGCCGCCTCCATCTTAGCTTCTGTCAGTCATTGTTATAAGCTCCGCCCATTACACCTGGCAGTCAGTATAGAGAGAGCCGCCTCCATCTTAGCTCCCTGTCATTATTATAAGCTCCGCCCTTTACACCTGGCAGTCAGTATAGAGAGAGCCGCCTCCATCTTAGCTCCCTGTCAATCATTGTTATAAGTTCCGCCCATTACACCTGGCAGTCAGTATAGAGAGAGCCGCCTCCATCTTAGCTCCCTGTCAGTCATTGTTATAAGCTCCGCCCTCTACACCTGGCAGTCAGTATAGAGAAAGCCGCCTCCATCT
>OW240913.1:9582797-9595667 GCA_933207985.1 Pelobates cultripes
ACATGGATATCTGCAAGTCTTAACAAAATCTCGCTGCCTATTTCTGATGGAACATCGTTCCATGAATTTGCAGACGATGACAACTACACCATACTGCCTCCTGTGGCTTGAAAACATTGGAAAGTGACGTGCTATCCAGTCTCTGGCGCTATGAAGCTGTCGCTGTAAACCTTTACTTTTCATGACGTTTTCTTTCTTTTCGGCTCCATGTTTGCTGCCCAAAGAGCACCCCCGTCCTCCGATGACAGTTGGGGAAACATGCCACTCCTGTGTTGCTTTCCATATTTGAATTTGTGCACTAAACATTTAGCTGAAAGAAACACGCTGAGAATGTAAGTGTTTACAGGGTCAGCTTCATTGCACCATGACCAGGATCAGGGAGAGGTATTAGCAGTAGTAAGAGGGAAGTGCTCATGCCATTGTACAGAACACTGGTGAGACCTCACTTGGAGTATTGTACACAGTACTGGAGACCATATCTTCAGAAGGATATTGATACCTTAGAGAGGGTTCAGAGAAGGGCTACTAAACTGGTTCATGGATTGCGGGATAAAACTTACCAGGAAAGGTTAAAGGATCTTAACATGTATAGCTTGGAGGAAAGACGAGAAAGGGGGGATATGATAGAAACATTTAAATACATAAAGGGAATCAATACAGTAAAGGAGGAGACTGTTTAAAAGAAGAAAAACTACCACAACAAGAGGACATAGTCTTAAATTAGAGGGACAAAGGTTTAAAAATAATATCAGGAAGTATTACTTTACTGAGAGGGTAGTGGATGCATGGAATAGCCTTCCAGCTGTGGGATAGGCATAAGGCTATCCTAACAAAGTATTTAGACATTTTTGCAGACTAGAGTAGCTGAAGGGTTATTATCTGCCTTCACATTCTATGTTCTAACACTTCGCCAGATCGCAGCTGATAATTGCAGCTGAATGTTCTGTAGCTCAGTTTTATGAAAATATTATTTAAACTTTCCTGAATATTGTTTTAAATAGATTCATGTAAAGAAAATTTGAAGTGACCGATCCTTTAAGAGCTCTGTTTTTCATGTATGTAGATTTATACCCACTGCACTCCATGTATATTGCTCCAACATATTGTGTAGCGCTGTATTATAGGTAAACAAAACCTACAAATAAAATCGGGCTGAGCAATGACACATTTTTCGGTGCAGGGACTTTTTCAGGGTTATTAACTAAACTGATAATTCACAGTGAATTTCAAATGTAAGGCCAAATTAGCCTGACTGAAAGCGTGGCTAGTTTTAATCATTTTTCTACTTTGGCTATTATTTTATTCTCTTTGAATTCTCATTTTAGTGTGTATCCCTGTTAGTGTGGCCTTATTAGCCTCTCTGTCCATGTTTCCATCAAGTTACAAGAAGCATGGGCAGAATCATATTGAGGGTTAGTGGGGGGAAATTTACCACAAAGAGGAAATTGATGAATTTTGATGAAGCCTCTTACAGGCATTACAGGACCAAGAGGTGACTAGAAAGTATACGTATTTACTATGCACTGCTAATTCATGCGAAAAAACGAACCCAAAACATTTTTATTAACGTGTAAACTTGAATTTCTTAGCTTTTTTCTTTTGATAATTATACAGTGAGCTTTTGATCAGTGTAATTGGAAGTGATCAGTTTGGATGAATTGAAATGTCTGCACTGTTTATAGAATTTTCATGTCTGCTGAGTATTGATCTGAATTGAGAATACCGAAGTGATGCTAAATACTGGAAGGGTTAACATTGGACAGGGAGACAGTCTACATATTGTGTGCATATTGCAATCACAGCCCGGGAAACAGTCAATGAATTCAGGCTGCACATGGCATCACGCAGGTTATGTATAAAAGCATTGCATTCTGTTTTTACATGGATTTTCTGTCATTTTTCATCTCACCGTTTAACACTGTGCTCTCCATTGATCTCACTGTATGACGCTGTGCTCTCCATTGATCTCACTGTATGACGCTGGGCTCTCCATTGATCTCACTGTATGACGCTGTGCTCTCCATTGATCTCACTGTATGACGCTGGGCTCTCCATTGATCTCACTGTATGACGCTGTGCTCTCCATTGATCTCACTGTATGACGCTGTGCTCTCCATTGATCTCACTGTATGACGCTGGGCTCTCCATTGATCTCACTGTATGACGCTGTGCTCTCCATTGATCTCACTGTATGACGCTGTGCTCTCCATTGATCTCACTGTATGACGCTGTGCTCTCCATTGATCTCACTGTATGACGCTGTGCTCTCCATTGATCTCACTGTATGACGCTGTGCTCTCCATTGATCTCACTGTATGACGCTGGGCTCTCCATTGATCTCACTGTATGACGCTGGGCTCTCCATTGATCTCACTGTATGACGCTGTGCTCTCCATTGATCTCACTGTATGACGCTGGGCTCTCCATTGATCTCACTGTATGACGCTGTGCTCTCCATTGATCTCACTGTATGACGCTGGGCTCTCCATTGATCTCACTGTATGACGCTGTGCTCTCCATTGATCTCACTGTATGACGCTGTGCTCTCCATTGATCTCACTGTATGACGCTGGGCTCTCCATTGATCTCACTGTATGACGCTGGGCTCTCCATCTCACACTATATATATATATATATATATATATATATATATATATATATATATAATCTATCTCGCTCTATCCGCTTTACAGGGCTGAGCGATGCTTTACAATACCGGGCTGAGCAACGCACTGCTTTGCTATACCGGGCTGAGCGACGCACTGCTTTGCTATACCGGGCTGAGCGATGCATTGCTCTGCTATACAGGGCTGAGCGACGCATTGCTCTGCTATACAGGGCTGAGCGATGCATTGCTCTGCTATACCGGGCTGAGCGACGCACTGCTTTGCTATACCGGGCTGAGCGATGCATTGCTCTGCTATACAGGGCTGAGCGACGCATTGCTCTGCTATACAGGGCTGAGCGACGCATTGCTCTGCTATACAGGGCTGAGCGATGCATTGCTCTGCTATACCGGGCTGAGCGACGCACTGCTTTACTATACCGGGCTGAGCGACGCATTGCTCTGCTATACAGGGCTGAGCGACGCACTGCTTTGCTATACCGGGCTGAGCGATGCATTGCTCTGCTATACCGGGCTGAGCGACGCATTGCTCTGCTATACCGGGCTGAGCGACGCACTGCTTTGCTATACCGGGCTGAGCGACGCATTGCTCTGCTATACCGGGCTGAGCGACGCATTGCTCTGCTATACCGGGCTGAGCGACGCACTGCTTTGCTATACCGGGCTGAGCGACGCATTGCTCTGCTATACCGGGCTGAGCGACGCACTGCTTTGCTATACCGGGCTGAGCGACGCACTGCTTTGCTATACCGGGCTGAGCGACGCATTGCTCTGCTATACCGGACTGAGCGACGCTTTGATCTGCCATGTGCTGCTGTAAAGTAATATTCTGCTAACTCCATTTTATGTTACTACTGATTTAGTTTCACAGCCGACTAAGCTACAGTTAAATTAACACAATTTTTTAAATGAAACGATAAAACACAATCGAAGCATGTTTACAGAATCATTTCAAATGTTTTTCAATTGGTGTGAATGTTGATTGTTTTTAAGATTGTACACGATGTGAATGCACTGTATCTGTTTTCATTGAGATTCAGTGCTAGTGATTTAACTAATAAAGTTAAAAATATATTATTTTGTTAGTTGAGTATTATTTTATAATCACCAAATAATAAAAAAAATGGGAAATGTGTTTGGAAAAAACATTAAACGGAATGCTCCATTATAAATGAAACTGAATATTATATGCATATTATAAAGCATCTTTAAACCACATACATAACGCTAATTTCAACTAATTAAATTGGAAATTGTGATACATTTTTGCCTCAATTCTGCAATTTGGTTTTCCGTTTCGCTACCAATAGTCTACAAGATATTGTTCTCTCCTGGTGCTCCTCCTACCTCTCCCAGCGCTCTTTCAGTGTTTCTTTCTCTGACTCAGTCTCTTCTCTCTAACCACTCTCTGTTAGCATTCCCCAAAGGTCTGTTCTTGGTCCCCTACTGTTCTTGACCTATACTGCCTCCCTTGGTAAATTAATCAGCTCTTTTAGCTTCCGTTATCATTTCTATGCAGATGACACAAAAATATCTCTCCTCTCCTGATTTCTCCCCGTCCCTCTCGACTCTTAATCTGTCCAAAACAGAACTTCTCATCTTCTCATCTTACCTCTCAAGTGTTGCTACTTCCGTGTCTGTCTCCCTCCAAGTCAACGGCGCTACCATCACGTCTACCTCGCAGGCTCGCTGCCTGGGTGTTATCTTTTACTCCGACCTCTACTTCACTCCTCACGTCCAGTCGATAACCAAATCCTGCCGCTTCCATCTCAAAAACATAGCGCATATCCGCCCCTATTTAACATCGGATGCGGCTAAGGTGCTGGCCCATGCTGTTGTTTTCTATCGCCTTGACTACTGCAATCCGCTTCTCAGTGGTGTCGTATTCCCAACTAGCTCTGTTATAGTCTATAATGAATGTGGTAGCAAGGCTCTTCCTGTCCGCTCACATCTCCACCTCTGTCAGTCCCTACAGTGGCTTACTGTAAGATATAAGGCTCAATTTATAATTATGGTAATTTACAATTCTCTATACAATGCTGCTCCGACCTGCCTAGCTTTACTAATAAACAAATATGTTCGATCTCGGCCGCTGCGCTCTGCTGAAGACTTGCGTCTATCCTCTATTTGTACTCCCACCTCTAACTCATTCCTTCAAGACTTCTCTAGGGCAGCACCATTTCTGTGGAACTAACTTCCCTTCACCGTTACACTTTCACTCGGTTTCCTTCAAAAAACTTATTGAAAACTCACTTCAGGAAAGCATATCGATTTAACTGCGACTGCTTTCACTCTCCACACCTTGGTAACACACCATGACTCCTCTCCTGCAACTGTCATAAAAAAGCAAACCACTAAGCCCTCAGTGAATACTATTTTAGCAACCTACTTTTCTACCCTATCCTTACCCTTTGCGTAACAATACCCCACTCCCTCTAGCATGTAAGTAAGCTCATCGAGGAGGTGCCTCAACCCCTGTGTTCCTGTGCGTCCTTTTTGTCTAGTTTCAACTACATGTCTGTCAGTCCACCCATTGTACAGCGCTATGGATCTGCAGGCACTTTATAAATAATAATTTTAGTGCAAAAGTACAAATTCCAAAATGTCTTCAAACCTTTTCCAGCTCTGCTTTATCGGGCTAGTAGTTCTAGCATCTGTTCTCCATAATTCTGTATTAAGCAAATTGTATTCGCTAGACCGTATTTGTAGCGAACTGTTGTGTATAACTTTTCATGTAATGTGTGCTGAACCGCCCAATAATAGCGGTTTTAAACTTTCCAGATACACAGCACGTTTTCACTCCTTTAGGTATGTGCGAATGTCTTTTTTTTTTTTCACACTTGTCTTCCCCCTATATTGCTAGTCGGTATATTTGTGAATTTTGTACAGTTGATCTGAAACATATATATTTTTATTTTTTTTAAAGCTAAAAATACGTTGTTTTTTTTTTCCATTACCTCTCCTGCTATTCCTTCCGTCCTTGGAATGCTTCGACTTGGAATATCGAATAAGTTTGCAATTACAAACTAGCTATTAAAATAAATAAGAGAGTGACCACTGCATATGAATCATTTGTAGGAGCCTCACATATGGTTACTGAAGTAATCTCTAACAGGGGGTAACCCTTACTGATCAATATAGAAGCAAATAATTGTTGGAGAAATCCAGCAGAGTGGAAGTTTCACTATGAGATTACTATAAATGGGTAGAAGCCACTTCATTAGGATAAAAACATAGAACTTTATTAGCTAAGATTAAAAAAGAAAACACGTGTCTACAAACATGGACAAACTAGTGTGGCTAGTGGGCTGAAAATATTGTAACCACAGATATTCTTTGACAGAAAAAGGGGATTAACCACTGTTAGATATAAGGTCAGTAAAGAGCTAACTGGACACTCTGTGTCTAGGCAACGTTGCCGCAATATATCAGATTGTTACAAAGTATTATTTAAGAGCTCTTGCTTAGGAGAGGTTGAAATTAAAGGACTACTATAGTGCCAGGAAAACACGTGTTTTCCTGGCACTATAGTGCCCTGAGGGTGCTCCCACCCTCAGGGTCCCCCTCCTGCCAGGCTCTGGGGAGAGGAAAGGGGTTAAAACTTACCTTTCTCCAGGGCCGGGCGGGGAGCTCTCCGATCCTTCTCCTCTCCTCCCTTTCGGCTGAATGCGCGCGCGGCAACAGCTGCGCGCGCATTCAGCCGGTCTCATAGGAAAGCATTTACAATGCTTTCCTATGGACGCTTGCGTGTTCTCACTGTGATTTTCACAGTGAGAATCACGCAAGCGCCTCTAGCGGCCGTCAATGAGACAGCCACTAGAGGATTTGAGGGCTGGATTAACCCATTTATAAACATAGCAGTTTCTTTGAAACTGCTATGTTTATAAAAAAAAAAAAATGGGTTAACCCTAGCTGGACCTGGCACCCAGACCACTTCATTAAGTTGAAGTGGTCTGGGTGCCTAGAGTGGTCCTTTAAATAATCAATTTACTCATGTGGTAGTAGGCAGGGTGTAAGTATAGATGCAGTTATATAAAAGATGCACATTGAAAAAAACACGAGTCATAATGGCCTCATTAGATGGATACTTAGAAAAAGGAGTAACGATACGGCAGTGCTAAGTTAGATTAACAAAAGGTCAATATGTACTCTGCCTATGGCTCCTAATAAAATTAGATATATTATGAATAAATCTTAATGCTAGATAAACTGCTTCGAGGCAGTTCCCAGTACCCACTAAGGAGCCTTTTACTAAAGCTGAAATAGCCAAACAACCTAGCCACACCGTGAAACGAACTAAGTGCACATCAGTGAATAGTGCTCTAGAATGCCATCAACTTGACGCGCGTTTCGGCACAAATCGTGCCTTCCTCAAGAGATATGAACAGGTCTCCAGTCTCTTCGTTCAAATAGGGTGTAAGCCCACCCATAAGTGAAGTAATGCGTCCAATCCGGTCATTGGGACGTCACAGAATTATCAGGTGTCGTATTAAACGGCCGTTATCTATTAACTCCTTAAAGGGAAACCTCTAACCCAGCACTTAAAGTACTTTTTCGATATGAAACCAAATTGCACTAATATCCAAAGTACATTGTGTGTGGTAAAGTAAATCCCTTTGTATCCTTATTGGAAAGATCACTGCAGCAGAATCTAATAAGCGGATAAACTCTTATTTGTATATAGCATTATGACATAATCTAAAACAGTAGAGCTTAGTGAATCTATCCCACCCACTACACGGAGCCTGTCTCAAGGACATAACATGAGTATTAGAATTCTCGTTATTACTTTGGAGGAAAATGATTATAGTAAATATGTAAACACTTTAAATTTGTTTTAACATGTCACATAAGCAATATTCCTTTCTTAGATTTAAATGAGCCTAAGCAGAAAACACTGTTTAGGAGATTCTCCTCATTTTAATGGGTGTAATACTGTTAGATGTATATTGAAAAGTGAGCTTTTTTTCATGATTGACAGGGAGCTAAGATGGAGGTGGCTCTCTCTATACTGACTGCAAGGTGTAAAGGGCGGAGCTTATAACAATGACTGACAGGGAGCTAAGATGGAGGCGGCTCTCTCTATACTGACTGCCAGGTGTAAAGGGCGGAGCTTATAACAATGATTGACAGGGAGCTAAGATGGAGGCAGCTCTCTCTATACTGACTGCCAGGTGTAAAGGGCGGAGCTTATAACAATGATTGACAGGGAGCTAAGATGGAGGTGGCTCTCTCTATACTGACTGCCAGGTGTAAAGGGCGGAGCTTATAACAATGATTGACAGGGAGCTAAGATGGAGGTGGCTCTCTCCATACTGACTGCAAGGTGTGGGGCGGAGCTTATAACAATGATTGACAAGGAGCTAAGATGGATGCCTCCATACTGACCGCCAGGTGTAAAGGGCGGAGCTTATAACAATGACTGACAGGGAGCTAAGATGGAGGCGCTCTCTATACTGACTGCCAGGTGTAAAGGGCGCAGAGTTTATAACAATGACCGACAGGGAGCTCAAGATGGATACGCTCTCTATACCGACTGCCAGGTGTAAAGGGCGGAGCTTATAACAATGATTGACAGGGAGCTAAGATGGAGGCGGCTCTCTCTATACTGACTGCCAGGTGTAAAGGGCGGAGCTTATAACAATGATTGACAGGGAGCTAAGATGGAGGTGGCTCTCTCTATACTGACTGCCAGGTGTAAAGGGCGAGCTTATAACAATGATTGACAGGGAGCTAAGATGGAGGCGGCTCTCTCTATACTGACCAGGTGTAAAGGGCGGAGCTTATAACAATGATTGACAGGGAGCTAAGATGGAGGTGGCTCTCTATACTGACTGCCAGGTGTAAAGGGCGGAGCTTATAACAATGATTGACAGAGAGCTAAGATGGAGGCGGCTCTCTCTATACTGACTGCCAGGTGTAAAGGGCGGAGCTTATAGCAATGACTGACAGGGAGCCAAGATGGAGGTGGCTTTCTCTATACTGACTGCCAGGTGTAAAGGGCGGAGCTTATAACAATGACTGACAGGAGCTAAGATGGAGGCGGCTCTCTATGCTGACTGCCAGGGGTAAAGGGCGGAGCTTATAACAATGATTGACAGGGAGCTAAGATGGAGGCAGCTCTCTATGCTGACTGCCAAGGTGTAAAGGGCGGAGCTTATAACAATGATTGACAGGGAGCTAAGATGGAGGTGGCTCTCTCTATACTGACTGCCAGGTGTAAAGGGCAGAGCTTATAACAATGATTGACAGGGAGCTAAGATGGAGGTGGCTCTCTCTATACTGACTGGCAGGTGTAAAGGGCGGAGTTTATAACAATGATTGGCAGGGAGCTAAGATGGAGGTGGCTCTCTCTATACTGACTGCCAGGTGTAAAGGGCGGGGCTTATAACAATGATTGACAGGGAGCTAAGATGGAGGCTGCTCTCTCTATACTGACTGCCAGGTGTAAAGGGCAGAGCTTATAATAATGACTGACAGGGAGCTAAGATGGAGGTGGCTCTCTCTATACTGACTGCCAGGTGTAAAGGGCGGAGCTTATAACAATGATTGACAGGGAGCTAAGATGGAGGTGGCTCTCTCCATACTGACTGCCAGGTGTAAAGGGCTGAGCTTATAACAATGATTGACAGGGAGCTAAGATGGAGGCTGCTCTCTATACTGACTGCCAGGTGTAAAGGGCGGAGCTTATAACAATGATTGACAGGGAGCTAAGATGGAGGAGGCTCTCTCTATACTGACTGCCAGGTGTAAAGGGCGGAGTTTATAACAATGATTGACAGGGAGCTAAGATGGAGGAGGCTCTCTCTATACTGACTGCCAGGTGTAAAGGGCGGAGCTTATAACAATGATTGACAGGGAGCTAAGATGGAGGTGGCTCTCTCTATACTGACTGCCAGGTGTTAAGGGTGGAGCTTATAACAATGACTGACAAGGAGCTAAGATGGAGGTGGCTCTCTCTATACTGACTGCCAGGTGTAAAGGGCAGAGCTTATAACAATGATTGACAGGGAGCTAAGATGGAGGTGGCTCTCTCTATACTGACTGACAGGTGTAAAGGGCGGAGCTTATAACAATGATTGACAGGGAGCTAAGATGGAGGGGGCTCTCTCTATACTGACTGTCAGGTGTAAAGGGTGGAGCTTATAACAATGATTGACAGGGAGCTAAGATGGAGGCGGCTCTCTCTATACTGACTGCCAGGTGTAAAGGGCGGAGCTTATAACAATGATTGACAGGGAGCTAAGATGGAGGTGGCTCTCTATACTGACTGCCAGGTGTAAAGGGCGGAGCTTATAACAATGATTGACAGGGAGCTAAGATGGAGGTGGCTCTCTCTATACTGACTGCCAGGTGTAAAGGGCGGAGCTTATAACAATGATTGACAGGGAGCTAAGATGGAGGTGGCTCTCTCTATACTGACTGCCAGGTGTAAAGGGCGGAGCTTATAACAATGATTGACAGGGAGCTAAGATGGAGGTGGCTCTCTCTATACTGACTGCCGACCGGTTACAGAATAGAGAGATGTGAATTTCTGGGTTTAATTGTATGTTTTACACCTCACACATACATTAATGTTAAATAAGAGACTAACTTGGTTAGATTTAGAAAAAGCAAACTAATGGATACAATTTCGATATATATAGTTCCATTAATATTATAGAATACAACATAACGGATCTCTATTTAGTAAATAGTGCTAGCCATGGATTGCTAAGGATCGTTGATATCTCAGAGGGGAATACGTTGATATATTTCCACAGATACACCAAGGCCTTGGTTTTAACTTCAAAGAAGATTTTTTCATACCTGAGAATAAAATGCTATTTGGCTCAGCGTTTTCATTCTCGATGATAAAAATATCTTTAATAAAAAGATTAACTTATATAAATCTATATCAAATTGTTATGATATTCTGAGGTTCCAAGATATTGAACTTAAACCAAAAGCATGGAAACTATTGGGATCGTGTTTTGGGGTTAAACACGGATTTGGACCAGTGATATAGAGCTATATATGAAGTACGGAAAGAATTTCATTACTTAAATATTATAGAACTTCAATATAAAATCCTATATCAGTGGCATATGGTACCGTATAGTTTGAAATAGTGTGTTATGCAGGGATATAGTGTGTGTTATACAGAGATATAGTGTGTGTTATACAGAGATACAGTGTGTGTTATACAGGGATACAGTGTGTTATGCAGGAATACAGTGTGTGTTATACAGAGATATAGTGTGTGTTATACATGGATACAGTGTGTGTTATACAGGGATACAGTGTGTGTTATACAGAGAAAGTGTGTGTTATACAGAGATACAGTGTGTGTTATACAGAGATACAGTGTGTGTTATACAGGGATACTGTGTGTTATACAGAGATACAGTGTGTGTTATACAGAGATACAGTGTGTTATACAGGGATACAGTGTGTGTTATACAGAGATAGTGTGTTATACAGGGATACTGTGTGTGTTATACAGAGATACAGTGTGTTATACAGGGATACAGTGTGTGTTATACAGGGATACAGAGTGTTATACAGGGATACAGTGTGTTTTATACAGGGATACAGTGTGTTATACAGGGATACAGTGTGTGTTATACAGAGATACAGTGTGTGTTATACAGAGATACAGTGTGTGTTATACAGAGATACAGTGTGTGTTATACAGAGATACAGTGTGTGTTATACAGAGATACAGTGTGTGTTATACAGAGATACAGTGTGTGTTATACAGGGATACAGTGTGTGTTATACAGGGATACAGTGTGTGTTATACAGGGATACAGTGTGTGTTATACAGGGATACTGTGTGTGTTATACAGGGATACTGTGTGTGTTATACAGGGATACTGTGTGTGTTATACAGGGATACTGTGTGTGTTATACAGGGATACAGTGTGTGTTATACAGGGATACAGTGTGTGTTATACAGGGATACAGTGTGTGTTATACAGGGATACAGTGTGTGTTATACAGAGATACAGTGTGTGTTATACAGGGATACTGTGTGTTATACAGAGATACAGTGTGTTATACAGGGATACAGTGTGTGTTATACAGAGATACAGTGTGTTATACAGGGATACAGTGTGTGTTATACAGGGATACAGTGTGTTATACAGAGATACAGTGTGTGTTATACAGGGATACAGTGTGTGTTATACAGGGATACAGTGTGTGTTATACAGGGATACAGTGTGTGTTATACAGGGATACAGTGTGTGTTATACAGGGATACAGTGTGTGTTATACAGGGATACAGTGTGTGTTATACAGGGATACAGTGTGTGTTATACAGAGATACAGTGTGTGTTATACAGGGATACAGTGTGTGTTATACAGGGATACAGTGTGTGTTATACAGGGATACAGTGTGTGTTATACAGGGATACAGTGTGTGTTATACAGGGATACAGTGTGTGTTATACAGGGATACAGTGTGTGTTATACAGGGATACAGTGTGTGTTATACAGGGATACAGTGTGTGTTATACAGGGATACAGTGTGTGTTATACAGGGATACAGTGTGTTATACAGGGATACAGTGTGTGTTATACAGAGATACAGTGTGTGTTATACAGGGATACATGGATACAGTGTGTTATACAGGGATGGGGAGCAGACAGTCAGGTGACTCAGTGTTATTCTCTGTCTCTCCTGCTGCACATGTCCTGCTGTTACCAGTGAGGACTCCATTTCCCATGATGCTCCGGTCAGGTCTTTGTTGAAGTGTTTCCTGGGTTGTGGCTGGTGCTGGGGCTTCCTTCCCTGGCACATGTACCATCCCTGCCTGAAACTGGGCACTCCTGGGGGGCACTGACCCTGGAACCCCCTGCATCCCCAGCAAATCGCCTCACCCAGCCATCCGCAGCCGGTATCTGCAGAACCTACCATTGTAAGTAAGGGGGGTGGGGAGAAACCTGCATGTATGGCCGGGATCCCAACACAGAGACCATTAACCCTTACAGTGCTGGGTGCCTGGCCAGGTAGAGATCATTAACCCTCACAGTGCTGGGTGACTGGCCAGGTAGATACCATTAACCCTTACAGTGCTGGGTGACTGGCCAGGTAGAGACCATTAACCCTCACAGTGCTGGGTGCCTGGCCAGGTAGAGACCATTAACCCTTACAGTGCTGGGTGCCTGGCCAGGTAGAGACCATTAACCCTTACAGTGCTGGGTGCCTGGCCAGGTAGAGATCATTAACCCTCACAGTGCTGGGTGACTGGCCAGGT
>OW240913.1:9595767-9631874 GCA_933207985.1 Pelobates cultripes
GGGAGAAATGTTAGAGTTTGCAATATATATTGCTGATGCTCTGCAAAACACGGTATGGGTCCCTGGGGCGGAGTATTTGGAGAGCAGGGTGGGCCAATGCTCCAACAGCACTAGTTGCTGTGTAACAGACCAGTATTTGGATCTGACTTAAGAGTTAACTAATTGGCACTCACCTGTAGCTAGTCAATTAGCAGACAGGCCTTTAAAAGACGAGATCAGCCTGCTGCAGAGTGGGGGGAGGAAAAGCCAGCAAGGAGAGCTGAAGGAGAGCTGAAGGAGAGCTGAAGGAGAGCTGAAGGAGAGCTGAAGGAGAGCTGAAGGAGAGCTGAAGGAGAGCTGAAGGAGAGCTGATGGAGAGCTGAAGGAGAGCTGAAGGAGAGCTGAAGGAGAGCTGAAGGAGAGCTGAAGGAGAGCTGAAGGAGAGCTGAAGGAGAGCTGAAGGAGAGCGAACATCACGTGTTTATTGCAAAGCTATTTTAGTTTTTTTTGGAAAATTGGTAAGTGGGAAAGCCACCCAATTACAGATAGTGATTTCTGTCTAGTAAGAGCTCAAGTAACAGCAAGGAATTTTGTTTGTTTGTTGTTATTTAAAGCAGCTGTTTTTCTTATCAAATAAAAAGGAAAACCGAGCTGAATGTGTCCTGGACTTTGTATACCCTAGAAGGCTGTGGTTACTGCAAGATCTGTGACAATCCTACCTGTAAAAGAGGTGGTTTGTTACAACGTATTGTATGTGTGAGGGGCGCAGTGTGTGTGTATGTAAGAGGGGTGCTGTGTGTTAGGGTGTTTTTATCTGCCGTCACATTCTAGGTTTCTAATTTTCTTTGTCTGTTAACTCACTGAGGGTTATTTTGTCTACACTACAAAAAAGAAGTGTCTGGGGGTGCTGTGTGTGTTTGGGGGCTGTTAGTGTGAGTGTGAATGTATTTTTTATTTAAATTTAAATATTTTTTTATTAATAATTAAAAAAAAAAAAGTTATATCACCCCCTCCCTTCTTACCTTTAGCCTGGGAGGGGGGGAGCCGTGTTGCCATGGAGGGGGGGTGTGCTGCCATCCTTCTCTGGTGGTCCTAGTGGTGAGAGTGAACTCTAGCCTACACGCTAGAGTTCACTCTTGCAAGATCTGAGTGTTGCTGCAGTAACCGCGGCAATGCTCAGAATCCCGCGAGAGGACCCTGCGGAGCTGCTGGCTAGAGCTCCCTGGGTCCTCTCTCACTCCCCAGCCTGCGTCCGCCTGTAACAGTGCCTGTGGGCCGGTGAGGGAGATCTTTGATCTCCCCACTGGCCCATGGAGGCACACAGCAGGGCTGGCGCTCGGATAGCACTGGCCCTGCAGGGGCTGGTAGGGGAGATCCTGTGATCTCCCCTGCCGGCCTCGGCCCACGGTCATCGTGGCCCACCGGGCATTTGGATACACTGCAGGTTTTTGCACAATAATGCATGCCACCAATTTCATGGCTTTAAAACTATTTGTTAATCCACTGCCTTAGAGCTTGATAAACATTCACTCATCTTTACATTAAATATGGATTACTTTAAAGTGTGTTCTACCTGTAGTATTGAAGATATTTTTAATAATGCATTTCAGATTAAAAGTTATCCAGAGAGAAGGAAAAAAACATCATCAAAGAAACTTCAAAAGGTGCTACTGCAGGATACTGATAAATCAAAAGGTGTTCATAGATATATAACAATATTTCCACAATTTTCTGACCACAACAACCATGCAACGTCTGGGGAGGAAAGATTTGTCACATTAAACTCTTCCTACTCTAGTACATGTAAAGAATATATTGTACAATATCCATGTAATAAATAAAAAATGTTTGTCTTGCCAGAATTCTTAGGGTATACCCACTTTTGAGCCCATAGCATTTTGGATGGATATGAGCCATACCACATCTACATACATGCTGTGAACACGTACATGGCATTTAGATGGAAACGGCATCATGTGCTAATGGAAAGTTATCCTCTCAAATAACACAGAGGTGTATTTTGTTGTGTTTTTTTTTAGCAGATAAAGATTAGGTAATATTCCATAGGGTAGGAAATGTTAGGTCTGATCTGGTCTCGTAACTACATTTGTGCTCATACAGTGTCTCTAGTATTGGGATAAACTGGTATGCACATTAGATTGTACATGCCAGTTTATCCTCTTACAGACAGCTGCCATGCTTCTCTTGGAAGCAGGCAGCCTAGTCCTATTAGCGACTGCCTCACTTTTACATGGGATCAGCAGACAGGACCTTAAGAAACAGAAAGAGACCCCCGGACATGACAGCCCCAATCAGACGAGCTGGGCGAGCCCCCACTCTAGTGTCAGGTAGTGCCAGTCATCCCATCAGCATAGCCCAAAGTAAACACATGTGTCTATACAAAGATGCACATCGGTTTACTTTGTTTTTTAACCCTGCTTTCTTTTAGGTGCAGGGTGTGTGTAATGTAATTGTTTATAGTGTGTGTACTGTGAAATGTATTGCCTGCTCTCCTGTACTGCTGAGGTTTGCTACCAACTAGGTGGATTTGGCTATGGAGCTTGTCTAGTGCCCTCTGTTGGTAGCAACAGCAATATGCACTACTTGAATAGCAAGACTGGTTCATTTGCATATTGCTAATTCTGCAGGCATGTGAGATATTTTATGTTAATTATTGTCTCCCCCACCCCTTTAAAAATATGCCATTGTGTTATAATAAGTCACTGTATGTTGCCTGCTATGATTTGACTGTAATTTTATTGAGTATTCACAGCAATGTTAATGTCATGACCATATGGGCTAGTCCCAAGTAAGTTTTAGTCAGTTCTTCTTGACCCTCAACACATAGTCTTGTCTCGTGATTTGATGGGACAGCTATACTCACACTGGGGATTGCTATGCTCTGCATACTCCCTTGAGCTTTAATCACTTAGCTCTTTTAAGAGCTGTTCCTGTTACGCTTTCCTTGGAGGAGAGGTCTTCCCCACACAGTCCAGGATGCTGGAGGTTCATACAGGGTGCAAGGAAGAGGTCTTTCCCACACGGTCCTGGAGGACAGAAGCTGATCCAGGGTGGAAGGAAGACGGCGAGATTCCAGTCAAGCTACGGCGGTTGCGGAGTCTGCAGTGGTTGTGGTGACCGGTGCGGTGCTCGTGGTCCTCGGAGCAAGCTAGGAAGCGTCCATCAACAGAGGGTACTCGGTCGCAGTACGGTGAGCTCCGTTACAAATGTCATCTCAAAAACTTTCGAAGATAGTTATCTTTTATTTTGTAGGTTCAAATAAAGAAAATATAAAATATCATTGAGGCACAAAGATCTACTCAAAAGTGCAAAGTCTCCATAGGAAATATAATATATGAGCGATAAAATTGTTAATTATTGTAAGAATGTTTTGTTTCATTTAGTTTTCTTTTTTCTTTTAGACAATCATGGAAGTTTGATGCCGGTGCAGCTTTACGGTTTTTAATATTTTGCTGCACATTAAGATTAACTTTTAGAAGTTCAAGTGTGAAATTAGAGAAGATGAGCTACAGATTATTGCACACTACTATGTCCACAGGGGCGGACTGAGCATTCGGGCAGATTGATCATGGACCTAAGGGCCCGAGGCAGTCAGACGCCCAGCTGCACAGCCATTCTCTGACTGAAGAGATCAGAGATCTACCCAGCCAGAAAACTACCGCAAAACCTACTGCACTGAAAGTAACCCTCCCCACCTTCCCTCCCCTCCCCTTCCTCTCAGTGAGACCTGGCAGTGATTATTCTGTTCTTGCTGCCAGGTCTCTTCTCCTTGTGCAGTGCTCTGCTCTTTGTGAGGAGGAAGAAGAGAAGTGATGTCACTTCCTGCTCTCTCCTGCAGAGCACCTGGAAGATGAGGAGCTGCAGCAACACAACAGGTAAGCTCCTTGTGAATTTTTTTGTACAGACCTCATGTCTCCCCTACCCCCACCTCAGCACCCACCACAGCCCCCCGGTCACTCTGCACCCACTTCAGCCCCCCTGTCACTCTGCATCCACCTTGGCACCCCCGGTCACTCTGCACCCACCACACCCCCCCTGTCACTCTGCACCCACCTTGGCACCCCCGGTCACTCTGCACCCACTTCAGCCCCTCTGTCACTCTGCACCCACCACAGCCCCCCTGTCACTCTGCACCCACTTCAGCCCCACTGTCACTGTGCACCCACCTTGGCACCCCGGTCTGCACCCACCACCCATGCTGTCACTCTGCACCCACCTCAGCCCCTGTCACTCTGCACCCACCTCAGCCCCCCTGTCACTCTGCACCCACCTTAGCCCCCCTTCAACCAACAAGTTGACACACATGAATCACTAGCAGCATCCCACACATGCAACCCCACATGTAGACTACAAGCACATGTTTTCTAGGTGACTTGTATGGTTGCACATGGGGGGTACTCTGCTTGTAATGTCATCAGCAAAAATCTTTTTATTTCTACTTAATGCATGTTTATAATGTTTTTAACTTTATAAAGTTTAATGAGAAAACAATAAAGTAAATAGAAATTACCTTTATTAGTGATTAATGAGATCCTTGAGGTTGATGCTGCGAGACTAAATATTTGATATCTGGTTTGATTTTCGTAAGGAACATACGAAGGTCTCCTCTTTCGGTGATATTCAGACGACTTCTCTGGTTGCGCATAATATGATTTCTCATCTGTGCGTCAGCTCCCCTCCTCTTCCTCCTCAATTCCCCTCCCCACCTTTATTTCCCCCTTTTTTCTATTTTTTAACCTTACTTATAGCAATGCCCAGTAGGAATAGCCCACTTACTATAGCTTACTGTAGAGGAGAGGCAGTATAATCCACGATATCTCCACTGGGTAACAGGAACAACAAAGGATAATCCAGGGGAATCAGCATACAATAATCCAAGTAGCACTGCAGTAACCCTTCCTTCCCAAGAACTAGACGACACATAGGCTGGGAGTCAACTGAGGTCTTTTATTTCAGCTCCACAATTTATACAAGTCCCCATGCAAGGGGTTTCCTGAGTCCCCTCCCAGGGGCATTCCCAGAGGGGACTACATGGAGGACTTACAATACAGGACATTTCTCCCATCAGGCACTGCTGCACGAGAGGGATCCTCCCACTGGAATATACCGTTAAGTGGATTATCCCTCCGTGCAGCAGAACTCACAATTCACATTAAATTCAATAGCTCCATGAATATCTGGTTCATTTAAACGAATGGACGTTCGGTAGATAGCTGGGGTCTGAGCGCATCATTCGTGAGATTACCGCTCAGATCCCAGCTAAAACAACCGAACGCCACACGAAAAACACATTCACTAACACATAGCCTTAAAATACCGATTACATATAAGGGAACAAAATACCGAATGTCCCGGACCTCCCGAACGGTCTGGAGGCTCAGCGGTGTTCGTGCCGTCGAGTAGCCGTTTTTAGTACCACGCGCTCGACGACCAAACACCGCTGAGGGAACAAAGGATCCAAGATGGCCGACCGCCGCATGGTCGGTAGTCGAACGACGGCCACCCAGGAGAGCCTCTAATTACATTGTTGCAATCGGTTAATAGGCGCCACACGCCTCTAAGTGTGTGGGCTATTAAATTATATTTTGTTCGGTTCCCGAACGGCCCGCAAAGGTGCCGTTCGTGAAATGAAGAGAATCAGCTATCTGCGTTTGGCAGATAGCCCAGGCAGGCAACACATTATTAACATTGCATTACAGTACATGCTGGAACACACAATAGGAACCCCATACCGGCAACCCTTAAAGAGGCAGTACAGAAATAATGTCCAAGTGGCTAGGTTTGCCACACTTACTATATAATATGACAAGTTATTTTTCAGAGCAAATGCTATGAAAGTCATCTCAACTTATGCTTAGATGTTAATTAGAGATCTGCTTATAAGACTTGGATCCAGATGCCCCACAATAATATATTTTTAAAACTATTTTTCAGGTATGTGCAAATGAATTCACAAAGTTCAGAATTTTATCTGCGATATAAAGAAGATGTTCCTGCAATTTTTTGTTTGTTTTACAGGTGTGGCACAGAATGACAAGTTCTCGTACTGATGCAGATCTCACCAATGTCAACTACACAGCAAGACTGTTTAAAGTGAAAAGCAAGTCGCAAACAGCTCAAGACTTTACTGTAATTTGTTTCTGAAAATGTACCAATGTGCACATGTGAGGACTGGCAAAATCATTTCTTGCCTTACAAGCATGTGCTGCATTTTTCATAAGTATATGGTGGGGATAGGAAAAGCTCCATCCATTATATTCAAGCAATCCCCTGTTCTGTTTTGATTTGGAATGTTTTTTATTGCATTTTGACCACAAGGTAGAATTAGACATTCCAGACTGTAGTAGCTCTATCTTGTTCTGCCGTGATACTGTTACTCCATTTTGACCATGCAGGAGAACAAAGAGAATCACATTACTGTGTAGCGCTACACTGAATATAAAGCATCTTTTGGATACTGTGTTCTTAATTAAGGATGAAGACTATCTTGGGGAATTGGATTGTTCAATCAAAGATCTGCACCAGGGCACAAAACTTAAAAATACCTGTAAACCATGGACTCCCCTGCTTGAGTGTCCACATAAGACAAAGGTTTCCACAAATCTGCAATAATATGGAAGGCCTATACCCCAAGGATCCCAAAGATTTGGCTCCAAAGCTGAAATGCAAATACTTGCATAGTGAAGATTCTTCATCAAAAGCAGTTAAGTTAAATCCCTCAGGTAAATGGGTGACCATTCACAATATTTCTCTCACATACACTGCTAAATGGAGGATTCAGAAAAACAAATGGTTGGACAACATTATATCTGCGTGTCAGTATTTAATTTCTATACATTTCCGTTTGTTCTCAGGACTAATTGACACAATACTCCTAGCACATCAGTTTGTGCAAGTACGTGAATGTGAGCAAACCTTACAAATCCACCGTGTGTCCAATCATTGGGTTGTAGCTCACAAAAACTGAACTTCTCTTACAGTGTATGACTCGTTAAAGCCAGCTAAGATACAAAATACACTGAAAGAACAAATGGTAAAATTGCACAGGCCTTTATTTAGTGGAGCTCGAGGGGTTGTAAAACTTGACCGTATTTGCTGTCAAAAGTGAGATGGAGGCAGTGACTGTGGCGTATTTGCTATTGCAAATGAAGACCTTGCGAGTGGCTTTGATTTAAGCATCCTTAGTCTACAACAAAGTGAAATGAGCACCCTCTTAGGGAATTGCCTTGCAGAAAATAGGATTACAATGTTTCCATACAAGACATTGAATGCACCAGCAAAATCTTTCTTTAAGCGAGTTGAGCTCACAGTTCATTGTAAGTGTCATAGTATTTTGATGGCAATATGTTTTGCATGCAAGCTGTGCTTTCACTTCAGTTGTGTTGGGTTAAAAAAAGATGACCGGTGTGTGAAATCAAAGAAAAGATTATATTGTCCCTCTTTCAAAAAGAAAATAAAGATGAAAGAGGGAAGAAATAAACGAGTTTGATGAGTTTATAAAAAATAATAAGTGACTATGTTTACAGACCTGGGGGCAGAGTCTGCAAATCCTCGAAGATGGGTGCATAATCTTGTAGCTCTGCGCTACTGTCCTGCTAACTTTAGAGCTAACTTTAGCTTGAATACTGATTTCCACGCCACCATCATGTTGACAGTGTATTTCTGTTGCACGCTGTATGATTCAACCAGATGTACTTTTATTTTTGCATACTGTATTTTTCACTCTCTACTTTCTGTTAACTCTCTCAATCGCTTTTGGTGACCTACATCTTCATACCTGATGGTTGGAATAGGGGGGAACAGAGGGTGAGTACGGATCAGATTGGTAGTCATGACCTCAGACATTACTTATTGCCTTATTGTAATTCCACTGCTCCTCATACTGTGTACCAGCTGCCTATTCACTCAGACCAAGCACGCGCTACTTATTCACACTGTAGATTACACTGGTCTTACATGGTTACACACACACTCTCTCACATATATACACACACACACTGTAACTTACACACTGTCAGTGACATACATACAAAGTGTCCCTTACACATTTTCACTAAAACACTTTCCCTGACATACAGTGTCATTAAAACATTCTCACTAAAACATATTCTCGCTGACATGCACACTCTCACTGACATACAGTGTCACTTACACATTCTCACTAACACACACTCTCACTGACATACAGTGTGACTTACACACTCTCACTAACACACACACTCTCACTGACATACAGTGTCACTTACACATTCTCACTAACACACACTCTCACTGACATACAGTGTGACTTACACACTCTCACTAACACACACTCACTGACATACAGTGTGACTTACACATTCTCACTAACACACACTCTCACTGACATACACTTACACACTCTCACTAACACACACTCTCACTGACATACAGTGTGACTTACACATTCTCACTAACACACACTCTCACTGACATACAGTGTGACTTACACATTCTCACTAACACACACTCTCACTGACATACAGTGTGACTTACACACACACACTCTCACTAACACACACTCTCACTGACATACAGTGTGACTTACTTACACACTCTCACTAACACACACTCACTGACATACAGTGTCTTACACATTCTCACTAACACACACTCTCACTGACATACAGTGTGACTTACACACTCTCACTAACACACACTCACTGACATACAGTGTGACTTACACACTCTCACTAACACACTCACTGACATACAGTGTGACTTACACACTTCACTACACACACTCTCACTGACACAGTGTGACTTAGACATACAGTGTGACACACACTTCACTAACACTTCACTCACTAATGCGCACACTCTCACTGACCTTATTTGTGATGCAGAACATTAATAAATTATACTCTGGCTCATATATCTGAAATATTGTTTATTGAAGCTTTAGGTATTATTTAATAAGGAATTTTTACTAGTTTGTTGCAAAATTAGAAGAGCTTTAAACTGGGTATTTTGCCTCCTTTTGGATCAACCACAAAAAACAATGTGTAAAAGGCTGAACTTGATGGACGCAAGTCTCTTCTCAGCCTCTGTAACTGTTATTTAATTAAAAGCAAACATGGCCAGTGTTAGACACAGGAGCGCCAAACACCTGTACTTCGCAAAGTTGAAGATATTCAGCTCTTCCTGAAATGATAACATTGACGTATCGGCCAGTCATGCCATTACACTGAAATTTTAGAGTATTGACATTCGGTGTGTAGGTAACCACGGCACATCTGGAAAAAAGAGTGGAAAACCTGTTATAAATTTTGTGGCACAGGCTGGATGAAATTGACATTGATTATCAGGTGGCAGTCTCCAGGAAGAGACTTGCTTTATGTTAAATCGTTGCCTTTAAACTAGGGAACAACACGAGAATTGATTGCTGTAAGGGTTATGTTACTTGTCAATTTAAGATTGGGGCGATTTAGGGTTCAGAAGAACTTCTATAGACATGGTTGGCGGTACCTGCAGTCTTCAGAGGTAGAAGGACTTAGGTTAAGGAATTACAGTTATGGCCAGGATTTAACCTTAAGCCCCTTATCATTGATGCAAGTTTAAGTTAGGGGAGTTGGGTAAGACCTGTCAATCCCCCAACCAAAATGAATATTTCATAAAGATAAAATCTTTATGAAATTCTCACATTGACTGTGTTAGAATTTCACTGAGACAAAGATATAGAGACCTCTGATGAAGTGATTCAAGCAATCATGAAACGCACGGAAGGCAGCAATATCACTTCACTGACAAGAGCAAAAGGTGGAACGCACACAAAGAAATTCCAGTGGCAAACACAGTATTTAGATCCCCTACCTTGTCTGGAATATACAAATATCTCAAAACGTAAAGACCTGTCAAGCTGTATTAGTGCTTATGGTACATGTAACAGATGTCCTGTTCGTTGGATTAATAATTTTGTTGCTATCTTGAACTTTTACTTGCACTACCATTCACCTAAAACGGTTTACGAATTGAAACAAACAAACTTTACCCAGTTAGTTTGAATACTGAGCGTTTTACCGAACATTTCGACCACCCAAGACAGTTGTGTGCCGTCAGTTGACTTATTTGTCACTATTCAAAACCACAACTGTAACGTTCTAAGTGGTTCACTGAGTGGCCATCGATTCATATGCAGGATCATATGGCGGCGGCCATCTTGTTTTGTCTAACGCGTCCAGCGGGGTTTGGTCGTCGAGTGTCTGGAACTATTTTCGGAACTCAATGGCCCGAACAATGCTGAGACTTCCAGGATCACTTCGATTCGTCTTAATTCATCCAAAGCAGGTGGCATTCAGTAAAAACAGCGTACTAATGAAGCGGCACACGACCATTGTACGCACAAATGATTATTTGAACTATTGTTCAACATTTTACACTGCATGAAAGAGGCCGGCAACACTAGCTGAATTCATGGAACTATTCTGGGCAGGAGCCTCGTGTGCGGCCAGGCAGAAATGAGACTTCCACCTAACTTTTGAACCCCTGAACCGATTTGCATGATTTTTAAATATGTTGTTCCCCCAGATCGGGGCTATCAGGAGATGTATGTTTTATGGGGTTCTGGTGTGATTTTGGGGTGTTTCTAGAAATGCATAAAATTGTCCTTCCTTTTCATTTGGAGATAATTGAGTTGATACAGTAATAAACTCAATTATCTCCCAAGCATGGGGGAGGGAGTGTGTGTAATGTATGGGAGTGTCTCACTGTCTGACTCTGTTTATTGGCTGTTCACTGTGTGCCCCTGTGCCCAACAAGGTCCACCTGGGTTAATTTGTATGTTTTAGTTGTGATGAGTTCATGATGCATGGATAATACTATGCAGTGGGCAGATGATTATTAATACATGTACTGAGATCAGACATTAGGCAGAAATTTTAGATCTGGAGAAGCCTAAGAATTTGGGAAATAATGGGGTCCCTGCACTAATTTGCTCAGTTTTATTATCCCCCTAGTATATGGAGAGAGTGGAGGAAAGTGAGAAAGGGTACTCTTCCCGATTAATGATTACAGGAGAAATAACAGATCTGTATTTTGTCTAGGAGGAAGGAGGGAGAACATAAAAGGGATACTCCAGGTACCAAAACAGCTTAATCGGTTTGAAGTTGCAATGGTGCAAGGAAGTCCACGGGCGTCAGCTTATCTCACGGGGTTAAACTATAAGCAAATGGTTTAATCCCAAAGTGCTGTATAAAGTGCAGATTGTTCTCCCCATCTCTTGCACCACAGTCCAAGGCTTATATCAGGAAGCCTCGGACAGGAGTGCTGCACCACTGAGAGCTACTGATGGAAGGAGAAAGGCAGGAGAAGTGCAGAGCAATCAGGCTCGGGATTCAGCATTTTGGTATTAAACTGTTAACCATTAAACCCCATGAAGTATGCTTGCACCGGGGGCCTCATTGCACCATAACAACTTTTTTCTGATTGTTACAGAGCCCTGAGAGTACAAAACAAAACACGTATGCATTCATTTCATTACTCTTAACTAAAATACTAAAAAAGGGAAACCTTGGATTGTTATTTCCATTATTTTCTGGTGAGTCACCAACTAGAATCAAGGCACCATTGAGTCTCTGCCCGCAGCAGTCTCCTCTGTTTGTGATCACAATTTCAGAAATTTGGTAGGAGGTCAACAAATCCACCCTCCACCACGGAGACATCTCAATAGTCGTGCAGGAACAAGAGCCGTGATTGAAGTTAGAATCCAGATTGCCATCGATTGCATTTATAGCAACATTTAAATGCGAGTAGATAGAAGACTGCGCAGCCCGTCCTCGAAGAGCGATGTTTCTATCTGTATTGATAGGCAGGAAATGGGGGAAAAGTTTGGCAAAACAGTGTGGGGGTATGTGCAGAAAACAATACACTTTTATAAACTGAAAATTACCAATTATATAATTTAACTAGTTTAACTGGAAAAAGTCACCAATTCAGTCACAGCTTTGCAGTTTCTTCAAGGTTCGTTCTAAGCAACAAAACCACCACAACGCTATGTAATATTATAGCTCAGTGTATTATTACAGTTTGGTGTATTATTACACCTCAGTGCATTACGATAGCTGTATGTGGTAATACAGCTGTATAAATTATTACACCTCTGTGTATTATTGCATTACAGTATATTATTACAGCTCAGTGTAGTACAGAGTGGGAAAATTTTCAGATTAGGCTTTGACAGGTAAATAACTTGTTTGTTAGTAGTTTATTTATTTTGTTGCAGGTACATATTATAACTGAGTCTTGGTAGATTCATCATCGGTAATTTCTGAAAGGAACAACAAGTAAAAATAGTGGAATTTTATTTTCGAAACTGAGACAATGATTCGGTGAGCAGAAATTCCAAGATTAATTGACTGCCACGTTCACCCTACTTTTCAGTCCCCGATGACTTGTTGTGGGGATATCTGCAGGAGCTGGTGTACGTGAACGAACTGCTTATACAGCTCTAAGAGAATATTGGTGCAGACATTTTAGCGCTAGAACCCCAAACATTAACATTATTTATGCAATGAAAGAGCCCGACTTTGCACTTCGGCAAATGGAGCTCATTTAAAAGATGTCATCTTCCATACCTAGTCAAACAAATCTCTATACGTTAAGCATTCATGGTATATAATATCATTGATATTAGTTCATTAATAAAAATGTTATTGACCCCTCATCAATTCTCTGAATTTTGATCCACCCTGTATTACAACTCAGTGTATTATTACAGTAAGAACAATGGTAGTTTCAAGATATTTTACTTTAATTCTGACACAATAGTCTGCCTTTTTGTATAATCCAGCTAATGAATCAAGATACACCATTCTAGGATCTCTACAAAATATCTCACATTAATCTCAATGGGAGGTGTACAGTAAATATAGCTCATTCTTGCTCTGCACTGCCAATACTAGCCCTATTTTGACGTTGTACATTTATAACCTTTTGAAAGTGAAGTTTCTCACCTCCATTGTAGTTCTCTCCCACAACACTGGAAATTATCCACAAGATGGCGATAGTGAGTAGAAAGGTCATTCTTCTACGATAGAAGTAGTTTTTGGACTAAATTCAGCAAATATTGACCTGAAAGAGAGGTTGACAGATTGACAGAAACAGCAAAGTAATCAGGCTTTACAATGAGATCCTTAGAATGTTGTGTAATCTATACAGGCAGATACTGAGAGGTTCATTATATTGCTATACATTACACTATACCAGTAGTACTCATTTCTAATATTCGGACTCGTTTCAAGCTGGTCAGTAAATAGAAGCATTAAGTAGTGTTGGTAAATGTTTACAGATAAAATATAATGACAGGTTCACCTATGCTTTTAACGTCACCCTGTGACTAATGTCTTCCTCCATGGATAGTGAGCGCCAGTTAGCATTTGCTAATATTCAAATTGGATGTCGGTGCATATTTCAGTTAATTGTCATTGCACCTCTGCAAGAAACAATCAAATGTGTGTACAGCACGTGTGCAATCACAATAGTAATTGAATGCATACTTTGGTTTAGCACAATCAGGCACAGATGTACACAGGCACAGAGAGATATACACAAGTGCAGCCAACCATGCATGGCTACAGACAATTATAGACACACACATACAAGAACAGACACATAGCCAGATATATACACGTATAGACAGGCTTAGACATATACACAGGCACATACAGCAAGTATGCTACAGTGATGATGTAACTGCATATAATTTCTCCCACCTTACTCTTTTCTTCCTCCGCAATTTTACCTCAATTTTATCTACCTCATGGCTTTCCCCAAACTCTTTACATCTCCTTCCCCCCTTCCCTTGTGTCTCTCCTTATCACCTCTTCCCTGGTGACTTTCCCCATCACCAGTTCCCTCATGTCTCTCCTTATCACCCCTTTCTTGTGTCTCTTCTTATCATCCCTTTCCTTGTGTTTCTCCTTTTCATCCTGTTCCTTGTGTCTCTCCTTATCACCCCTTTCTTGTGTCACTTCTTATCATCCCTTTCCTTGTGTCTCTCCTTATCAACCCTTTCCTTGTGTCTCTTCATATCATCCCTTTCCTTGTGTTTCTCCTTATCATCCCGTTCCTTGTGTCTCTCCTTATCATCCCTTTCCTTGTGTTTCTCCTTATCATCCCATTCCTTGTGTTTCTCCTTATCATCCCATTCCTTGTGTCTCTTCATATCATCTTTTTCCTTATCATCCCGTTCCTTGTGTCTCTCCTTATCATCCCTTTCCTTGTGTCTCTCCTTCTCACCCCTTTCCTTGTGTCTCTCCTTATCATCCCGTTTCTTGTGTCGCTTCTTATCGCCCCTATCCTTGTGTCTCTACTTATCATCCCTTTCTTTGTGTCTATCCTCATCACCCCTTCCATCGTGTCTCTCCTTATCACCCATTTCCTTGTCTCTCTCCTTATCACCCCTTTCCTTGTGTTTCTCCTTATCATCCCGTTCCTTGTTTCTCTTCTTATCACCCCTTCTATCTTGTCTCTCCTTATAACCCCTTTCCTTATGTCTCTCCTTATTACTTATATTCATTGTGCCCATTACACCACATGTGTCTCTCCACAGCACCCCTTCTACAATAGCCATCCATCTTTGCAGGGCTGCTGGTCACCTCCTGCCATTTTCATGCACTGCTTTGTGTTTGAAGGTCATCTCCAGTCCCTGCCTATTATCCTTCTCACACAGCTCCATTAGATGCAAGAATGAGACTCTGAGTGTAGAATAAATGTCTAAACATTGGTGGCTAGTTGGGGAGATCCTCCTATCTGAATGCCCCAAATTGCCTGAGTGCTCAGCCTGCCCCACAAAGCATGCAGAAAGATTCACAGTTAATTTTGTACACTAAGGGTTGCGCGGCCGCCTAGGTTGCACCAGCCTGGAGAACGCACAGCACAATCGCAGGGTAACTGGCAGGAGGAGAAGTACTCTACTCCTGCCGGTCACAGAATGTAGCGTGGCTGAGGCACAGACCACGGTGGAGGAGCATCTGTTTCTCTACCCGGTCTCAGAGAGCACAGAATAGGAGCTTCTCTGCCACAACTCGGCCATGCTACAGAAGACGTACAGGAGAGGCTGGGGCGGGGTAATGGGACACATGAAGAGGCTAAGAGGGAAATGAGACACATGGGGATTAGAGGGGTAATTGAACACATGGAGGGGCTGGGGAATCAGACAAATAGAGAGTGTGTAGGGGGTTATTGATACACAGAAGGGTGGGGGTGAATGAGGCAAATTGAAAGAGACTCGCAGAGGGGGGACAAAGAGACACAGAGGAGCTGGGGGTCAAATAGACACACTCAGAAGATCGGGGGGGGCACAAAGAGACATACTGAGGGAAGACAAAGAGATGCTGAAAGGCTTGGAGAAAAGAGACACACAGAGGGGGACAAAGAAACACACAGAAGGGCTGAGGGAACAAAGAGAGACACAGAGAGGTTGGGGCTACATAGCAGCACACAGAAGGGGTGGATGAAACACAGACACACATAAGGTCTGGGGGGAAGATATACACAGAGGGAAAGAGAAAAAGATGCACAAAATGGCTGCCAGACAACAGTAATTAAGGTGAGAAGAGCCAACTTGGGCTGAGTATCAGAGAACTATGTTATATTACTGTATTGTGAATAAGGCCAGAGTGTTAGAGAGACCCCTCTCCAGGGCCAATTAAAGCCTTGAGGGGACTTGTTCAGTTCAAAGATTTGTGCAAGAAATATTCTTTAGAAGTTGCAGGTGATTTTTACATTTTAAAGTTGGGGATGACAAATATATTGTCCACCTCGGTGCCAAATGTTTTAGGAATGCCCCTGCCAAGAACTATCATGATATCTCTCCTTTTGCTATGCAATAATTACCATACCAGAATCAACATTCTGATTCCTAACCTGTTCAATTATTTTCCTATCTGCTCTAAACTAGATTATGGAGAGTAGAAAAGATAAATTATGAAATATCTGAAATTACAATTTAAATATTCTAATAATTACTGGGGAAACCCCGCTATAGTGTTTTTAAGAAATGAAGCTGCAGACATCTACTTCTCAAACACTTGATTTTAATTTAAAAATTAAGAGCGATATAGTTACCACTGACGTTGCTGGGATTGGTTTCTGTTCCTCTGGGACAATGGGTTAATCCAGTGGAAAAAGTTAAGAGTATGCAAAGAAAGTTTCACTTTTAAAGAGTCTTAGGAATTTCTAAGAGTGTCTCAGAACAGAGAGAATTTTTCTAAGTGTAAGAATCGAGGTGCAGCCTCAAAGTTACTGGAGGTGATTGATCCTTAGACAGAGAAGGTTTTGAGAGCCAAGGGTGTCTCTGTCATCCTTTGTGTTGGCTATTTTTAAAGGAATTGTTATCACTTCTATAACTACACCTACTATTTGAAGTGGCCAATGAAATTGGATGGGCGTATTCTATGATAATGAATAACAACCTCATTCACAGTACCTGAATACCTGAATTTGGCAAATAGATGGCATCATTGTCAAAGCATCACCCTTTAATAAGTACCATCTCTTAAGGAGTTAAGTAACAAAACCTTCAAAAAGAACGCCCTCGACAATCTTTGAACTATTGAATCTTTGCATTATTCTGTCAAATGTAGTCGAAGAGTCTGGCATAGTGTAGATTTACCTGACACTTGATAAATTTATGCAAAGCAGATCAATGGTTAAAAAGTCATTAATTATTCTAACCAAACAGGTATAAACCCAGATAATATATCTATGTGTCTAGTCGGTAACTGGTCTCAGATAAATATACATTATCTTCTTGTCCAGAAATGTATCCAAGACAAATATATGACCTCAATCATACATAGTGCCTTTTATTTCACACGTTTAATATGTTTCCAATTACGCCACCTTGTCTGTGTCTATATTGCTAATATGTATTTGTTTTAATATAAGATTAAATACTGCATGTATATTTGTATGAGTAAAGCTATTACGGTGTATAAACCTAAGGTAAATTAACCTAAAAATAAAACAAATAGCCATGTAGGATTATCTGCGTGTATACAAGAAAATATGACTAAACCGTATAGCAGAAGTTTCAGGACCTAAAATATTAGACAAGACTAAAGCCCCAATTGGTTCACCCCCCTAACCACTCCATAATGACTTTGGCGCATCAAGGGCAGTGGGTGAACATACAAACCTATACAGCTGTATATTAACAAATAATGCAAAATAAAATTATATCAAACTACAGGTTCCCTCTGGGAGGGGGATAATTCCACTTTGCTTGGTTGTATATGATGGAATAGCTACTTCCTGTACTACCAACAGATACCTATGGGTGGGGAATAATCCCACTACTATTAAAGGTATACAGGAAAAGGTACCAAAAACTGGTCACTAGGGCTTAGTCAGTGCACCATAAAGCAGAGAGCACCGACATACCAGCGAGAGACATGTGGAAAAATCCTAAAAACAAAGGGAGACAGGGACAAAGAGCAAAAGTAACATGTAAATTATGGCTAATGCAAAGGTACAATATTAGCCTAAAAATACTTATGGATGAGAAATTCACCATTGTCCATGTCTCCCTTTGTCTTGCGGGATTTTTTTCCTATCTCTCTAGAGGTGAACCCTCTGCTTTATGGTGCACTGACGTAGCCAGAGGGACCAGTTTTAGGTACCTTTTCCCTGTATACCTTTAAGAATAGTGGATTTTTTTATTCTTTATTTTGCATTTATAATTATAAAACACTATACATTTTCCAAACATAGACAATGATTGATGCACACCAACATCCATATACGAATGACTACACTCGTAGCAGCTAGACTCCAAATTGTTTTTTTATTATGAAGCACTTAGTCCAGAGATACTAAATCCTTATGATGGGTGATGATTTATACAAACACATTCACATATTCCATCATACTAATACGGGTAAATTAGAGGGAAATTTACAATATTTTTTCTATTGAATTGAGGAGTAGACAAAACAGCCAGAACAAGATAGAGTAACGTGAGGGAATATTTAGCCTTTCTTCTCTCCCCCCTTTCTCCCTACACAACCTCTAAACTCATTTCATTGTTCATAGCATAACCTTTTTTAATTAGAGCTTGGTATTCCAGTTGATTATATTACTCTCTAAAATCTATGTTTACTCCACTTTTCGATTTCCGAGCGAATTATACAAATGAACAGCCAAAATATTTAATTTATTTTTAAGTCGCTGTGAAAGAGGGCAAGAGTTAAATTAGGTGTAATTGTTTTGTCAGCCAAAATAAATATTAAGGAAAGCATTTTATTCCAAGATTGTTTAATCTTTTCGCAAACCTACCACAAGTGGGAGAAATAACAAACTTATTCTAAACATCTCTAACACTTATCGTTAAATGCTTTAAACATTTTACTTAGTCTTACTGGGGTCAAACACTATTTAAATATAAGTTTATAATAAACTTTTAAAAAGTTATGTAGAAATATTGAACTCTTAAAATAATAAATCTGCTTGATACCTATTCATTTGTATATGTATGTACATTCTTCTTTCGCCCGGTATCATATATAGTATAGTTCTTCTGGGTCACTTAAAAATATTACACAATCAGACTTTCCTGGCTTTTCCTATAATAGAGATTTGTTCTTCTTGATTCACAAATACAACGTCAGTGCTTACAACCTCATTGATGTTAAATAGGTCAACAGCTGATGGTACACGCTGGACATTTAGCGTTCGGAGATACTCTGCACTTGATGTCCTGTGTCTCAGAGTTTGTGTCTCATTGTCTCCTTGACTCAAGCTTACACAGATAATACATTCTACAAACCACCAATGTGGCTGTGTAAGCATTACAAAGTTAATGATATTGATATAAAATGCTTGTTGGCAAGTCTAATATGCCTACTTGGTCTTTCAATGTTCCATGGACACTCAGAAATAGAAATTAACTTGCAATACTAATTGTCATCTGTTCATCTCACTCAAGAAAGATCCAACATACCTCAGTGTGCATGTATGAAACAGTTCCAAAATATAGGGTATTTTAAAAGTTAGCATTGTGAACAACTGATTTTGTGAAATTAATTGCCGAGATCCATTTGTTGTCATGCAGACTTAGTTAACACTCCTGTTCCGACTTCCTTGTTGGAAACTGGGAAAAAAAAGATTTAAGAACATCAATAATATCATAAGTAATCCTTCCCAATTTATTTTTAACTTTTCAGAAAGATCTATCATGTTTTTACTTTTATTTTTAAGCTTTTTAGATTACACTTCTTTCTCTATGAAATGATCTTTAGATGTTATTCCTGATCCAAGTATGCATGCTGATGGTTCCTTGGTCTCTCAAATTAAATTCCTTCCAAGTCTCTTCTAATTACACCAAGCGGACCCTGTCGAAAGCCTATTCAGCATCTAATGACAGGGTCAGCAGGGTGTCACTCTGGTTATATGCAGAAAACATTATTTCTTATTTTATTTTTCTAATATTGTCTTCTGCTGTCCTCCCTGGGACAAATCCTGTTTGGCCACAATTTATCAGCGATTAAATAACTTTTTTTAATCTATTTGCACACACTGATGAGTATAGCTTTGTGTCCACATTTATTAGTGAGATTGGTCTGAAATGTTTTATCTATGTCTTATGCTTGCCCAGGCTTCAGGATGGGTTATATGTTCTATGACAGCACCTCATTTGGCATGTTTTTCATTAAATACATCTAGTAAGTAAAAAAACAAATCTTCTTTAAAAATGTTATGAAATAATTAGAAAATCAATCCGGACCTGGTGCTTTATTGATTTTCAATTTTTAAACTAATTGGATAATTTCTTGTGATGTCATTAATGCATTTAATGTATTTAAATAATATTTAGAAATTTTGGGCAGATTAATCTTTTTTTTTTTTTTAAATATTCCTTTACTCTAGATTTAAATTTAATCAGGTTAAGATATAGGTCTTTCTCTATTTTGTTTAATTTTTCCTAAAAATTAACAAAGGAATCAACTATTTTACTAGGGTCAAGAATAATTTCACCTTTATCCATTATTTTATTATTTATGTGTTTTTTTTGTATATACCAATTTTGTTTTAATGAAAAAAGATTTAAGTTTATTCTTACTAATCTACTTTATGAGATCTTTCGTTTTAACTATTTCTACAAAAATTAGGTTGGAAGAATTGTCTTTATTTATTTCTTCTAATTGAGCTAATTTAATCTGAAACTGTTGATAAGATATTACCTTCTTTTTTTTTTCAGGTGAACCTTTTTTTAATTAGTTGCCCCTTTAACCCCTTAAGGACCAAACTTCTGGAATAAAAGGGAATCATGACATGTCACACATGTAATGTGTCCTTAAGGGGTTAAAGACGCACCAGAAAGTGCTTTTAGAAATTTGAAATTTGTCTCCTACTTCAGCTTCACTCTCCACCTCTCCACCCTCTGTCCGCAACTCCATTCACTCAACTCAATCACATACATACAGGAATAATACGAGAACTTAACCCTATATCGGTTGGTCCACAGACTATACCAAAACATCAAAAAAGAAAGCTCCCTTTTGAAGCTTACAAATTGTGGTCAGGTTGGGTGCTACAACTAATTAAAAACCTAAAATACAATCTCTTTATAAATTCCTTTAAAATAGCAAGAAGAATATAGAGGTTTTTTTTTCAAGAGAATTATTTACCAAACAAATTCTGTTTTTTTGGGGGGGTGCGGGGGGGTTTGAGCAGACATAATCAAACTATTGTTCATTTGTATGAATATGAGATTACTTCCTCCAATTACACAACTATATCTAAATATATTTGTATTTATTTTTCTTACCAAACATTTTGAAGTTGATTAATGTATTCCATTATTTTAGCAATTGTAGTCCTTGGTTTCTTTATATTTTAGAAGAACTTTTCCTGGGTAGATCTTGATGAATCTCATATTTTCTTTTAGTTAGACTGCAGTGAACGGTCTAAATTTTCCTCTCTGTTGACGTGTGTAGCTGGATAGGTCGCTCTTAATCATCAAATCTTTCGATTTCCCATTTCTTGTCTCTATTCTATTTCCTGCTTTCCATATTTTCTCTTTATACAACTAGTTGTGGAAGCAGACAATGATATCCCTTGGAGAATGGGCAGATACTTGAGCAGATCCTACAGGCTCTGACCAGTAAAACTTCTTTCTCTCCGATCTCACCTGCTACTTCTTTGGAGAAGTCATACAGATAATCCTTTATTTCATAATTTGTTATCTCTTCTGAGACACCTCTCCTTCTTAGATTTTTTTCTTGTACAATCTTCTAATTCTGCAGTTTTGTTTTGAAGCTCTATCACATTTTGTTAAGGATTCCATATGCTTCTTGTTGCTTGGATATATCAAACTTTTTCTGATTTTCCCTGGATTTTTTTATTTAAAATTTTAAATTTCTTCCTTCAGTTCTTTAATGGAGACTGATTTTTCATTTTTTATTACACCTCAGTGCTCCTTCTAGTAGTTTGGCTAGAAATTCTTTAGTGATTGATCCTTACATAGTTACATAGTTACATAGCTGAAAAGAGACTTGCGTCCATCAAGTTCAGCCTTCCTCACATATGTTTTTGCTGTTGATCCAAAAGAAGGCAAAACCTAGTCTGAAGCCTTCCAATTTTGCCAAACTAGGAAAAAATTCCTTCTTGACCCCAAAATAGCAGTCAGATGTCTCCTTGGATCAAGCAGCTATTACCCACTAATTAGAAATTATATCCCTGTATGTTATGTTTTTGCAAGTATTTATCCAATTGCAGTTTAAACATCTGTATGGACTCTGACAAAACCACCTCTTCAGGCAGAGATTTCCATATCCTTATTGCTCTTACTGTAAAAAAAACCCTTTTCTTTGCCTTAGATGAAATCTCCTTTCTTCCAGCCCAAAAATAAGTGACCTCGTATAGCCCTGTTTATGAATAGATTTCCAGATAAAGGTTTGTACTGGCCCTGAATATATTTGTATAATGTTATCATATCCCGTCTCAGGTGCCATTTTTCCAAACTAAACAGATTTAATTTTTTTAACCTTTCTTCATAACTAAAATGCTCCATTCCTTTTATCAATTTTGTAGCTCGTCTCTGGACTTTTTCTAGTGCCATGATATCTTTCTTTAGAACAGGCACCCAAAATTGCACAGCATATTCAAGGTGTGGTCTTACCAGCGATTTATAAAGAGGCAAAATTATATTTTCATCCCGAGAATTTATGCCCCTATTTATACATGACAAAACCTTACTGGCCTTAGCAACTGCAGATTGACATTGCATATTACTGCCTAATTTGTTACCTATAACAATTCCCAAATCCTTCTCGTGTGTGGTTATCCCTAGTTCACTACCATTTAGGGTGTAAATTGCTTGTGCATTCTTAACCCCAGAGTGCATAACTTTGCATTTCTCTATGTTAAATTTCATCTGCCATTTTAGTGCCCAGTCCCCCTATCTATCCAAATCCCTCTGCAGCAAAGCAATATCCTGCGCACATTTTATTACTTTACAAAGTTTTGTGTTATCTGCAAACACTGAAACATGTCTTTCAATGCCTATTTCAAGATCATTTATAAATATGTTAAATAGAAGTCGTCCAAAAACAGAACCCTGAGGGACACCACTTACCACTTGTGTCCAGCCTGAAAATGTACCATTAATGACAACTCGTTGTACTCTATCCTTAAGCCAATGTTCTACCCAAGAACAAGAATATTAATCTAGACCAATTTCTTTTAGTTTGAAGACTAACCTATTGTGAGGAACCGTATCAAATGCCTTGGCAAAATCCAAGTCGATCACATCCACTGCAACACCCTGATCTATACTTCTATTTACTTCTTCGTAGAATGCAATTAGGTTTGTTCTGAATAAATATTTGGTGGGAGCCATTCTACATTCTTTATGTTGTTGAGTGTTCTCTTTATCATCTTTTAATTCTTTCTTCTCTTTTAGATCTTTTTTAATTTGCTTTGGTGGAGAGCTTCATCTTCTTTTTATAATTGATATGTCTTCTGGGCCTGGTGAGAGGGTCACGATTCAGCCTATTCTCAGTCTGGTGCCCCTACCTGTCTGTGGTGCTATTCCAGGCTGCTTCACCCAAACTGAGATCTCTCTCTATTCGCGGGCTGGCCTTACTTTGTAATTATCTTGTCCCTATTAAGCTGAGCCTCACCCTATCTAGTTTGCCAGTTTATTAACCCCTTCAGGATCCTTGTAAATATCAACACACTTCTTTTTTTCTTTTGTCTATCAAATTTTCAAAAAGAGAGATTGATTTTTATGAGGTATAGATCTTTATTTTTTTAATTTTTTAATTTTTCTTTTCCTTTTAATCTTCCAAAACTTCAAAGGGAGAAATTGATCTTTACATTTTGAATGATATGCGTTCTTTTCTTTTTAACCTTTTATTTTCTCCTTCTTTAAGTATCTAGTTACCCAGGCTATTGCCTTAATATTGCCAAATCAACAGTTTACAATGTTTTGCTTTTCAGACTTATTAAATAAGCATTTCTTGATTTAGGACTTCATATATACAGCAAGCCACAGGTTTGGTTGCTTAACTATTGGGGGAAACAGAAAGGATTCTCAAACAGTTACATCCAAAATATTCCACATGAGTTTAGTGTTATCCCTTTAGCAACCCAAGAATTATATCAGGAAAAGAAGTGAATCCCTAAATCCCCTTAATAGTGGACATATATATTGAAATATTAATTATATGAATAGATTTTAGAAGCCAGAGACATAAACTCACAGACTGTTCGGAGCAGTAAATTTTCTGTTGTCTCTCCCTGTACCTTCAGCTTTTTCCCCCTTAACCTCACTGGATCTCCGTGCCTTTACCGTACTTCTCTCAGTTATTTTCTCTCTTCCCTGCAACACCGCTCCATAAACCAGATTCTCCTTTCGCAGCTCTTACGGTCTTCCAAGGTTCAGTCAGTTGACTTGAGTCACCATTACACCTCTGTAGACTCAAGTCTCCATATTAACATGCCGGACAGCTCTTACAACCTACATGCTGATCTTCGTTCAGCAACCTGCCTTACCCATGCTTCGTAACGTGCGTCCACACATCATCACATCCCCCAGTGTCTAGAGTAGTTGGATATTCTCCACTCATAGGTTTCTGAAGGTAGTACAGAAAGTAGCTATTCCACCATATACAATCAAGAGTCGTGGTATTCTCTACTTAGGGGTACTTGTAGGTTAATAGTTTTCTCTTGCATTACTTGTTATAGGTTTTCTATGTGCACCTTCTGTCCTTGGTGCACCAAGGTAGTCATAGGGATGTCTTTAGGGAAGTAGCTACTCCCCGGTATACCTTTATGAGTAGTGGGATTATTTCCCACTTATTGGTATCTGTAGGTGAATATAGCTTAACTTTGTATTAGCTGTAAATATCTATTCTCCATCACTTGTCCTTTTCTTTAGTTCAGTGAGTGGTTAAAAGTGTGAACCAATTGGGTCTCTAGTCCTGGTATCTAATATTTTGGGTCCTGAAACCTCTGATATACGGCTTATCCTCCTCCTTCATTTAGCCCACGGCCACCTCCATTTAAAGTGTTGTTGTTTGTCCTCCAACACTTTACTTAACTTATCTAGTATATATGCAGATATATGTCTATTTGTTTCATTTTCATGTTAAATATACATTTAATGAATCTATTTTCAATATTTTTCATTTTATTCTGCAGCCCATTTAGCTGTATAGGTTTATCCACCTTAATAGCTTCACTTATACTATTAGATTTGGGTTCAAGTCCAATCCTTTAGGGTTGCAGATTTAGTGACTACCATCTATTTTTCATTTAATTTATTAATCTATCAATAAAAAAATACCAGGGATGTATTTATTCCTTTATATAATTATTAAGTTATATGTATTCTTTCTTAACATCTTAGAAGTTTGTAAAGAGACGGTGTGTATCTTGTAAGAAGCATGCCCTGTGTTTTATCTCTTTTAACATTCTAGGTTTTATGGTCTGGTTACAATAAATATTTATTCTCCTAATCAATAGAGAGAATATTGACACTGTACAACATGATATTCTTAACAAATTGTCTGACAAAATTCGTGTTGCAAACATGAAGAGCAAAATGTATTTTGGTAATATCCAGCATTGTCCAATAATACACTGAATCGTCTTCTGCAAATGAAAATAATGAAAATAAGCTGGTAAAATAAACAGCTATACGGCCACAAGGCAATACACCCTCCATAACAAAAATAAAGAAATAACACTCCAGAGAGAAAATTCTATACTGGTCCTCTAACCCAAGATTTGGTGGGTCCAGCATTAAACCTTGTCCCAAATAGTAGGAGCATTAATAGAAATCAAAATTCCAAGTCCACTTCTACATGGTACCTTTTTTATCATACAAATTTGATTATTTATTAATTTATCACTGGCATTTATAAAGTGCCAACATATTTAGCAGTGTTGTACAATTAGGGTAGAACATACAATATGCACAGACAAGTACAAAAGATAAAGCGAGCCCTGCTCGTAAGCCGATATCTAGCCATTAAAACTCTTTTATACAAAGTTCTTCGTTAAATAGCCCCGTGGGCTTACAATCTAAAGGATATAATGGAGATTGGAGACAAGGTAGCAGGGGGAATTTGGGAGTGATGGCATGAGGAACAGATTAACAGAGTTGAAGCTACTGGTAAGATGTAAAGGTCTCACTGAGTAAGATCTCAGACAGCTGAAGGAACATGCTATAAATTTAGCAGGAATCAGGGTGGGAAGTGCTTAGAGCAGATGAAGAGAGTCAGTATTGCATGTTTCTTGGTTTGTGGACTGAGGCCTAAGGATCAGAGATGGAGATGAGACACAGTTATGTGAAGGTATTTATACCAAAGGGCGGCAAAGAAAGGAGGCAGAGAGGGGGTGGGTAAAGCAAAATTTTCTGTATACAACTGAAAAGTTTTCCAACTAAATTATATCACCCCAAATATTAATAACTATGTGTACATGAAATATTGATGGAAAACATTCATTGAAAATACAAAGATGTCATCTATTATACTTGTATAAAAGTAAAGAATACACGGGCTGTTAAAGTTGTTACGTTATTCAGAGTGGTTTACTAATTAATTACCTTGTTCACTGGGATGTTGTTGATATACTGAGAATATGCCCCCTACACTGTAAATTAAAGCATTCTTGGATTCCCTATTTATATCTGTTTGTGATAGCCTTTATGTTAGTCTGTGGATTTGATTTAACACTAATGGACGCACCCAGTGAAACAATTAAAAAGCTGGAATTTCAAGATTTGTTTAAGGATTTGTACCTGAACACGGATTAGTTAGTGTAAATACTGGAGGATATAGATTTATTGATGTTCAATAAGACGTGTAATGATAAGGGTTCTTTAGAAAACCAAAGGAAATATCCTGGCATGCTGCCTCAATGTAAGTCATAATTCACACAGTGAACCTCAGGATAGACATAGAGAATTCCAAAAACATAACTGATCACAAAAGAAGGCTAATCAGATACAGGCACCATTAATACCAGTACAGCCAACACAAAGACTAAGTAATCTATATAGGCCCATTCAGACCAGCTGTGAGCATCTACTCTTCCATCTTTGATGGGATGTCCTTTCATTTTCTATAACTCAGTCTGACCATCTTATCTTCCGTCTTGTATTACTAATCCTCTTCTGCTTTTCTGTCGCTCTCTGCAAGTTGATGATACGTGCATCTGCCCATCCTTGCAAGCTCACTGCCTTGGTGTTAACTTCGATTCTGTCCTCATCTTTACACCTCATGTTCAGTCTGTTGCTAACTCCTGCCAATTCCACCTTAAAAATATTGCTTGCATTTTACCATTTCTTATGCAAGTTTCTACAAAAAAGCTTGTTCACGCTCTAGTAATTGCTCGCATGGACTACTGGACTACTGGACTCTCTCCTAATTGATCTGCCCAGAAGCCATACTGCCTCGCTACAGTCCATATTGAAGGCTGCTGCTGATACCTTCAACACCACTTCACCAACCACGGCCACTACTATCACAATAAATACCACCACTATTAGTTATATTTGGCCTCAGGATAGTGGGAGTGCCATGTCCATTACATTTGTTTCACCACTGAATGTTTTTTTTCTCTTCCCTTCAATGCTGCAATTGTTGGCGCAAAAATAGCAGACAAATCTGTAGTTGCCGCTGCAGAGTTAGTTAGGCTAACAAAGAAGACCACCAGCTCCACAATACCATCTGCTGCATCTTCCACTGGCACTGCAGCACCTTCTACTGTCTTCTCTCATTCTAGTGCAAGCATTACAGCTTCTGGGTCTGGTAGTGGTCGATTGGTGAAACCAGTGGATGTTTTACCATTGCCAATGTTATCCCCTTTTTCCTGCAGCTCCCTCAAGAAGCATCCGAGACAACTTTATTGAAGAGGTAGAGCAAAGAATCAAAGCAGTGTCCCAAGGTATCATGGTGCTATTAGTGATGAATCGGTGTCTTTCCTTCAACAGTGCAGACATTTTTAAGTCTGTTTCAGAAGGAAATTGATTATACACAAAAGGAATTACAAAAGAAGATTCTGGACAGGACAAGGAGCAGTTCACTATTTTCTCCAGCTGTTGTGGACTCACCCCCTGCCTCCACCTTGTCTAAGTCCATCTTATCTGCAGCTGAATAGCCTCATTCAGTGAAAACAGTTGGAGCACCATCTGCTACAAAATGCCACAAGAAGCTCAAAAAGTAATATTATTAACACCACCATCTCCTTTTCCATTAACATTAGTCAATAAAGTGGAGCTACTGAGCAACTGAGAAGAAGAGCCTGTGGCCTGCTCTGTATCTGGTTGCCCGGCAGCTATTGTCATTGTCCACTGACCACTTGTCAGGATCGTGACAGGGATCCAACACGCAGAATACAAACAGGGGATAGGTACGTATACCGGACCTTAGAATGGCCGGACTAACGTAAGGAGAAAGCAAAAGAATAGTCAGAGACAAGCCGAGGTCGAGGGAACGAGAGATCAGGTAAGCGAGAGACAAGCCGAGTCAAAAGGACAAGAGAGGAAAGCAGGGTCAAAATACAAGCCGAGTCAGGAACCAAAAGACAATAGAGGTAATTGCACTGAGTGACCAGACTAGCTAGAACCACGACAGGGCAATGAATCATTCCACAGAACCCTTTTTTATACCTTGGCTCTTTAACTGTTGGCTCCGCCCCCAACGGGTCCTGATTGGTTGTTCGGCACTTGGTTGCCGTGATTGACGGGTCGGAACGTGATTGCCGTCATGACGTCGGCTACTGAGCGCCGCGTCATAAAAGGAGGCGGAGCTATCGCGGCCGGCGTGTAAACGACCGGGAGGAGTGCAAGGATCGGGTGAGTCAGCCCCCCTGGGAGGATGGACGTCTAGGTGTCTAACCTCCTCCGAGGTAGACACCAAAGGTACCCTGACAGTACCCCCCCTCTCAGAAACGCCCACCGGGCGGAAGGAACCGGGGCGGGACGGAAAACGAGCATGAAATGCCCGGAGGAGACGAGGGGCATGCACATTTTCATGGACCACCCAAGACCTTTCTTCAGGCCCATACCCCTTCCAGTCAACAAGATATTGCAACTTCCCCCGAGAAATACGAGAATCGAGAATGGATTTGATTTCATATTCCTCCTGACCCTCAACCTGGACAGCAAGAGGGGAGGACTCAGGGGAGGAAAATCTGTTGCAAACCAAAGGCTTCAATAAAGAAACATGAAAAGAGTTAGGGATGCGCAGGGCAGGCGGAAGGGCAAGACGATATGCAACCGGGTTAATCCGACACAGAACCTTGTAAGGGCCTATGTAACGAGGGGCAAATTTCATGGAAGGAACCTTCAAGCGGATGTTTCTGGTACTCAACCACACCCTATCACCCGGGGCAAAAACCGGAGCCACCCGTCTCCGTTTGTCAGCGTGTCGTTTGAACACCATGGAATTCTGAAGAAGAATTCGTCGAGTCTGATCCCACAACTTTCTCAGATTGGCGACATGAACATCAACCGACGGAACCCCTTGGGAAGGGGAAACCGACGGAAGAATGGAAGGATGAAAGCCATAATTCAAGAAAAAGGGGCTAGAACGAGTAGAATCACAAACGAGATTGTTGTGTGCAAACTCTGCCCAAGGAATCAGACCAACCCAATCGTCCTGGTGTTCAGAAACAAAACAACGCAAATATTGTTCAATCTTTTGGTTGGTGCGTTCGGCAGCTCCGTTGGACTGGGGATGATAGGCAGAGGAGAAGTTCAACTTGATGCCTAAGTGAGAACAGAAAGACTTCCAAAAGCGGGAAACAAATTGGGAACCTCTATCAGAAACAATTTCAGAGGGAATACCATGTAGACGAAAAATCTCCCTCGCGAATATCTCAGCTAATTCGGGAGACGAGGGCAGTTTAGGCAAGGGCACGAAATGAGCCATTTTAGTAAACCTGTCAATCACCGTGAGAATAACAGTATGTTTTTTAGAAACAGGCAAATCGACAATGAAATCCATAGCCAAACACGACCATGGTCTCTCGGGAATTTCTAAGGGATGCAAAAGTCCACAAGGGAGCGCGTGAGGTTGCTTAGTCTTCATACAGACAGCACATGCCCTGACGAAATCCCTTATATCCTTACGAAGGGAAGGCCACCAGAAATCTTTAGAAATCAGGGAACACGTTTTGCGTATGCCGGGGTGCCCAGCAATTTTACTGTCATGAAAGCAATGCAGCAGTTCCACTTGGAGCTCAGGAGGAACGAAGTATCGATCCCCAGGAACAGGTTTGGGAGCTAGATGTTGTACTTTCTTGATCTCAGCAAGCAACGGCGAGTGTATCCTGACACAAGTGTTGGCAATAATATTACACTTAGGAACGATAGAAGACAAAGCTGCTTCAGACACCGTAGAGGGTTCATGTTGACGGGACAATGCATCTGCCTTAGAGTTCTTAGAACCAGGTCTATAAGTGAGCACGTAATTGAAATGAGTCAGAAACAAGGACCAACGAGCTTGCCTGGCGGACAAGCGCTTGGCCTCCCCTATGTAAGACAAATTCTTGTGATCAGTCAAAATAGTAACCGGGTATAATGTCCCCTCCAACAAATGTCTCCATTCCTTTAAAGCCATAATGACCGCTAACAGTTCCCTATCACCAATGTCATATCTACTTTCAGGCCCAGATAATTTCTTGGAAAAAAACCACAAGGATGTAACGGTTTATCCAAACCTAGCCTTTGGGACAAGATAGCGCCTATACCTGTCTCCGAGGCGTCAACCTCGAGTAAAAAAGGCAAAGATGTGTCAGGATGAACTAATATCGGTGCTGAGGCAAAATGTTCCTTGAGAGTTTTGAAAGCAGAGAGAGCCTCTGTGGACCAAGTCTTGGTATCAGCCCCTGTCTAGTCATATTAGTAATAGGAGCAATAATAGAAGAGTAACCTTTAATGAAGCGCCTATAATAATTGGAAAATCCGATAAATCTCTGAATGGCCTTGAGTCCCCTGGGCAATGGCCAATCTAAAATCGATTGGAGTTTAATGGGGTCCATCCTAAATCCGTCTCCAGAAATAACGTAGCCAAGAAAGTTTATCTGAGATTGGTCGAAGCTACACTTTTCCAATTTGCAGTACAATCCATGTTGTAACAGTTTGCGCAGTACCCTTCTGACTTGTCTGTGGTGAGTCTCAATCTCTCTAGAGTGTATTAGTATATCATCCAAATATACTATAACGCATTCATGCTGAAATTCCCTAAGAACCTCATTAATAAGGTCCTGGAATACTGCAGGTGCATTGCAAAGCCCGAAGGGCATTACCGTGTATTCATAGTGGCCATAACGGGTATTGAAAGCTGTTTTCCATTCGTCTCCCTGCTGAATCCTCACCAAGTTATAAGCTCCCCTCAAATCTAACTTGGTAAAAATCTTGGAGCCTTTCAGTCGATCAAAGAGCTCAGTAATTAAAGGAATAGGGTAAGCATTTCTAACAGTTATCTTATTCAAGCCCCGATAATCAATGCAAGGCCGTAGAGTGCCGTCTTTTTTATCTACAAAAAAGAAACCGGCCCCGGCCGGAGAAGATGATCTCCTAATAAAACCTTTGTCTAGGTTTTCACGTATGTACTCCTCTAGGACTAAGTTTTCCTTAGTGGATAAAGGATATACCGTACCCCTCGGAGGCATAGTACCAGGTAGGAGTCTAATTTTACAGTCGAAAGACCTATGTGGAGGTAAAGTATCAGCCCTCTTTTTGTCAAAGACTGCCTTTAAATCCTGGTACTGTGATGGTATCTGTAAATCTGTAGGTTGGGAAGAGTTAACCGGGGCGTCAACCCTGCAAATTGGTGAGACTTTCTGCACACATCCTTTCTGGCAACCCTGACCCCAGGAGACTATCTCACCCAGTTCCCAGTCAATGATAGGGTTATGCTTCTTAAGCCAGGGATACCCCAAGACTATAGGAACTGAAGGAGATGATATCAGCATGAGGGATATTCTTTCCTCGTGAAGGATACCAGTGGTTAACTTAATTGGTATGGTTTCACGAAAAATCACAGGTTCAGATAATGGTCTACCATCTATGGCCTCAACGGCCAAGGGTGTATCCCTTAGCTGAGATGGGATAGAATGGTTAGTGACAAAGGCTTGGTCAATAAAGCTTTCAGCTGCTCCGGAATCTATCAAAGCCATAGCATTAAGTACTCCCTTTTCCCAAGCTAAAGAAACAGGTATCAGAAGCCTATGATCTTTATAATCATAAATAGAGGACAAGATAGAAACACCCAAGGCCTGTCCTCTTGAGAAACTTAGGTGCGAGCGTTTCCCGGCCGGTTAGGGCAATTTAGGCGTAGGTGACCTCTAATTCCGCAATACATACAAAGACCCTCCCTTCTCCTGTACTGTCTTTCCTCCTCTGAGAGTCGAGTATGACCTATTTGCATAGGTTCTGGGAGAGCTAAAGTAGTAGAATCAGAAGTCTGAAATGAGGGAGCTAGTCTTATGGAGGATCTGCGGGTTCTATCCCGAATATTCTGCCTCTGTCTCATACGTTCATCTATTCGGGAAATAAATGAAATCAGATCCTCCAAATTTTCAGGAAGATCTCTTGTGGCCACCTCATCTAAAATCTCATCAGATAACCCGTTCATAAATACGTCCATATAAGCCTGTTCATTCCACTTGACCTCTGCCGCCAAGGATCTGAACTCCAAGGCATAATCCACTAGGGTTCGGTTATACTGTCTAAGACGTAACAGTAGTCTAGCTGCATTGGCCTTTCTTCCTGGAGGGTCAAAAGCTCTCCTAAATGCAGCGACAAAAGCATTATAATTATAAACTAACGGGTTATCATTTTCCCACAGGGGGTTAGCCCATCTAAGTGCCTTGTCAATGAGCAAGGTAATTATAAATCCAACCCTTGCCCTGTCAGTAGGGTAGGCGTGGGGTTGTAATTCAAAATGAATACCTATCTGGTTTAAAAAACCTCGACAAGTGTCAGGAGCGCCGCCATAGCGTGACGGGGACGTAACACGGGAAGAAGTAGCCACTGTGGCTACCTCTAGGCCTGTATTTATAGGAGAGATAGATGGGGTACGCATCTCCTCTGAGTGACTACTAGGACGAGATAGCAATGCTTGCAGAGCTAGAGCCATCTGGTCCATTCTATGATCCATGGCCTCAAATCTAGAGTCAGGAGAACCGACCTGAGAGTTTGTACCTGCAGGATCCATTGGCCCTGTCGTAATGTCAGGATCGTGACAGGGATCCAACACGCAGAATACAAACAGGGGATAGGTACGTATACCGGACCTTAGAATGGCCGGACTAACGTAAGGAGAAAGCAAAAGAATAGTCAGAGACAAGCCGAGGTCGAGGGAACGAGAGATCAGGTAAGCGAGAGACAAGCCGAGTCAAAAGGACAAGAGAGGAAAGCAGGGTCAAAATACAAGCCGAGTCAGGAACCAAAAGACAATAGAGGTAATTGCACTGAGTGACCAGACTAGCTAGAACCTCGACAGGGCAATGAATCATTCCCCAGAACCCTTTTTTATACCTTGGCTCTTTAACTGTTGGCTCCGCCCCCAACGGGTCCTGATTGGTTGTTCGGCACTTGGTTGCCGTGATTGACGGGTCGGAACGTGATTGCCGTCATGACGTCGGCTACTGAGCGCCGCATCATAAAAGGAGGCGGAGCTATCGCGGCCGGCGTGTAAACGACCGGGAGGAGTGCAAGGATCGGGTGAGTCAGCCCCCCTGGGAGGATGGACGTCTAGGTGTCTAACCTCCTCCGAGGTAGACACCAAAGGTACCCTGACACCACTGTCCGAAGTGAGCAAATGATTCTGTTACCACAACACTTTTGAATCCAAAATGCTCCCTTCAGCTGAGGGAAACAGATAACCTTCCTTACATACGTTGGTAAATAAAATAATTTAAAATTAAACTACATCTGCTACTGCTGTAGCCACTTTTTTCACCCTGCTTAGCTGAGCCTTGCAGTGTGGCTGTGGCTGTGCCTGCTACCTCCATAAACACAGTTTGGAGAAGCTGTTCGGGCACTGTTTTTTTGTCCACAATGCAGGAAAAGGTGAGTGGGCATGGGCAGTTGATGAACCGCTAGCCATTTTCACCCTGAGAAGAACAAAGCTTTCACTCAAATCCAGTCAGTAGTGACCATCTTTGAGTGTGAAAATAAAACAGAGACGAGGGGTGAACTTGCTCTCTGGTTTCATACCAGTTTGGTTACCCCATCATTCTCCTCCAACAAATTCAACAGGACTTATAAACACTCCTAGTCATTCATAGCTAACCCAAAAGATACTGCCGCTCCTTCACCTTTTAAGTGGTGATATTTATACAATGCCAATGTATTTACAAAAAATTTATTTTGTCCAGCTAAATTAATCAAAATATGGAACCGGTACAAAAGCTAGACTTTTTTTGTAAGACTTTTACTTGATCTTCAGTCAGTGGATGGCTAGAGAGTTTACTTATTTTCATTTGTTTTAATGAATAGGTTAAAACCTCTTTAATCTCCCTTTGTGAGTGTTAAAATATGTCCTGTATGCTGGAGTCTCCTCCAGATGGCTAGAGCCCAAAAAATTAACTACCTTCGTTAGTATACCTTTTGGGTTGGGTACAGAGTCTTAAATAATCTAAGACTGGGAATTGTCAACACCGGTATCTGATTACTGACTGTCAGATGTGTGAAAGTGATCAGATTTTTTTTTTTTTACAATCTTTATTTACGTTTTTATTTTTTACATAGAAAAGATAGATATACAATATAATGCAGCATTGCAAGTGAAGATGATATCAAGATACATGGGTTGTGTTAGTACAGACAAACAATCAACATAGATCTTTATCTTCAGCATATTAGGAGGTATCAGGCAGCTGTACCAAGTAGGCAGCATGTACCGTTGATGTCGGGGGAGACAAGTCTTGGGCATCTATTTTTGCCTATATATACGTCGCCCCAACCAATTATGCCTCTCTTACGCATTAGTTAACCTTGAGGCCATTTGTGGCCATTCTCGTAAGAGTTGCCACGTTCCTACGTCAAAGCATTAGCCTGAGTATAAAGTTAGGGACAAGGGTAGGGGGGGGGTAAGGGAAGGCAGCAGAGGAGGTGAAATATGAAGGGGAAGATGAGATAGGAAAGAGAGAACAAAAACAAAAAAGGAGGCGAGAGGGGGGTAGTTTTCAGGTCAGAGGCACACCCCCTGGACCTGGTGGTAAACTGTGACAAAAGGGACACAAATCAATGGGAACACTAATTAACATGATAACACTCTCACATACACAATGAAATCCCTCCTCTCCATCCTGGAGATAATTGGCTTAACTCAATTATCTCCAGGTACAGAAAATATCTACATTTAACACTAACAGCAAAATACGTAAAAGTACATAAAAATACATAATTCTTATTTTATTACACAGAACCCCCACATTTAACCTATCCCCAGATAGCTCTGATCTGAGCGCCCAATCTAGGTGAACAATAGACAGGAAACGGGGGAGGGGAAGAAACACACCTTCCCATGGATTCCAATGGGAAGAAACTGTCTTTAGAAGCCAATAAGCCCCAAATAGTCTTTTTTAAATGGCAATACACCCCAGGGCCATAGTCATGAGGAAGGAGGCTGGCAAACAGGCTCCTCCAAAAGCCGGGGGCAAAGGGCAGCTTGTCACCTAACAATCCAGGGACAAAAGGCATTTCGTCACAGCTCCCTAATACCGTGGGAATTAGGGAGTTATCTACTTATTCATTCCTGTCATTCCATTGACTGGCTAAGTAACTTACATTTTATATGAATGTATGTCACTTGATTGTTGTAAGTGTTTCAAATGCTTACAGCTGAATCCTGGCTATGTTTGTATACTTTTTATTTAAACTTGTATACAGTGTAGCCAGGATCAGCAGTTTAGCTGCGTTCAAAAGATGTTTGGTTAGCGTCTGCTTATACTGCGAGAGAGGCATAGAAACATAGAAACATAGATTGTGACGGCAGATAAGAACCATTCGGCCCATCTAGTCTGCCCAATATTCTAAATACTTTCATTAGTCCCTGACCTTATCTTATCGTTAGGATAGCCTTATGCCTATCCCCACGCATGCTTAAACTCCTTTACTGTGTTAACCTCTACCACTTCAGCTGGAAGGCTATTCCATGCATCCACTACCCTCTCAGTAAAGTAATACTTCCTGATATTATTTTTAAACCTTTGCCCTCTAATTTAAGACTATGTCCTCTTGTTGTGGTAGTTTTTCTTCTTTTAAATATAGTCTCCTGCTTTACTGTGTTGATTCCCTTTATATATTTAAATGTTTCTATCATATCCCCCCTGTCTCGTCTTTCCTCCAAGCTATACATGTTAAGATCCTTTAACCTTTCCTGGTAAGTTTTATCCCGCAATCCATGAACCAGTTTTTAGTAGCCCTTCTCTGAACCCTCTCTAAGGTATCAATATCCTTCTGAAGATACGGTCTCCAGTACTGTGTACAATACTCCAAGTGAGGTCTCACCAGTGTTCTGTATAATAGCATGAGCACTTCCCTCTTTCTACTGCTAATACCTCTCCCTATACAACCAAGCATTCAGCTAGCATTCCCTGCTGCTCTATTACATTGACTG
>OW240913.1:9631974-9698175 GCA_933207985.1 Pelobates cultripes
AAAAGATGTTTGGTTAGCGTCTGCTTATACTGCGAGAGAGGCATAGAAACATAGAAACATAGATTGTGACGGCAGATAAGAACCATTCGGCCCATCTAGTCTGCCCAATATTCTAAATACTTTCATTAGTCCCTGACCTTATCTTATCGTTAGGATAGCCTTATGCCTATCCCCACGCATGCTTAAACTCCTTTACTGTGTTAACCTCTACCACTTCAGCTGGAAGGCTATTCCATGCATCCACTACCCTCTCAGTAAAGTAATACTTCCTGATATTATTTTTAAGCCTTTGTCCCTCTAATTTAAGACTATGTCCTCTTGTTGTGGTAGTTTTTCTTCTTTAAATATAGTCTCCTCCTTTACTGTGTTGATTCCCTTTATATATTTAAATGTTTCTATCATATCCCCCCTGTCTCGTCTTTCCTCCAAGCTATACATGTTAAGATCATTTAACCTTTCCTGGTAAGTTTTATCCCGCAATCCATGAACCAGTTTAGTAGCCCTTCTCTGAACCCTCTCTAAGGTATCAATATCCTTCTGAAGATACGGTCTCCAGTACTGTGTACAATACTCCAAGTGAGGTCTCACCAGTGTTCTGTATAATGGCATGAGCACTTCCCTCTTTCTACTGCTAATACCTCTCCCTATACAACCAAGTATTCTGCTAGCATTTCCTGCTGCTCTATTACATTGTCTGCCTACCTTTAAAGGACCACTATAGTGCCAGGAAAACATACTCGTTTTCCTGGCACTATAGTACCCTGAGGGTGTCCCCACCCTCAGGGTCCCCCTCCTGCCAGGCTCTGGGGAGAGGGAAGGGTTAAATCTTACCTTTTTTCCAGCGCCGGGCGGGGAGCTCTCCTCCTCCGATCCTCCTCTTCGGCTGAATGCACATGCGCGGCAGGCAGGGCCGGATTAACATAGGGGCTGATGGAGCTACAGCTCCAGGCCCAGGCCCATGGAATAGGCCCATTGATTTATAAAAAAAAATAAAAAAAAATTTTTTACATTTTTTTTTTCACACACTACTCTTAGGGATTCCACCTGGCTTTTATTTTATTTACACAGTGTCCCCATGTCTCCCAGTGTCCCCATGTCTCCCAGCCAGTGTCCATGGTGTCTCAGTGCCCCCAGTCTGCCAGTGCCCCCAGTCTGCCAGTGTCTCACTGTCCCCATGTCTCCTAGTGCCTCCATGTCTCCCAATGCCTCAAATGTCTCAATGTCCCCATGTCTCCAAGCTAGTGTCGCTGGTGTCCTTGTCCCCATGTCTCCCAGTGCCCCCATGTCTCAATGTCCCCATGTCCCCCAGCCAGTGTCTCTAGTGTCTGTGTCCCTGGTGTCTGTATCCCCATGTCTTCAAGTGTCCCCTATTTTCCCAGTGTCCCCATGCGTCCCAGCCAGAGTCCCCTAGTCTCCCAGTGTCACTGGTGTCTCCGTGTCCCTAGGTCTCCCTGTTTCCCCAGGTCTTCCTAGTGACATGGGGACCCTGGCATACATGGGGACACAGGGAGACATGGAGCATTGAGACACTGTGATTCATAGGATCCCTGGGAGACCTGGGGACACGACACTAGGGGACACTGGGAGATATGGGGCACTGAGACACTGATACATAGGAACACTGAGACCTGGAGTAATCGACACATGGGGGCACTGGGAGACATGGGACCACTGAGAGAAATCCATCTATACGGCAGAATCAAACTAAAGAGTTTATTGGTGATTTTACAGCATTTTCTCTTATGTCACTCCTTGTGATTTACATCATGTCACCCATACATATTTAATTATGCAAATTAGCAAGGCCGGTATGTTTTTCCAAGAAAGGTGGCAACCCTAAATACTTTTCACATACTCTTACTTAAGAGGGATGTATGGGAACACAACTTGTGTGGACTGGCTGACAATGAATATAGAGTCACTAGAGTCACCAGAACAACTACAGCTTATTGAATTTGTTCTGTTGAGTAGAACCATTACCGTCAGGCTTTTTGCTGTAAACACTGTCTTTTCAGAGAAAATGCAGTCTTTACATTACAGCCTAGTGATAACTTCACTGGCCACTCCTTAGATGGCTGTTAGAGATCCTTCCTGGGTCATGGCTGCCCAAAATGCATCCAAACATTCAGTGTCTCCTCCATCTGCATGCAGACACTGAACTTTCCTCATAGAGATTCATTGATTCAATTCATCTCTATGAGGAGATGCTGATTAGCCAGGGCTGTGTTTGAATCATGCTGGCTCTGCCCCTGATCTGCTTCTTTGTCAGTCTCAGCCAATCCTATGGGGAAGCACTGTGATTGGATTAGACCACCACTTCTAATGATGTCAGCAGACTGCTTGTTTTTCTGAGTCTAACAGCATGCAGAGTTACAGCTTAAGGCTTGAATACTGTAAGATTTTGCTATATTTATGGAGGTATAAGGGGCCCAGGGGGGCTAAATGGTGGTGTTAACACTATAGGGTCATGAATTCATGTTTGTGTTCCCGACCCTATAGTGATCCTTTAAGGTAATGCTGACTTTGGTCTTTCTAACACTTTGGCATGTTCCCTTTCTTCTACACTCACTACATACAGCTTTTCTCTGTCCCAGACTATATACCAGGAGCTGCTGCCTGCTAGTAAGAAGGTAAGGAGACAAGTGGACCAGCGAGTGCTAGGGGACAGTCCTTAGAAAGCGTTGAGCAAGCCCATCATTAGATGTATTTATGCCAAGCTCAGGGTGCTGTCTGCATAGTATGCCCTTAGTTGGCCAGCTGCATGATTGGCAGGCAGCCAGACATGCATTCATACCAGGCTGGCCTTCTAATTCTTTTGGCAGTCATATCCTCTTTTTGGGCATGTTCGCCCCTTTTGGCAGGTTATGTGATTTGTGTCAGTGGCACACCCTTTTACCGTGCCCATTGACTTCTTGCGTGACTGGACACTGCTGTTAGGGGTTATGGATTTACTTGAAAGATGAAAACATAAATTAGTGAGAGATTAGCCTAGGGTATGTGTTTTCTTATAGCTGCTGTTTTCTTTCTCTCCAGCACCATCTCCATCAGATACATGACACTTGGGAGTGTTTTACTATTTTTGGTCGATATGATTCTGTAATTAGGCCCATCATAATTGTCAGCACCAGGCCCACTGGGCTCTTAATCTGGCCCTGGCGGCAGGAGCTGCACGCGCATTCAGCCAGTCTCATAGGAGAGCATTCATAATGCTTTCCTATGGACGCTGGCGTCTTCTCACTGTGATTTTCACAGTGAGAAGCACGCCAGCGCCTCTAGCGGCTGTCAGTGAGACAGCCACTAGAGGCTTTAGAGGCTAGATTAACCCATTTATAAACATAGCAGTTTCTCTGAAACTGCTATGTTTATAAAAAAAGGGTTAATCCTAGAGGGACCTGGCACCCAGACCACTTCATTAAGCTGAAGTGGTCTGGGTGCCTAGAGTGGTCCTTTAAGTCATCAGAAATAATCACCCCTAAATCACTTTCCTCATATGTTGAGGTTAGGACTCTATCAAATATTCTGTACTCTGCCCTTGGGTTTTTACATTCAAGATGCATTATCTTGCACTTATCCACATTAAATATCAGTTGCCACAGCTCTGACCATTTTTCTAGTTTACCTAAATCATTTGCCATTTGGCTTATCCCTCCTGGAACATCAACCCTGTTACATATCTTAGTATCATCAGCAAAAAGACATACCTTACCATCAAGACCTTCTGCAATATCACTAATAAAAATATTAAAGAGAATGGGTCCATAGTGGTGTGGTGAAGGAGCATCTGGAGTGGATGGACAGCGAGGTCTGTATCCAGTATGTCTTTGATCGTCATATGGACCTCCCTCCAGTAAGGGATTAGTTTCCTGCAGGACTACCAATTGTGGAGATCCAAACCTGCTTCCTCCTCACATCTCCAGCAGGTCTCAGAGACCTCAGGGAGCAGACGATGTAGTCTCTCCGGTGTTCTGTACCACCCCATCAACAATTTGTAGTTGACCTCACTTGGAGTATTGTACACAGTACTGGAGACCGTATCTTCAGAAGGATATTGATACCTTAGAGAGGGTTCAGAGAAGGGCTACTAAACTGGTTCATGGATTGCGGGATAAAACTTACCAGGAAAGGTTAAAGGAGCTTAACATGTATAGCTTGGAGGAAAGACGAGACAGGGGGATATGATAGAAACATTTAAATATATAAAAGGAATCAACACAGTAAAGGAGGAGACTATATTTAAAAGAAGAAAAACTATCACAACAAGAGGACATAGTCTTAAATTAGAGGGGCAAATGTTTAAAAATAATATCAGGAAGTATTACTTTACTGAGAGGGTAGTGGATGCATGGAATAGCCTTCCAGCTGAAGTGGTAGAGGTTAACACAGTAAAGGAGTTTAAGCATGCGTGGGATAGGCATAAGGCTATCTAACTATAAGATAAGGCCAGGGACTAATGAAAGTATTTAGAAAATTGGGCAGACTAGATGGGCCGAATGGTTCTTATCTGCCGTCACATTCTATGTTTCTATGTTTCTATGTTTTTGTTTGGAGCACATAGAGCTCTGGTGGGTCAGAACCAGGAAAGGAATGTCCATGTGGGATAATGTACATATGGGAGAATTATAATATATGCTTAATGTCTATGTTAATGTTTATTTAAAATATTGTTTTACTCCTCCAGGAAAGTGTGCGTGCACATCTTTTATTTTACTTATCACCACTACAGTTTTAAATACTACACTATTATTTCTTCTCTCGTTCTCTTCACATATACCTTGTCAAGGGTAACTGGAGTGCTGCACCTACCCCCCTGTTTTTATACAGCAAATAATGAAGTTACATGTAAGAAAACAGTATTTTAAATAAACATTAACATAGACATTAAGCATATATTATAATTCTCCCATATGTACATTATCCCATATGGACATTCCTTTCCTGGACATGGGCCAGGGCAGCACAACATTGGGTAGCTCCTTCCTATCCCTAATTAGACAGGAATTAATTAAATGAAAAAGGTATAAGTAACACCTCCATCCTCTCCTCCCTCAGTCCTGTTACTACCAATATCCCAGGGTGGGACCTTTGTGCTGCCATGGCCTATGTCCAGGAAAGGAAAATTACGGTAAGTATGAATACATTTTACCCTTTACTGTCCATATCCATGGCAGCAAAACATTGGGTAAGATTTGTTTATTTATAAAATATTTTACCAGGAAAGATACATTGAGATTTCTCTCGTTTTCAAGTATGTCCTGGATCCACAAAATATTGCATTGATACATTATGGTACAATAAAATACAAAAACAATATTAATACACAATATAGAACAGTTAGGAAACATATAATCAACCATGACACGTGCATTCTGTTTTGAGGTATGTAGAGAGGGATCTCTTAAAGGACTTTAGGCTTAGGGAAGATTTTAAATTGTGCGGGAGGTCGTTCCACAATTGCGGTGCTCTGTAGGAGAAGGAGGATCGGGCTGCTTTCTTTTTGTATTGAGGTAGACTAAGTAAAGTGTTGGTACTGGATCGGAGGTTATAGGTAGTGGGAACAGCTGAGGAAAGCATTGTGTTCAGGTTGGGTGGGAGTTTCCCAGGAAAGCTCTTAAACACAAGGCTGGAAAGATGAAGGGTGCGTCTGGATTCCTGCGACAGCCAGTTTAGTTCTTTTAGCATGTCACAATGGTGGGTCCTGTAATTACATTGTAGCACAAATCGGCAGAACAAGTTATCCAAGCAATAATCAAGGGAGGGAAGAAAAAACACAGACTCGAGAATATGAAAATGCAAAGTATATTAGCACTACAACCAAGTGAAAACATACTACATAGGAATCAAGGATCCCTTATTGAGAGGACAGATTCAGCAAATTGATCAGAATGGCCTGCTCTGACATCAATCTTTTAATTCCTGATGAATGTATTAGCTGAAGACCAAGTGGCTGCCTTGCAAGTGAGTTCAGGAGAGACTCCGGACGCGACCGCTCAAGAGGATGAAAGGGTTCTAGTAGAATGAGCTTTGAGACCCACTGGAACCGGCCACGATCCATCTGCTTATGGTCGCTTTGGGGGTCTGCATGCCCTTCTTACATCCATAATGAAGAACAAAGAGACTCTGGGTATAGCGCGGCATGAAGTGGTCCTCTCAATATATATATGAAGACATCTCACTAGATCCAATGAGGAGAGATCCTTACTCCCCTTGTCTCCCTGAGACCCAGATACCAAAATTGGAAGAACAATCTCTTTGTTAATATGAAATGCAGAGGTGACTTTAGGGCTGAACTCAGGTACAGTTTGAAGGATGACTCTGTCCCTGTAAAAGATAGTGAAGGGTTCCCTAGCGGACAGGGCATGAAGTTCTAAGACCCTCCTACCAGAAGCCAAGGCAGTCTTGATGGAGAAAAAAATGAAGAGGAATCGAGTCCAAAGGGTTCAGACTTCAATGCTTTAAGAACCAGAGGCAGATTCCAAGGTGGGACAAACGGCTTAATTGGAGGTTTTACTTTCAGGACCGCCTTGATGAATCTAATAACGCCTGCGTTCAAGGCCCATCTGTGGTTGGTTAAGGCAGAGAGAGCCAAAACATGGACCTTCAAGGTGTTATAACTTAAGCACTTGTCAAGCCCTGACTGTAGAAATTCCAGTACATTGGTTGTAGAAGGATTCTGTACATCAATGCTTCTAGATGTAGCCCAAGTAGAAAAAAACATTCCATACTCTATAGATAGTGGCAGAAGTGGAATGCTTTCTTGCCTTGAGCATAGTGTCTACCACTGCTTGAGAGAAGCATTTATTCATCAGCCCTTCCCTTTCAATCTCCATGCCATGAAATTGAGGGAGGATGGATCGGGATGTAACACAGGACCTTGAAACAGAAGGTCTGGAACTTTTGGAAGTTGAAACAGAGGTTCCATTCAAAGACTTTGTAGGAGAGGGAACCAAGGTCTGCAAGGCCAACAGGGAGCTATTAGAATTAGAGACACCTGTTCCATTCTCATTCTCCTCAGGATTGGAAAGATCAGTGGAAAAGGAGGGAATGCATATAGAACATTCCTCCCAAGGGCTAGAGGATCGTTCTGCTTTGTAAAGAAATCTGCAACTTTCCTGTTGTCTCGAGTAGCTAGTAGGTCCACTTGAGGAAGACCCCACTTCTTTACTATAGTGTGGAACACCTCGTCTGATAGGCACCACTCTCCTGGGTCTATGTTGGACCTGCTGAGGTAATCTGCCAGTTGGTTCCGCTTCCCTGGTAGGTGGATTGCTGTGAGACCTGCCAGGTTTCTTTGCGCCCACAACATTAGGTGTTTCATAATTTCCATAATTTTGCAGCTCCTGAGATGGGCCTGCAGCTACTGAGAGACAGCTTGAACAGAGACGTTTTCCCTCCATGGCTCTGTTGTCACAGGATACACATAGCGTCTTTTTGGGCGACTTCCCTTTGTATGATCCTGAAGTCTTGTTACCTTTAGAACTGCATAAAGAAAATTAATCCCTTGATCTGGAACGTGCATCCATCTCTAAGTAAAAAAGGAATTTCAAATTGAAACTCCAGAAGAACTAAATCAAGAAGCATGAAAAAAAATGAAAGGAAAAAAAAAATGATGTATGAAACTTACTTTAAGAAGGATGCAAAGGATGGCAGGGATAAGAGGTGAGTATGCAGGAGAATCAACAGCAAGATTCAGCAATATGCTTTACCAGGTGAATTGCAGGTAAATTTCGAATTTGGCGCTTTAAAAAGCATCTGACGTAATAAACGCTATTGCACATGCGCAAACTAACTCGCGCATGTGCACGAACCGGACTGTCGAACACCACGTGTAGAATAATAATAACGCGCGTGCGCGAACAGGCAAAAAGCCTCGTAAAAGCCCGAAAGACTTACCTTTTTCCAGCGCTGGGCGGAGAGCTCTCCTCCTCCGATCGGCCCTGCCGGCTGAATGCGCACGCAATGCTTTCCTATGGACGCTTGCGTGCTCTCACTGTGAAAATCACAGTGAGAAGCACGCAAGCGCCTCTAGTGGCTGTCAATGAGACAGCCACTAGAGGATTAGGGGGAAGGCTTAACCCATTCATAATTATAGCAGTTTCTCTGAAACTGCTATAATTATGAAAAAATGGGTTAATCCTAGAAGGACCTGGCACCCAGACCACTTCATTAAGCTGAAGTGGTCTGGGTGCCTAGAGTGGTCCTTTAACCTTACATGGACACCTCAAAATAACAGAAGTTACAATATAATGTGTTGTGACAATAACATGTTTATAGAGAAAAGGAGAAGTTACCATAGAAATAATTCAAAACCGTTTCCAGTTAATGTTACTTGAGAAGATCGCATGATATATTAATCCTTTGATACATTATTATTGGCTACAAAGCGTTGAATACACAAAAAATATGGAGTAACTTCACTTGTCGGCCAGAGGAAAGCAAAATAAATATTTGGCAATATGAGAGCCCTGGTAGGCCCAACGGAATCCTGAGACACAGGGAATTCCAGATACTGTCAAAAAAGGGATGACTAGAAGGTCAGAATAAACTAACCCTGAAGTCAAGGGTTGGACTTGATGGGTAAAGATCATAACCCAACATTATATATGACAAAGGAGAATTCCTTAAAGCAGGTATATTGGAAATGAGAACCCAAGTCTTACCCAGATATCAAATCTCAAGAACCAGCCAAAGGTTTACCCATACAGAGGATAAACAACTCGATATTAAGGATAAATAGTTACAATTGTTAAAAAACTTTTATTTAATATTAGACACTTTATACTAATATGTGAACAAAAAGAAAACAGTGATACAATATGTGCAATATGTGCAATATGTGCAAGTGCGTAAAAAGGGGAGTCTATCGAGCCTGCCTGATATATCCAGATATAAAGCAGTTGCTCCTGTAGCTAATTAAGTGCATTAAGTTAAGTATTTATGTATTTAAATACAATTGTAGCTGTTAGGGCAATTTGTAGCGACATTAATCAGGTGAATATATATACAAGATCAAGAGATCTATGTTGAAAATAAACAGCTAAAGTTGGTATAGAGATAATAGTGGATGGCTTCAAAAATGAGGTGATAGAAGGGAGTTCTCAGTATAATCACTGAAAAGACTGGAAAGGAAAGTAGCAGACAATTAAGGAGTAAATATAAATAAATTACCCCTCCCTACTCACTCTCTAAAGAGGATTGGGAGATGAAAGTTAACAATCTCCCCCTTAGATAGCTCTTAATTGTATATTAATATTAAATGCACAGCAGAGCATCTGGGAGTAGCAAGTAAAGCCTAAGTGGGTAGAAAGGAAGATTATTCACCACCAGGACTAAAAAAAGATGCAGATTCCCAGTCAGATACCTGTATACTGTGCTACGACATCTGTCTCACACTGAGTAAATAGGTAAATTACCAGACTGCCTTAGTCTCTTAAACCTAGTATGGAGTGTTCTAAGGAAGCCACTAGTAACAAAAGATCTATGATGTTATTGGTAAAGCTCCATAGAGACCCCTGAATAAATGAAAAGAAATAGCCTAAATGCAGCATCTTTGCTCGACACGCGTTTCGGCGCTGTGTAGCACCTTTCTCAAGAGCAATGGTATCTAAGTGAGCCCGCCAGGTATTTTAAAGGGTGGAACCCCCCCTACACTATATCATGCGGCCAATCCCCTAAGTGTTTGGAGATGTTGGTGCAGGCAATCAGCCCCTAGGGGCATCTAAAAGGCATCACTAAAATAGTGTTCTCCCACAGATGCTTGGCTCTATTTAGATATCTTAATGATTAAATGTAGAATGTATTAACATTGTAAAAAGTCCTTAGTTCTAAGGCAACAGGTTAATATGATAGTAATATTAGTATGATAGTAGCAGGTATGTGTATCAAGACAAAGTAGGTGGATAGTGTATTAAATTCAATCCATACTTCTTGTCATAAATATCAGAAAGATATTATTTATTAATATATGTTTGGGTAGAAAAGTATATTAGGCATGTATTTCCTCCAAGCTATAAAATATATAAAATATATTTGGAGAGAAATAAATAATAAATATATTAGGTAAGTATTTCCTCCATACAGAAGATGGCAAAAGACACCTCCTATTAATTGTTCACACTATTGATACCATCAAATAATAACCTGCTCATTAAGATATTATTTATAATAGAACATTCACATTGATCATTCTGTCAGAGTGCAAGGACTTCCTGCGTCAAAACGAAAAGAATGATCAATGTGAATGTTCTATTATAAATAATATCTTAATGAGCAGGTTATTATTTGATAATGAGATCTATTATGAAAATATGAATTTGCTTTGTGTACAGTTACGTGCAATGTACATCCAGCGGCGTACATACACACTCTACGGGGCCCTGCGGACCCCTGCAACCGGGTGCCCGCCGCCATGTGTTGCAGCCCTGGCCGCGCAATATAATTGCCAGGACCGCACATGAACGCCCATGCTGTTAGGGCCATCTGATGGAAATGAAGATCATCATCAGAGTGGGCCCGGTAACAGCACGACCGGTCCCACTATGATGATGTCAGACGTTGGGAGGAAGTGACTGCCTCGGTCACTCCTCCCGGCAACCACCAGCAACCATCTGTGTGTGTGTCTCTGTGTGTGTGTCTGTATGTATGTGTGTCTCTGTATGTGTCTATGTGTCTGTGTGTATGTATGTATGTGTGTATGTGTGTGTGTTTGTGTGTGTCTATGTATCTGTGTGTGTGTGTCTGTCTCTGTATGTATGTGTGTGTGTCTATATGTAAGTCTGTCTATATATATATATGTATCTGTATCTGTGTGTCTGTATGTATGTCTGTGTGTGTCTATGTATGTGTATGTATGTGTCTGTATGTATGTGTGTCTGTATGTATGTATGTGTGTCTTTGTGTATCTCTGTGTGTGCCTGTATGGGATGGTGGGGGGATCCCATGGTTCAGTTTTGCACCGGGGCCCCATGGATTGTGTGTACGCCACTGTGTACATCCTTTGTTTAAAAAAAAGAAAGTATAGAGCTTACAGTTTCCCTATAAGGAGCTGTGTGATTATAATGACACAGCTTCATTATATCTTTTTACGTGCTACATATTGTAAAAATAGTTAATAAAGCTGTAAAAATGCCAAAACAGTTAATTAAGTGCCTGCCTAAGCAAATATTTGTGTCAGTCAGCACCAAAATCGATTTTAAATTCTTCAGAAGTGAGATCCCAGCTCCAACATACTGGGTCTCTGGCTACGAAACAAGGTGTTTGATTTGAATATAGTTCTAGTAAAGCTGGATACTCACCATGATAAGACATAACAAAACGTTCGGCTCACAAACTCTCGTCCTCTCTGCCCTCTAGCGCTCGCCTGCGGAGATTAGACTCTGTCAGAGCTCTGGTGTCAGCATTTTACATTTTATATCGAGTATTTTACCCCATATTGTGTAAGGAATAATTGACGACAGGCCGTTGAATTATTAGAAAAATAATGCACGCCCGAGGTGGTAATGCGGTCACGACGCGAAGCGTAGTGGCCGTTACACCTCTGGTGTGCATTATTATAAAGCCTACTGTCAATAATAGAAAAATAAAATTAACAAATGAATTAAAACTAATGAATTAATAAATAAATTAAATATTGACACACATGCTTTTCTGTCTCATTATTGCAACCTCTCTCTGTCTCTCTAATAACTGCACTAATAACTGCATTAGTCTGTTATCAGTTGCTCAAATCTCCGTTACGAACTCTTAAATGACGTTTTGGAATTAGCAATGAGACCGTTTTAATGACAAAAAATTGACAAACGTCGAGGTGTGGTAACTGTAGTATAAGTGGAATTATTGACTCCAGGCCGTTACAGTTACAGGTATTACTATTGACTACGCGAAGTGATATGGAACTGTAATGCGTTCAAGACCTCTCTGGAACTACTTTAGCCATGCGTCTCCCTGAAAATAATGCACACCTTAGAATGTTCATCAACGAATCAGATTCAAGCATTCAACAGCCCTGTAGTATAAATGTTTGTACTTCTGACTGCGATCATCCAGATTTAGTGCAAATTCTGTTTTAAAGTGCTTATTGTGTCTGCATCTCCAACATAAACTGGACACAGGTTCCTTCTTCTATCCATAGTGACAGGTAGGTATAACTAACCACTTGTGTGCAATTTCCTGGTAACACAAATTATTTCAAGTCATAGATACCTAAATAATTACAAATTATCCAAATTAAGTTGTCTAGAATACTGTAAGCATGATGTAGTTAAGTACAAATGATTAAAATAAAGAATTTCTCTAACTAATCAATGTCCCTTATTCTCATTCTGATTAGCCTCAGGACTTTTTGAACGTCATGTTTTATCCTCATGGATCACTTTCTCAGTTACAACTCTGTCTTGACCTTCATCAAACTGATTTCAGCTCACTGCTCTCCCCTGAATCTGGCGACGACTGATTTAATCATTGGTTCGTTCTTCAGGCAGTCTGCTGATTTTGACCTTGTTGACCACATACAAACACATCACAACCTTTGACTGTGTGACACTGTGCTTCCTGGTTCTCCCTTCAGCATTTCCTATTCTGGAATCGTTTCGTTGCTAGTTGGAGTCCACCAAGATTCATTTCTGAGTTCCCTTTATACTGCATCTGATGGCAATCTTTTTACTTTGTTAGGGTTCCTGGGTAAGTTACAAGCTGCCAGCACTCAGATATAACTTGCTTCTTTCCTTCATTCCTGGATCATGTCACTAACAAACTCTTCTGTCTCTACCTGGATGGTTCCCCTTTTCCTTAAACATATTCTCTCCAAATCAGATCTCCTTCAAAAATCATAGCTCCCTGGTCACTCTCCACTCAGGTCAAAGGATAGAATTTGGGGTGATTGTTGGTATGTCTGACGTATAAAGCACCATATAGATGTGACATGAACAAACGAACTAGGGGATGGAAGAGCATGTTTATTTGATTCGTAATTCGGAGTTCTGACTGTAGTGTGCAAAAAACAAACAAAAAAAGCCCTATAGATTTTTCTATTATATACACTTTATCTGTGAACCAACTTGCACAAAAAAATGCATCTAACAGTGTACTGGGAAAAAACATTATATTTTTTAGTACACTGATTGACCAATTTGAACACCTTTTTGGTTCCGAGCTACATGGACGAATATTAGAAAAAATAATTTTGTCTGTGTGAATCAATTTAACCAAACCAAAGTTTTTCAGCCAGGCCTAAGTCTACAAAAGAACAACCACTAACTGACTGAACTCTGCAAATTTGCTGTAATATATTTTTTTACTTTGGAGTCACTCTTAATCCTTGTACACATTTTTGTTTAGAAATTAGATGATTCTTAGATCAATTTAATGAATGGATAGCAGGTGTAAATTCCGTTTTAGCATTTTGTGTAATTTCTTTAGTGTTTTGGAGAACTTTGGGTCAATGCTTCTTAAGGCAGCCTATGGAGGATGTGTTGTTATCTGATTTTTGTTTTAAATTCTAAAACAGATAATTTTGGAAAAGGGAAAACAATTGCTAAAATAAATGGCTGTGTGCTTAGTTTATTAAATAGGTAAACATTTAGCATTTAAGGCTGTAGCGGAGCTCCCTGTACCCCAAAGGACCGCTTCCCAGCTGGAACAGGGGACAAATCGCAGCACTTCAGCCCACAGTCACCATGGATGAACTGGGGCCCTGGAACCGCTCCCTCCTGGAGCTGAATGGGGAATTAGCTCTAGTCCATACAAGGACTTTCCCTGGTGAATCTCCTGTAAGCTGGAACAGCAGACACAGGAGCAAATCTTCTTTCCCTCCAATAACAGGATGACACACAGTTTTGGAGTGTAAGCAGGAACAGACTGAGCTGGGGCTTTATTGTTTCTTATATACACATTTCCCCACAATGTTACCACCCACGAGGACCTTGTGGTACACAGAACACAAAGTTACATCAGCCAATCAACACAGTACTGTCAGACACTCCCAGCTAAGGCACACAAACCCTCCCCTCTGCTTGTGATATAATTACTGAACACAGTGGGCTAACTTAATTATCAAGGGCTGATGAGAGATTGAGAAGGGACAAAGCAGCTAGTTTCCTTGGGACAACGTCCTGCTGGAGAACAATGGGACAGGAAAAAGTGGGAGGGGAAGAGGCACATTTTCCCATGGAATCAAAGGGCAGAAAAAGTGTTTCAAAATCCAATAAGCCCAAATAGACTTTTTAAATGGCAATACACCACAGGAGCCATTATCACAGGGCAGGAGGCTGGCAAGCAGGCCTCTCCAAAACCCAGTGGCGAGGTCCCTTTCACCACAAAGGCCCATTTCTATGTCCCAAAACTAGTGCAACACTTACAAAGTTTCAATGTCATAAATTTTAGTGCATCCTCATTTTATATTGATATAATTATATTGACTGTGCAAAATAATTCATTTTTACAGTGTTAAGAAAATTATTATTTCTTTATGAGAATTGTTTCTTCGTACTTGGTTTAGTATGGTCGGAAAAATTATTCACTTAAGATGGTGGCTTCCATGAGGTTAAAGGTTAGAGCTAGAAAGGAAATTAATTTGGCTACAGAGTGTTATCTTAGAGATTGTGGTGCTCTTTGTTTCATGCATTGTAAGTTAGAATATGGAGATGATGGCTGGTTTAGAAATGATGTTCAACTTTTTTTTATTGGATTTGACATTTTTCCGCTGTAAATAGCACATTGCACTGTCATTGCTAAACAGGAACATAACACAAAAAAATAAATAAAAAAAGAAGGTAAATAAAATAGTAGTTAAACCAAGTCATCACTGATCAAGGATCATATAGTACCCTCGAGGTAGAAGATGGAAAAGTGCGTAGTACATACGGCAGTTACAATAATATCAATACTTTGCACTGCAAGAATCTAACATACACAAATAAACCACTAAAAGCTAATGTATAGCAAAACCTACTAAAATAGGGTGTTCTCAAGAACACCAAAAAAGAAATAGTAAAACATACAAATAAGTAGGAATGCAAATGTGAAGGGTCAAAGCATAAATTCCCAAGGTATATAGTAGAGGAATAATACAACCTGATATTAGAAAGCGTATTCTGTGATGTCTACAAAAAATACAAACTGAACATAGTGTGATCAGTGTATATTAAGGTTAAGACACTCAATAGTTATGCGGAAAACTCACAAGAGGTTAGGGAATATCAGGCACATCATCCTTAATAAGGTGTAGAGTGTAGTCATTGGAATATATGAATTGTGGTGAAAATAACCCTGCCACTGGGTTCTGGAGGGGCCTGTTTGCTAGCCTTTTGCCGCAGGATAATGGCCCTGGGGTGTATGGCCCTTTAAAAACATTATTTGGGCATATTGAGACTTTTTGGAACAATGCCCCTTTAAAACTGTGTCCCTAGACTGTGAAAATACAAATTTGGGGGCTTATCGAACAAATTACCAAACAGGCCGACCACACACAAGTGGAGTGTGCCGCCAATTTACCTCCCAGGATGGTGGTTAACCGCAGGTTAATTGTCGAATGCTGGGTGGCCTCCGTTCATACAGTCGAACACGTGGCGGTGGCCATCTTGTTTAGTTGTACGTCGTCAGCGGTGTTTTGCCGTCGAACTCGTGGAACTGAAATCAGCTACACGACGGCACGAACATCACTGAACCTTACCTTCTCTGCAACTTCGACGCTTTGACGGAAATCGAAGTGCGTTCGACTATTCGAACACCACGTTATAATGGGCTATTTCCACGAACAGCGCCTGTTCGTGCATTCGAATGGGACTTAGTCTTTTTTCTATGTGAAATAGACCAACCGCACAGACCAAATCTATGGAACTCTATGGAACTCTTGTGGTCGGTCAAATAGGACTTCCACCTATCTTTTGAACCACTGGCCCAATTTGTATGATTTTTACATATGTTGGTATACTGTTTATGCTGGTTCGGAATAGGCATGTGCATGGGGAAAATATTCGGCTCGGTTCGGCATTCCGAAATGCGGGACTTCGGCAATTCGGGACTTCGGCAATTCGGCACTTCGACACTTCGCCACTTCGACACTTCGGAACTTCACCACTTCGGAACTTCAGCACTTCGGAACTTAGACACTTTGGAACTTCGACAACTTCAGAACTTTGGCAACTTCTGCACTTCAGAACTCCGGCTCAGGAGGGTCTCAGGACGGGGGACTTTTTTTTTCTAACAATGAGCAGCACAGGCTGCTTACTATTTAATAGACATGCCCCTACTTGCGGTATAGCGAGTAGGGGCATAATTTACTAATACTAAGTAATCTTTACTTAGTAGTAGTAAATTTGGCTGAGATACCAATTCGGGTCTTTCAGCCTTTTAGTAGAAAGCTCCCTAATACCGTGGGAATTAGGGAGTTATCTACTTATTTATTCCTGTCATTAAATGACTGACCAAGTAACTTATATTTTATATGAATGTGTGTTACTTGATTGTTGTAAGTGTTGCAAACGCTTACAGCTGAATCCTGGCTATGTTTGTATACTTTTTATTTAAAATTGTATACAATGTAACATTCTTCTTCTTTCACTGGATAAGTATATTAGTACTTAGGCAATACTGTGCTTCGGAACTTTGACACCTCGGAACTTCGGCAACTTCGGAACTTCGGCACTTTAGCAATTCGGCACTTTGGCTCTTCAGCACTACTACATTTCGGCACTACTACACTTCAGAAATTCTGTAATTTCGGCACTTCGGGACTTCGGCACTTGGGCAATTCAGCTATTCGGACATTCGGAAGCACCCGAATGTCCAAATTACCTGAAATTCGGACGAATTTTAATTCGTAAGAGCTGTTCCTGTTACGCTCTCCTGGAGGAGAGATCTTTGCCACACAGTCCTGGATGTCAGTGGTTGGTCCAGGGTTAAAGGAAGATGGCGAAATTCCAACCAAGCTGCGGCGGAGCACACACACACAATCACTCACATTAACACTTTTTTAAATTCTTTTATTTAACCCCCCCAGCCTCCTTACCTTTGGGAATGCTGGGGGGGGGTCCTCTTTCTCCCTGGTGGTCCAGTGGCTGCCGGTCAGACTGATGGGCTGGCGGGCGGCGCTGGCTGATGGTCGGGCGGGTGGCTGGCGAGGGAGCACTTCCTCTGAGCTGACTGCTCAGCAACCTCGCGTGCCGCAGAGTGAGGCTGGGAGCCGGAATATGACCCACTGACATGCTGGAGAACAATGGGACAGGAAGCGGGGGAGGGGAAGAGGCACACCTTCCCATGGATTCAAAGGGGCAGAAAAAGTGTCCCAAAATCCAATAAGCCCAAACAGACTTTTTAAATGGCAATACTTCCCAGAGGCCATAGTCACATGGCAATAGGCTGGCAAACAGGCCCCTCCGTTTTCGCCACACTGTCAGTGAGTATGTCTATCTGTTTGTGTCTGTCTGTGAGTGTGTGTATGTCTGTCAGTAAGTATGTGTGTCTGTCAGTGAGTGTGTGTGTCTGTCAATGTGTTTGTCTGTCTGTTTGTGTCTGTCTGTCTGTGTGTGTATGTGTGTGTGTGTGTGTGTGTCTGTCAGTGAGTGTGTCTGTGTGTGTGCCTGTCAGTGTGTGTGTCTGTCTGTTTGTGTCTGTCTGTCTGTGAGTGTGTGTGTGTCTGTCAGTGAGTGTGTGTGTGTGTGTTTGTCTGTGTATGTGTCTGTCAGTGAGACTGCCTGTCAGTGAGTTTGTCTGTGTGTATGTCTCTCAGTGAGTGTGTCTATCTGTTTGTGTCTGTCAGTGTCTGTGTGTGTCTGTCAGCGAGTGTGTGTGTGTTGGTGAGTGTTGCATTGGCTGCAACTGGACAGTGGAGTACCTGGAGTTGCATGGAGGCACGCAACGCCACATCACATTCCAACGTGACATCGTTGTGCTCCACCTTCACAGGGTTTCAAGATGTAGTGGGAGGATCAGATTTGGCACAGGGTGCGGATGGCACCATTTGGAGTATACCAAAGGCTGAACTCATACTGGCAGTGGCAATGTGAGTGAAGTCTGCCTGGGGCGCCGTCCTCGGATTACCTGCTCAGGTAGCAGGGTATGCTGTAACCCCAGCACCCGAGCAGAGCATTCAGCTTCCTGTTATCCCAGCTGCCCCCTACATGTGAACACCGGAAGCACTCTGAGGGGAACAGAAAGCAGCCTGTGCTCACAGTGCCCGGCTCTCCTGCTGCCCATTTAGCTGCAGGGCTCCCTCTGCCAGAAAGCAGCCTGTGCTCACAGTGCACGGCTCTCCTGCTGCCCATTTAGCTGCGGGGCTCCCTCTGCCAGAAAGCAGCCTGTGCTCACAGTGCACGGCTCTCTTGTTCCCCATTTAGCTGCAGGGCTCCCTGTGCCAGGAAGCAGCCTGTGCTCACAGTGCACGGCTCTCCTGCTCCCCATTTAGCTGCAGGGCTCCATCTGCCAGGAAGCAGCCTGTACTCACAGTGCACTGCTCTCCTGCTCCCCCACCAGGAGCAATGGCAGCTACCTGCAGGCTGGACCCCTCTCCTCCATTCACAGCGCTTATGAATGGTCCATCTGAAGGTAAGGGGAACGGTTTAGGAGTATGAGTGTATGATTGCAAATTGGTCTGTGTGTATTGAATTGCTGTGCTCGGAGTAGAGCCTGTGGGTGGACTCAGGGCAGGCTCTGTGGGTGGACTTGGGGGGCGGAATTGGGGGCAGGCCCCGATAGGCCCAGACCTTGAGCTGTGTCAGGGGCCCCAAAATTTCTGATGGCGGCCCTGCACACAAGCTCACTACAGACAAGCTCACCGACACACACATACAAGCTCACTTACTAGCAGGCACACACACACACACAAAATAACTGTCATGGACTGAAGTTTACCTGGCACTGACGGATTTGGGAGCACTGGTAGGTGAAGTTGACATTTTCTTGATGCTTGAGAGCTGGGGCAAGGCTTGTTTGCGGGCAGAGCGTATGTGCAGGAGGCAGGGCTTGATTCCAGGGGTGGAGCATGCGGAAACTGTGAAAGAAGAGTGACAGTGCTCCCTCCGTCCGACGACAACCTTTCGGATGCACCAGCCCCCAGCACCTCCCTCATTAATTCCCCCAGACTGAAAAAAAAATTTTAACGGCATTCGTGTAATGCTTAGGGCTGTCTGTCAAGTGGGTGCACTTAAACAGAAAGCAGGGAATTGGGCAGAATTAACACATTGCAAAAGTGCCAAAATGGCCTTGGTCACAAACGTATCACGTCTCAAAAAAGCCTTGGTTCTTAAGGGGTTAAATAAACACTGAAGCTTTAATAGTAAAACACTTATTGCTACTACTATAGTGTTCTAGTCCCTAGTTACATGTAACCCCACTTTAAATTAAAAAAAGGTTATACTTACCTATTTTTCGGGCGCCACATCACAATCCTGGCAGCCACCAAATCCTCCTCTTGCGACGTTATCATGTCTACTGATTCATCTTCAGCCACAGTGGAAGCGTAGAAAGCCACAAGAAAGAGAGCCCCTAGAGTTGTTGAGATGAAGTGGACTGGGTGCCTTTAGTGGTTGTAAAGAAACACTCTAGTGTCAGGAATAAAACACGTAGTCCTGACACTATAGTCCTGAAGTGGCTGTTTAGATGACTGGCCCCCTCTCTTTGCAGTAAAAAGGTGATTTTATTCTGCTGCACAGCGCTGGTCTCGCCCCACCTGATTTTCCCATAGGCTATTGCAGATGCCAATCAGCATCTCATCATAGAGACCCACTGAATGAATGGAACTCTATGGAGAACGTTCAGCATTTCCATTCAGGAGGTGGAAACACTGAACACCAGTGCTGCAGGGACATGTCATAGATACCAAAAGCACTGCATGAAGCTGCATACTATACAATGTCCCTATTAACCAAGCCCTTGTATCCATGAGTTTTCCATTATAGTGCAATGTGTTCTCCTATTTATATTTATTGAGTCATATTTTTCGATGTGATACATACATTTAGATTTATTGTGCTCCTGACACTCAGTGAAATGTGTCACGTCAGATCATTTCGTGGATTGTTATTATTACGGGGCTCGCTTTCGTTTCGTTTCGCTCGCCAGTGGCTCATTCCACCTGCCACGGTGATTCCCCGCCTGATCAGTGAGTGAGCAGACTGGTATCATTGTACCGGACTGCAGGCCTAATATAGACCGACCCTCCGAGGTCCAAAACTACTGTTCCTCTCAGAGGGGTGGCAGACCCCCCACGGACCCAGGTCACAGGGGTCTGCGGTTTTCCACAGGGGTCTCGGTACGTTGCAGCAGCATAACCACCCTCCCCCACTACACAGGAGCAAGGTGGTTGCTTAATGGCTCCAAACACATGTAATTTGTATCGGTTGTATCGGTTGTACTGGCACCAATGTTCACGTCAATGAACAGGTCCCCAAACTTTATTCCGGCTCTTAACTCCCCCCCAGCCCCCTCTCTCCCTAACAATAGCTGGGAACTCTTATGTAATATCCCCCCCCCCCCAGCAGTAGCTCGACGCTAATGTACCGGCAGCACCGGCTTCCAATCAGCCAGCACAGGTACCGGGTATAGAGGCTAGGGGCCCGGAGGGTACCCATGGAGTTCACGACCCACCCCCACCCAACCAACCATCCCACCCCCAACACAGGGGCATGAAGTTATTCTCTCATACCTTTTACCCGACCAATGAGGACCCCGGCCACAGGTTGCATGCCTGCCGCACACACCGCAGACCTCCCACAAACTCACACGGGGGGCGGCGATATTTCCCGCGGCGGCTCCACATCACAGCAAGACAGGTGCCGTGAGTACAGACTGGTACTCCGGTACACCATCGGTGCTAAAAGGTAAGCACACTACCCAATTTGCTCCCGGCAGTATCCCCCCGGGGTACCTTACCGGCAAACATAAGCCACAAGCCAATTCCTCACGAGGGGGAGGAGTTTTACGGGGCAAGCTCCCTCCATAACCGACGCCGGTCTATTCTGCCGGCTAGGCGCAGTCACAGCAAGCTCCGCCTGCCTCATAAGCAAGGCAGAGGGGCAGGAGGAAAAAAATAAAAATTAGCAGTAACAAGCTCACCACTCTCAGCCATCCCAGGCCTCATTGAGTGAGTGACACCCTGGCATGGGGCAGTCAGTAATTTCCCACCAATTATAAAAAAAAATTTAAAAAAAGAATTTGTTCATGCATTTTTGCAGTTTTTATAGTCATGGTGGCTACTCTGCTATGTGTATACTCGGATGTTCAACTTAAGGTGCAGCATAAAGCATTCACTATTCATATGTGTATTCCATGGCTTTATCGTTACATATGGCTTAAACAAACTGTTGGCACTTCAAGTACTATGGAAATGAATTGTCCCAGGTCAGGCTTCAGGGGATATGTTTCATTTTGTCATTTCTGTCATACAGGTCTACTTCGTGTTTACAGGCCAAGTTACAGCACAAGAAGGGTTTTCTTGTAATTGTTGGGTATCAGGGACAAGTTCTCAAGTCATATCATTCCATTAGTACGTACACGATAAGTTTCAAACATACGTGTTGTTAACCCCTTAAGGACACATGACATGTGTGACATGTCATGATTCCCTTTTATTCCAGAAGTTTGGTCCTTGAGGGGTTAATCAGACATAATACGGCACTCAGGGCACAAGCACATAAATGTACGCTGGGTACATCGGTACCGAGCAGACAGTCACTATACTACCATTACTTATTCTGACATATGTTTTAGACGCAACACGCCAAGCTTAGACACAGCAACATAGAATGTGACGGCAGATAAGAACCATTCGGCCCATCTAGTCTGCCCAATTTTCTAAATACTTTCATTAGTCCCTAGCCTTATCTTATAGTTAGGATAGCCTTATGCCTAGCCCACACATGCTTAAACTCCCTCACTGTGTTAACCTCTACCACTTCAGCTGGAAGGCTATTCCATGCATCCACTACCCTAGACAGACTTGGATCATCAGAACCTACAGTATATGTGAAATACCAGAACAATTCTTACGTCATATAGGTAGGTGACCATAGTGTACGCAAACAACATGATCATGGAGGATTTTCAGCAGCGGCATGTCAGTACAAACCCGTATGTACCCAATGCCTTCCATTCTGTCATCCAACAGCCGGTTAGGCCTCCCCCTTAGCAATATCAGATTACTGCAGAACACCAAGCATACAGGGTGCAGACAGGTACGTATCTCGCGGTTCCTTCAACCCTGATTTAATTAAGATTCATTCCATAGAGGCAAGTTGGTATGGCCACCTAGGTATTTCTCCCAGGCACCTCATGCCTTGGAGATAGAGGTCCTGCGAGGCCAACACCCATCCTCCACGAAATAGGTAACAAAGCCCCCATAATTCATAGCTAGACGCCTCGCATGTTGCATAGCAAGGGAATCACTCGTCACACCCCCTCGGCAGATCAAAGACTCATCCCATATAAGCCCACACTCAGCAGATCAACCCCTCATGCCAACCATAGGTAGAGCCGACCCACCTGCTTGGCAACCAGTAGGGACTCATCGGTCACCAGTCTAACTAATTGTTTCGCCACTTCGGCACTAGTTAAACCTCTCCATACATCCTCAACAGGAACTCATTATTCCATGTACATATTTCAGTATGTCCCAAGGTCAAGAAGGAGGAGACGACATTTCTATTCCATATACTCCACATAGTGCCTCCCCTAGACGTCAAGGGGACTCCAGCAGTCCATTCTTACTTAGATCATGGACCTTCCCATGAGTCACGGCAATATCATGCAGGGCAACATAGCCCTTTACAGCTATTACCTGCAAAGTAGAACTATTCAGGCTACTGCAAGCCAATAATATCAAATCAGGCACGGGGGAAGGCACAAGTGGCACGAGCAATACCAACCTGTATATCAGGATCGCCTCTATAGTAACATCCATGAGGCAGATGAACGATAGTCTAGAGCTGTCCAGTCGGGACACCAGAACCACTCGCACGGATATTCTGGGCCCTCCCCATTCCCAACCCAGTAAACCTAACACACCCATCATCTTAGGGCCTCAAGTCATTACCCTCAAGAAGGACATCCTGCAGGGCAAGGACGTTAATCTGGTCTGGCATCTCATTGCCTCCCAGGATGTCACAGAGTACCGCTCATACACCTAGGGTGATATCTCAGTGGTCCTTAAGGCCAGAGAGACAAGACTAGGAATTATTCATCAGTATAGTTATAACCTTTATGGTCTAGTGTCAGTACAGACACTACCGCATTCCACAAGTCATTCCACAAGCCTCTATTCCTGGCAATTGTGTCCTGTACGTCTACCCTCAGGTCATTGGACTCAGCAGGTTTATGGTATATTTAGTTATGGCATTTCTGCACCTCTATCAGGTTCCCCGTGTAGACCCTACAACAATCATATGTTACGCTGAAAGTTACTGTATGATATTGGTATGTCCATATTTCAATTATAGCTACACTGTCAGAACCAGTTACTTTCAAATTATCTACAACTTAAAATTAACCACCAACCCCACCCCATTAAACCCCATTCAGACTTGCGTTATGTTCCAGTTCCACAGGAACTACATTGGGCCTCTCTCAAACCTCTCATGCATAGTCCTCACAGAAAGCCAGCTATGGGCCTTTGCAACATACTTCAGGTAACCTTAGTGGGCAACTACATCTTATTTGCAACCCCTCATTTGGACACTAAGTTCACATATCATCTGGATAGGAATGTATGCGTAGAGTTCAGCTATCTCACAGCTTTCTACCAGTAAAGCAACCACGTCTTATAGTACTATACATCTGCTACATCTTGTAATGTCCACATACAACCACACAGGGGCTCTCCTCACAACCCTACCTACATGGCCTACACCTGGCCAAAACTCAGAGTGTAACGATTCCCTCATAACAGACGTCCTCCTTACCTCTCCTATTTTTCTACGTCAGTCTAGCATATTGCCAAATTAAGACGCACGTACATGACACATTCATTATAATACGTACTGCATTTATTATGTGGGTCATTTAAGTTTCAATGGGAAGACCTTACTAGTCAGACACCATTGTGCTTACATAGCCAATTCCATACTGGACTATTCCCACCTCACCGCTGCGTTTCAGACATGTTCATGCACATGGTATTTATACTATCCTTCCTTCTCTCCTGACTATGTGACTGCTCTGGCTACCAGGGTACGACTTTCCACAATAACCATACACGTTCAATGCCTATTGTATGGCCTCACTCAGCATCTAGGCTTTTAAGTCATTCCAGCTTATAGAGACAACCATTACCTTATGATACCATGGCCAACTTGTATTCGCAACACACTCTTTATACGTTACATACGACACAACAAAGGGCTATCCACTATAGCATAATGCCAGCCCCTCACTTAGGGCTATTACATACGGCATAGGAATTGCAAGGTTGACATAAGTTTGCACTTTTTGTCACAACCTACCACAGCATGCCGCTACACGTGGCCCCTCACTAAACCATCACTCTCATGTAACTAATGGCCCACCGCAGGCAATCCACTACGACGCAATTTCGGACCCACATTTGGACAATTACATACGACCAAGATCACGGTAGACACGATTGGACAGTTGGCATAAGGTAGGTGACCGGAAGAAGTAAGCCAGATTAAATGGTTCATTAAGAACTCTGCATGCTTCAGGTGTATCCCATCGCAGCCACAGCAGCAACAGGGTGTCATTCATGGGCAAACAGACCGGTTCGAGGTCCCTGACAATTTGTCAATTGGCCACATCATAAACAAGTCCGGTCTTGTATACCTTATTATGAATTCATCAGGCTGACTAACGTAGGGGAAGCCGGTCACCAAATGTATCTGGTATGTTACCACATACCAGGCAATTACAAGACAGCAGCTGACCAGTTATCTAGTCTTCAGTTTCAGGCGTTCAGGAGGTCCCTAACAATTGCCTCACTGATAGCCACGATCGCTCCCCAGCTCCAAGAAATATCGATGGAACAAGAAGAGTGGCTAAAGTCAAAGCAGGAATTCTCACAGTTGGGCCCTAAAAGAATACGTACACTACTATGACAGAGCTCAATGCATATATCGTAGTTTAGGTCAGATCACCACCTTACAAACTGGTTCAAGAATACAATATTGGGGGCTTTCACCAATTTTTGCCACATCAAAAATACTCAACACCATTAAGTTATATCTCCTGGGCATTTAACACCACATGTTCTCAGTGACAAACACCATTCTCAAACCGCCATTTACTTGGCTTTATGGTTTCCCACGACCAGAGAATTTACCATCACAGGGCAACACGATTACAGCTTTGCCTACGGTATTCTAACCTGTACAAAGACAGGATCACTACTGTGACGAAGTGCCCTTCGCCACTTGGTCCTGGAGAGGCCTACTTGCCAGCCTCCTCCCCTGTGACTATGACTCTTTCATGTATCTGGCTTTAAAGCCCCTAGTATACCTTCAGACAGACTATTTATGTAGGCTGCTTTATTTATCTTATGTTTTAGTCACCCTGTACCCATTATAGGTGCAGGGTGTGTGTAATGTAATTGTTTATAGTGTGTGTGTGTGTACTGTGTAATGTATTGCCTGCTCTCTTGTATTGCTGAGGTTTGCTACCAACTAGGTGGGTTTGGCTATGGAGCTGGTCTAGTGCCCTCTGTTGGTAGCAACAGCAATATGCACTACCTGAATTGCAAGACTGGTTCATTTGCATATTCGGGTAGATTTGCATATTGCTAATTCTGCAGGCAGGTGAGATATTTACTGTTAAATATTGTCTCCCCCCTACCCCTTTAAAAATGTGCCATTGTGTTGTGATAAGTCACTGTGTGTTGCTTGATTTGGTTTGACTGTTTGTGATTTTATTGAGTTTTCACAACAATGTTATTGTGGTGACCCTATTGGCTGGTCCCAAGGGAATAAAGGTTTTGACAGTTCTTCTTGATCCCTCTAAACGTAGCCTTGTCTCGTTATTGGAGGGAGATGTTATAATCACACTGGGGATTGCTATGCTCTGCATGCTCCCCTGAGCTTGAATCACTTAGCTCTTTTAAGAGCTTGTTCCTGACACGCTCTCCTTGGAGGAGGGGTCTTCACCACACAGTCCTGGATGCTGGAGGTTCGTACAGGGTGGAAGGAAGAGTTCTTTCCCACACAGTCCTGGAGGACAGAAGCTGATCCAGGGTGGAAGGAAGACGGCGAGACTCCAGTCAAGATACAGCGGTTGCGGAGTCTGCGGTGGTTGTGGTGTCTGCTGCACTGCTTGGAGTCCTCAGGAAGCGCTAGGAGCATCCATCAACGGAGGGTACTCAGTCGGAGTACAAGGAGCTCCGTTACACAGCGGTTGCGGAGTCTGTGGTGGTTGTGGTGTCTGCTGCACTGCTTGGAGTCCTAGGAAGCGCTAGGAGCATCCATCAACGGAGGGTACTCCGTTACATTGGTGGCAGCGGTGGGATGGCGTCCTAGTGCGAGGAGAAGCAGCTCAGAGACACTGGTATCGTATGAGAGGTTATTGAGGGCAACGCTAGCCACTGTACAGCGTCCCTAACTACAGCAGCATGGAGCAGGGATGGATAGAGCCCTGCGAAGAGCACCTCAACATGATACGTCGCTACGAGGACGACGCTTACATTGAGGAGGTAAAGAGGCGGTTGGTCTGCTATGGCCCAGACCTTTCGAACGAGGTGGTCCACCAAGTAATGCGCCAGTTGAGTGCTGAGAACAGTGCGGCAATGGCCTTTGAGCGACAACTGTGGAGGTTGAGGATATGGACACCTAGTCTCCAGCAGCAGTGCAAGTTACAGGGAGCCGAAGGTGTCGTCCTTCCTCCCCAGCGGCAGTGCAAGTTACAGGGAGCCAGTCCCCAGCGGCAAGTTACAGGGAGCCGAAGGTGTCGTCCTTCCTCCCCAGCGGCAGTGCGAATTCCAGGGGGCCGAAGGTGTCGTCCTTCCCCCCCAGCAGCAGTGTGTCCTACAGGGAGCAGAGACAGCTGGTCTCTCTCTCCAGCAGCAGGACAATGTTATGGGAGTGGAGACAGGCGGTCTCCCTCTCCAGCGGCAGCCTGTGTTTCAGGGAGAGGAGCACAGCACCCTATCTCCCCAGCGGCAGCTTTCCCTACCAAGGGGAGACCCCAATCTCCCAGATGGCGCAGAGGGGACCGTGGTCTCTGTGCCCGACCTACAGGGATGCTGGACAGCCTGTCCAGATCCCCAACTACCCTCACAGGGACAACAGGAGGAAGGGGTAAGTACGAATTCCCCTCCCCAGCTAACTCCGAACTTGGCCCCAGGGTTAACAGGGGAGATGTTAACCCCCACTGACCCCCACGTTCCCCTGGCTACTGAGCCGGACTATGTCCCAAGCCCCCCAGCGGAAGAGCTGGCAGCTGGGCAGAGTGCAGTCGGCCTCTGCCCTCCCTTTGTCCCTTGTCCAGAGCCTGATGTCCTACAGGCTATACTAGCAGAAGAGCTGGCATCAGGGCAGACCGCCGCTGGCCTCTGCCCTACTGATCCCCTTCTCACAGGACTGGCCTGCACCCCCCTCCTCCCAGCAGAAGCGCTGGCATCAGGGCAGAGCGCCGCTGGCCTCTGCCCCTCAAGTCCCCACAGCGTGTTGCCCCATCACCCCAGAGGAATACCCAGGTGCAGTCACTGTTTGCTGTGGGTCAGCTGCTCTAATAACTGTTTGTTGTGGGTGGGCTACTCTGGCACTTGCTTATGGTCGGTGGGTGACTCGACTAACTTAGGCACTGACCGACAGAAAGTCAGGTGCCTGGTTAGTCTTCCCCCCGAAGGGGAGATATGTGACAAAGTGCCCTTCGCCACTTGGTCCTGGAGAGGCCTACTTGCCAGCCTCCTCCCCTGTGACTATGACTCTTTCATGTATCTGGCTTTAAAGCCCCTAGTCTACCTTCAGACAGACCATTTATGTAGGCTGCTTTATTTATCTTATGTTTTAGTCACCCTGTACCCATTATAGGTGCAGGGTGTGTGTAATGTAATTGTTTATAGTGTGTGTGTGTGTACTGTGTAATGTATTGCCTGCTCTCTTGTATTGCTGAGGTTTGCTACCAACTAGGTGGGTTTGGCTATGGAGCTGGTCTAGTGCCCTCTGTTGGTAGCAACAGCAATATGCACTACCTGAATTGCAAGACTGGTTCATTTGCATATTCGGGTAGATTTGCATATTGCTAATTCTGCAGGCAGGTGAGATATTTACTGTTAAATATTGTCTCCCCCTACCCCTTTAAAAATGTGCCATTGTGTTGTGATAAGTCACTGTGTGTTGCTTGATTTGGTTTGACTGTTTGTGATTTTATTGAGTTTTCACAACAATGTTATTGTGGTGACCCTATTGGCTGGTCCCAAGGGAATAAAGGTTTTGACAGTTCTTCTTGATCCCTCTAAACGTAGCCTTGTCTCGTTATTGGAGGGAGCTGTTATAATCACACTGGGGATTGCTATGCTCTGCATGCTCCCCTGAGCTTGAATCACTTAGCTCTTTTAAGAGCTTGTTCCTGACACGCTCTCCTTGGAGGAGGGGTCTTCACCACACAGTCCTGGATGCTGGAGGTTCATACAGGGTGGAAGGAAGAGTTCTTTCCCACACAGTCCTGGAGGACAGAAGCTGATCCAGGGTGGAAGGAAGACGGCGAGACTCCAGTCAAGATACAGCTGGTTGCGGAGTCTGCGGTGGTTGTGGTGTCTGCTGCACCGCTTGAGTCCTCAGGAAGCTAGGAGCATCCATCAACGGAGGGTACTCGTCGGAGGGGAGTCTGCCACACAGCTGCTGCGGAGTCTGTGGTGGTTGGTGTGTGTCTGCTGCACTGCTTGGAGTCCTAGGAAGCGCTAGGAGCATCCATCAACGGAGGGTACTCAGTCGGAGTACAAGGAGCTCCGTTACACAGCGGTTGCGGAGTCTGTGGTGGTTGTGGTGTCTGCTGCACTGCTTGGAGTCCTAGGAAGCGCTAGGAGCATCCATCAACGGAGGGTACTCAGTCGGAGTACAAGGAGCTCCGTTACACAGCGGTTGCGGAGTCTGTGGTGGTTGTGGTGTCTGCTGCACTGCTTGGAGTCCTAGGAAGCGCTAGGAGCATCCATCAACGGAGGGTACTCAGTCGGAGTACAAGGAGCTCCGTTACAACTACGTATTAACTTACCATCAACTAAGACCAGCAAGAGGGGTCACAAGGTACTGATTCAGTACTACCCCTCCAACAACGCATACCTTAGCCGACACAGGAATTAGGGAATGAATTTGTGATATGTCATCGCAAGACGCTAACTCCATGTCTCGTGTTATCGTAATAAACATCTTTGATTACACTATATGGGTATTGCTTTTGCCCACTTATTTACAGGCCTACCTCACACGTCGGTTTCGGCACACCTCTACCGTTTTTATTATTGTGATAAGTATACTCACTAGCTATTTCATACTATACTGAAATGGCCCCGACTACAAATTGGAAGGCAGGGCCTGAAGTTGTTGGAGGGGCTATGACCCTTTAAAAGGGACTCCCCCTCCTACCTCACTTACCGACTGGTCCAGACGTACTTTTGGCCCACTCTCCTCTCCCTCTATTCAATACTATTTAAGGTGGGCCCACTTATTTACAGGCCTACCATACACGTCGGTTTTGGCACACCTCTACCGACTTTTTATTATTGTGATAAGTATACTCACTAGCTATTTCATACTATACTGAAATGGCCCCGACTACAAATTGGAAGGCAGGGCCTGAAGTTGTTGGAGGGGCTATGACCCTTTAAAAGGGACTCCCCCTCCTACCTCACTTACCGACTGGTCCAGACGTACTTTTGGCCCACTCTCCTCTCCCTCTATTCAATACTATTTAAGGTGGGCCCACTTATTTACAGGCCTACCACACACGTCGGTTTCAGCACACCTCTACCGACTTTTTATTATTGTGATAAGTATACTCACTAGCTATTTCATACTATACTGAAATGGCCCCGACTACAACTAATAAGAATGTGAGGTTTTAAATAGTTGGAGGTATTGGATGGTGTCAGCAGCAATGGGCATGGTGAAGATTTTTCGCACCTTATAGCCTAAAACTGGCCCTGTTAGTGTAGCAGACTCTTTATTTCTGAATAAAGAAGAACTGACATGTCCATTGATTGGGATTTGCTTTTTGGATGGTTGTTCCATTAACTGCCAGCATATTCCTAGTGTGCAATGCCGTGATTTCGCCTTCATACACCTGCATTTAATATCTTCACCTCCAGCTCCACTGATACCAACTCTACAAATTGAATGTTAATCATATTACAATTAGTCGTCATAGCAACTTTACCAGGTCACGCATGTGCACTTACTTGAGATCATCTGAACAAGTTGTCCACAGTAATACCATGCAATAAACTTGCAACATGTCCCAGATATTTATTGAAAACCACATACACTATGAATGTATGTACCATGTATGTCAAATTACACAAAGATTGGCTATAATGAATGAATGTACGTAAATACAGAATAAAACATTTTGAAGTGCTTCTAGGCCCCATTTCAAAGCAAATAAATAAGGAAACAAAATATTTTCAGTACATTGTTTGACTTATTCAGCGACAATTTTTTTACAAATATTTTCAATGTTGGAAACAGTGATGGATAGAACTTTAACTAGTTAACTAATAACAAATACGTTCAGTAGAAGACACCGAAGCTCCGAAGACCTGAACTTCACAAAGCTGCAGATATGTTTGTTTTCCGGGTAAAACGATGTTGACGTACCGGCCGGTCATGCCGTTACATTGGAAGCTTTGAGTAGCAGCATTCGGTAAGTATGTAACCACTGCACAGCTGTATAATAAAAATAAAGAATATTAAATATCAGTTCTACACCTCGATCATTTTACAGAACCAGCCCATCAACATTAAATAACCTGGAACTAAGGAAACTAATAACGTAACGTATCTCAAAAAGTACTTATTAGACAAAAGTAAAATATTATGATATGTATTAATAATGATATGTTTTAATCAGACACATAAATCGACTGACGGTAGACTTCATTGTTTCAAACTTTTTTGTCTTGCAGCTTTTTTTTATAGATGTTATGTTAACTCACTGAAACACGTGGAACGATTGAACAGCTAGTTATGGTTATAGGTTATCTAAGTGGATTGTAAGAAATTAGGGACAGGATTTAAGAACAAGTGTTCAATTTTAAATATTAGCCGTCTTCCAAACTAACATATTACAGTAATAAAGGAAGATTGACCTTGGGTTGTTATTTCCATTGTTTTCCAATGAGTCGCCGATAAGAATCATGGCGCCATCCAATCTCTCGCCGCAGCAGTCTCCCCTGTTTGTGATGACTATTTTAGAAATTTTGTACTCGCTCAACAAATCGACCCTCCACCATGGAGACACGTCAGCATTTGTGCAAGAACAAGAGCCGTGGTAGAAGTTAGGATCCTGATTGCCATCGATTGCATTTATAGCAACATTCAAATACGAGTAGACAGAAGACTGGGTAGCCCGTCCTCGAAGAGCGATGTTTTTATCTGTAATTACAATGAAAGAGAGAAAAAAAACAATTTAGTAAATAGAAGTATCTTATGGATATCGATTACTGCAACTACTGCCATTAGGGATTGGAGCCAGAGAACTAACAAAGAAGGACAGGGAGGCCATTTGCAGACATGCCGCTAGAATAGAGAGGATTGTGGTCTGCTATTTACAGAGAGATAATTATTATGTTCCACTTCTTGCAGTATTAGTATAAAACAAACATTTAATATAAAATAATTGTTCTAGTTTGGTTTATTAATCTGAAATCATCGTCCAACACCATTAAATATAAAGCAGGAGATTGACCCACATAGCATTCCTTTTATAGTGCAGATCTAATCTCTACGTACCAAACAATAGTTACATAGCTGAAAAGAGACTTGCGTCCATCAAGTTTAGCCTTCCTCACATGTGTTTTTGCTGTTGATTCAAAAGAAGGAAAAAACCCCAGTTTGAAGCACTTCCAATTTTGCAACAAACTAGGAAAAAAATTCCTTCTTGACCCCAAAATAGCAGTCAGATATCTCCTTGGCTCAAGCAGCTATTACCCCACTAATTAGAAATTATATCCCTGTATGTTTTTGCAAATATTTATCCAATTGCAGTTTAAACATCTGTATGGACGCTGATAAAACCACCTCTTCAGGCAGAGAATTCCACATCCTGATTGCTCTTACTGTAAAAAACAACAACTTTTCTTTGCCTTAGATGAAATCTCCTTTCTTCCAGCCTAAATGTGTGACCTTGTGTCCTATGTATAGCCCTGTTTATGAATAGATTTCCAGATAAAGGTTTGTGCTGGCCCCGAATATATTTGTATAAAGTTATCATATCCCCTCTGAGGTGCCGTTTTTCCAAACTAAAGAGATTTACATTTTTTAACCTTTCTTCGTAACTAAAATGCGCCATTCCTTGTATCAATTTTGTAGCGATTTATAAAGAGGCAAAATTATATTTTCATCTCGAGAATGTATGCCCAGATTTATACATGACAAAACCTTACTGGCCTTAGCAACTGCAGATTGACATTGCATATTGCTGCCTAATTTGTTGTATATAACAATTCCCAAATCCTTTTCGTGTGTGGTTATCCCTAGTTCACTACCATTTAGGGTGTAAATTGCTTGTGCATTCTTAACCCCAGGGTGCATAACTTTGCATTTCTCTACGTTAAATTTAATCTGCCATTTTAGTGCCCAGTCCCCCAATCTATCCAAATCCCTCTGCAGCAAACAATATCCTGCTCACATTTTATTACTTTACAAAGTTTTGTGTCATCTGCAAACACTGATACATGGCTTTCAATGCCCATTTCAAGATCATTTATAAATATGTTAAATAGAAGTGGTCCCAAAACAGAACCCTGAGGGACACCACTTACCACTTTTGTCCAGCCTGAAAATTTACCATTAATGACAACTCGTTGTACTCTATCCTTAAGCCAATGTTCTACCCAAAAACAAGAATATTCATCTAGACCAATTTCTTTTAGTTTGAAGACTAACCTATTGTGAGGAACCATATCAAATGCCATGGCAAAATCCAAATAGATCCCATCCACTGCAACACCCTGATCTATACTTCTACTTACTTCTTCATAGAATGCAATTAGGTTAGTTTGACATGACATGTGCTTCATAAAACCATGCTGATTATTGCTAATAACAAAGTTCTTCCCAATGAATTCCTGAATATTATCCCCTAATAGCCATTCAAATAATTTCCCAGTCACAGAAGTTAAGCTCACAGGTCTATAGTTTCCAGGCAAGGATTTTGAACCCTTTTTAAATATAGGAACAACATCTGCCTTCCTCCAATCCAATACCTGAAACAAAAGAATCTTGAAAAACTAAATACAGAGGTTCACTTATTTCCCCACTTAGCTCCTTAAGTACTCGTGGGTGGGTACCGTCAGGCCCTGGAGTTTTATTTACATTAATTTTCTTTAATAGCTGTAGCACCTTGTCTCGAGTTATCCAATCACAAGTTATCTGCAAGTTTGTTGCAGCAATCATTTGCTTATCTCTGTCCATAGGATCCTCATTAATATATACACTGAAGAAAAATAGTTATTTAAAATTTCTGCCTTTACCTGGTCTTCATTAATTAACAGACCCATCTCTGTTTCCAGTGTACCTACACTTTCATTTTTTATTTTTATTTTTAGAATTGATGTACTTGAAAAAAAATTTGGGGTTGGTTTTGCATTCTTTGGCTATCAATTTCAAATTTTCTAGTTTAGCCACTTTAATTGCCTTTTTGCAGGCGTTATTGGCTTCCTTATATAGGATGCCTTTGATTTGTCCAATTTAAATGCTTTAAATGCCCTTTTCTTATTTTTAATCTCTTGTTTTACTTCTCTACTAAGCCACATTGGTTTTAATTTGTTTCTTTTATATTTATTACCCAATGGTACATACTGAGAAATGTACCTTTCTAATATTTGTTTGAATAGTTTCCATTTATCCTCAGTGTTTTTATCACTAAGGAGTTTATGCCAGTCGATATGTTGTAGAGCTGCCCTAATCTTATTGAAATTGGCTTTTTTTAAATTATATGTTTTAGTATACCCCACCTGCTTTTGCTTTTTTGAGTTTATTTCAAAATTTACCATATTGTGATCACTATTTCCCAAATGCTCCCCTACTTGAATGTTGGTTAAAAGATCAACATTGTTTGTTATGACGAGATCCAGACAAGCATCCTTTCTAGTTGGTGCTTGTACCAGTTGTGACATAAAGGTGTCATTTAACACATTCAAAAACCTGATTCCCCTTGCTGAAGTACTAGTCCCTCTATCCCAATTTATGTCCGGGTAATTAAAATCTCCAATAATTAACGTGTTACCCGATTTGCAGCTTTCTCAATTTGCTCTAACAGCTGTTCTTCCTCAATAATATTTACATTAGGTGGTTTATAACATATCCCAACCAATAATTGATTTCCCTTTGTTTGCCCCAAGCAGATATCTACCCATAAAGCTTCCACATTTTCCTCATCACACTCCACATGCCTAAGATTTGACTTTAACTCATGGCTGACATACAAACATACCCCACCACCCTTCTTGTTTTTCCTATCCTTCCTAAATAACGTGTACCCATTTAAGTTAACTGCCCAGTCATGTGTCTCATCCCACCATGTTTCTGTTATGCCTATTATATCATATTGTTTAGTGTATGCTATTGCCTCTAGTTCCCCCATTTTGTTATATAGGCTCCTTGCATTAGTAAGCATACATTTAATATTATCATGAGTCTTTTGTACTTTTTGTGAATCATCAATATTACATACCTCCTCTGTTCTGAGTTTTCCCCTCCCCCCATCTCCACCCCCTTTGTTCTGAGCTAAAGCCCATCTCCTTTCTATCCTATCTCCATTTTCTAGATTGCTTTGACCCTCCCCCCTACTACTAGTTTAAAATCTCCTCCAACCTTCTAGCCATCCTATCCCCCAGCACAGCAGACCCTCTTCCGTTTAGGTGCAATCCATCATGACTATACAGGTTGTACCCAAGCGCAAAATCGGCCCAGTGCTCTAAAAACCCAAAACCCTCTTTCCTGCACCAAGACTTTAGCCACACATTGACCTCTCTAATCTCCCGCTGCCTTTCTGCTGTAGCGCGCGGCACAGGCAATATTTCTCAAAAAATTACCTTGGCGGTCCTTTTCTTTAGCTTACTTCGTAGTTCCCTGAACTCATTCTTTAGGACAAACATATATTTTCCTCTGACTTTGTCATTGGTACCAATATGGACTATGCCAGGTGGGTCATCCCCAGCCCGTCCCAATAATCCCTCCACTCTGTCGGCAACATGCCGGACCCGAGCACCCAGGAGACAGCAAACTATCCGGTTGAGTCGATCAGAGTGGCAGATTACCCTATCTACTCTCTTAATAACAGAGTCCCATACCACCACAACCTGTCTAGACTTCCTTACCCTCACAACCCCACCCGTACTAGAGGGGCTGTTCCCACGGCTGTTAGCAGGAACAGCTTCCTGCAGTACAATGATTCCGTACCTATAATCAGGGGCGTTTTAGCCGCGAGGCAAACAAGGCATTTGCCTTGGGCGGAATTTTTCAGGGGTCGGCAAAAAACGCCGCCCCCCTAATGCCCAGGGCAAATGCCCTGTTAGCCTCGCGGCTAAAACGACCCTGATTATAGGTACGGAATCATTGTACTGCAGACATATGACGTCATCTTCCGGCTCCCAGCCTCACTTTGCGGCGCGCGAGGGAGCTGAGCAGACCGCTCAGGGGAAGAGCTCCCTCGCCAGCCGGCAACCACTAGACCACCAGGGAGGTAATGAACCCCTCCCCCCAGCACTCCCAAAGGTAAGGAGGGGGGGGGGTAAATAAATAAAAGTGTTAATGTGAGTGAGTGAGTGTGTGTCTGTTAATGTGTGTGTGTTTTGTTAGTGTGTGTGTCTGTTAATGTGTGTGTGTTTTGTTAGTGTGTGTGTCTGACTGTGTGAGTTTGTGTCTGTTAGTGTGTGTCTGACTGTCTGTTAGTGTGTATGTGTGTGTCTGACTGTGTGTCAGTGAGTGTGTGTTTGCCTGTGAGTGTGTGTGTGTCTGTCTGTTAGTGTGTGTGTCTGTTAGTGTGTGTTTGCCTGTGAGTGTGTGTGTCAGTGAGTGTGTGTCTGTTAATGTGTGTGTGTGTGTGTGTGTCTGCTAGTGAGTGAGTGTGTCTGTTAGTGTGTGTCTGACTGTGTTTGTCTGTTAGTGTGTATGTGTGTGTCTGACAGTGTGTGTGTCTGACTGTGTGTGTGTGTCTGCCTGTGAGTGTGTGTGTCAGTGAGTGTGTGTGTCAGTGAGTGTGTGTGTCAGTGAGTGTGAGTGTGACTGTTAGTGAGTGTGTCTGTTAGTGAGTGTGAGTGTGTCTGTTAGTGTGTGTGTGTGTGTTTCTGTTAGCGAGTGTATGCGTATCTGTCAGTGAATGTATGTGTGTGTGTATTTAGAAGGCGGGTTGGGGGCGGGTTGGGGGGGGTTGGGGGGGCGCCTGAGCTTTGTCCTGCCTAGGGCAGCACAAAACCAGGATACACCACTGCCTATAATCCATCAGTTCTTCAGCCATTGCACCATCTCCTTTAGCTTACGTCACTTTATTTTAAATTGTTAATCTATGTATTGTGCATTGGATTTTATATGACGTGTTTGGACATGTGTTTTCCACATCTAACTGGCTGTTTATTATAGTTGCACTGTCACTTTAAGATGAACTAGAGGGAATATGCACTATATTAGTTCCAGGTTTGTCCAAACATGTTTTTTATCCTTGAAGTATAATATTAATATTTTTCTTGTTTGATTTACCATTGGTTTAGATTATTTTGACAATACGATATAGCAGACACGCAATATTAACCCAGACATTATATCAGATAATTAAAGTGCTGTCAAGAGTACAGTTTGTTTCCAAGGGTAAAAGCTATTTTGATATAATTAGAGCAATAAAAAGTTACCAAGTTATGTGATAAGATACTATTACATTCTATTTCACTGTAAACAAGCGGCCATGCTCCGATCAGGTCAGATAAGAGACTTATACCGGGGTTAACTTTAGGTTCTTTATTGGTAAATGTTGACATGGTTAGTCAAGAAAAACAATAAGTGAAATAAAATAGACAAAGGGAGAAGGCAGAACCTATAAACAAGATTACAGGAAAGGACATTGAGGGCTATAAAATAAAGTGTTTGGACAATAAGCCCCAGACAGTTTATAAAGTAGCAGGGAAACTTATAAATGAAATTATAGGCAGAAGGTGGAAGGAGAGCCTATAACTGAAATTATAGGTAAGTTTAAGGAGTGATAACAGAAAAGAGAGTTAGACAATATGCCCCAGACAGGTAATTAGGTGACAGGATAACCTATACGAGATATTACAGGTAAATAAAGAGAAGGAAAACCTATAAATGAAATTATAGGTTACAAATAGACAAAATACAACTAGACAGAACTAAACAGAATGTAAAGGTTAGACGTTTAGTGGATCAGCCTCTTTGGTTTGGAGGTAGAACTGCAGGTTTTAGATAGTTGTAACTGGGTCTTTAAGGATAATTGCAAATATCAGGAATGTTTGTAATATCCAGGTTGGTTGCGTAGTTTTCGGTAGGTGTACAGTAGGTTAGAAACAAAGCAATGAGGAATCAAAGTCCAACATGGAATAAAAAGGACACTACAGGGAGTGCAGAATTATTAGGCAAATTAGTATTTTGACCACATCATCCTCTTTATGCATGTTGTCTTACTCCAAGCTGTATAGGCTCGAAAGCCTACTACCAATTAAGCATATTAGGTGATGTGCATCTCTGTAATGAGAAGGGGTGTGGTCTAATGACATCAACACCCTATATCAGGTGTGCATAATTATTAGGCAACTTCCTTTCCTTTGGCAAAATGGGTCAAAAGAAGGACTTGACAGGCTCAGAAAAGTCAAAAATAGTGAGATATCTTGCAGAGGGATGCAGCACTCTTAAAATTGCAAAGCTTCTGAAGCGTGATCATCGAACAATCAAGCGTTTCATTCAAAATAGTCAACAGGGTCGCAAGAAGCGTGTGGAAAAACCAAGGCGCAAAATAACTGCCCATGAACTGAGAAAAGTCAAGCGTGCAGCTGCCACGATGCCACTTGCCACCAGTTTGGCCATATTTCAGAGCTGCAACATCACTGGAGTGCCCAAAAGCACAAGGTGTGCAATACTCAGAGACATGGCCAAGGTAAGAAAGGCTGAAAGACGACCACCACTGAACAAGACACACAAGCTGAAACGTCAAGACTGGGCCAAGAAATATCTCAAGACTGATTTTTCTAAGGTTTTATGGACTGATGAAATGAGAGTGAGTCTTGATGGGCCAGATGGATGGGCCCGTGGCTGGATTGGTAAAGGGCAGAGAGCTCCAGTCCGACTCAGACGCCAGCAAGGTGGAGGTGGAGTACTGGTTTGGGCTGGTATCATCAAAGATGAGCTTGTGGGGCCTTTTCGGGTTGAGGATGGAGTCAAGCTCAACTCCCAGTCCTACTGCCAGTTCCTGGAAGACACCTTCTTCAAGCAGTGGTACAGGAAGAAGTCTGCATCCTTCAAGAAAAACATGATTTTCATGCAGGACAATGCTCCATCACACGCGTCCAAGTACTCCACAGCGTGGCTGGCAAGAAAGGGTATAAAAGAAGAAAATCTAATGACATGGCCTCCTTGTTCACCTGATCTGAACCCCATTGAGAACCTGTGGTCCATCATCAAATGTGAGATTTACAAGGAGGGAAAACAGTACACCTCTCTGAACAGTGTCTGGGAGGCTGTGGTTGCTGCTGCACGCAATGTTGATGGTGAACAGATCAAAACACTGACAGAATCCATGGATGGCAGGCTTTTGAGTGTCCTTGCAAAGAAAGGTGGCTATATTGGTCACTGATTTGTTTTTGTTTTGTTTTTGAATGTCAGAAATGTATATTTGTGAATGTTGAGATGTTATATTGGTTTCACTGGTAATAATAAATAATTGAAATGGGTATATATTTGTTTTTTGTTAAGTTGCCTAATAATTATGCACAGTAATAGTCACCTGCACACACAGATATCCCCCTAACATAGCTAAAACTAAAAACAAACTAAAAACTACTTCCAAAAATATTCAGCTTTGATATTAATGAGTTTTTTGGGTTCATTGAGAACATGGTTGTTGTTCAATAATAAAATTAATCCTCAAAAATACAACTTGCCTAATAATTCTGCACTCCCTGTATAGTCAACAGAACAACTACATCTTGCCTTCAGGCATTTTCATGGAAACACTGCCTTTTCAGAGAAAATACAGTGTTCACATTGCCCCTAGGGACACCTCCAAGTGGTCACTCCTCATATGGCCACTGGAGGTGCTTCGTGGGGCATTTCTGCTGTTCAGCGTCCCCACGGTCTGCTCGGGGATGCTGTATTTTCCTCATATAGATGCATTGATTCAAAGCATCTCTATGAGGAGGTGCTGATTGGTCAAAACAATGTTTGGCCCGCACAGCGCTGGAAATAAGGTGAGTTTTATTAACTTTTAAGGGAGCTAATGGTGGGGGCAAGCCACCTAAATGGTCGGTTTAACACTATAGGGTCAGGAATACATGTTTGTGTTTCTCACCCTATAGTGTTCCTTTAAGAAGGTAGGAATTGAAGTTCAGGTTTGTCCCCAAGAGTTTTGATAGTAAACAGATTGGGAATGTAGCAGATCGAAAGGATAAATCAGATTAGTTCAGTGATATCCAGAATATAGCAGGTTTCCTCAGTGGGAGCCAGGATCAGAACATGAACTTCAATCAATGTAAAGGCTCTTAGTTTAGCATGGTGTGGCCTCTTATAGCAGGTTCAGCAATCAAGCTAGGCAGGTAAGAGGAACAGTGGTTAGACTAGTGGTTAGGGAGGCCACTAGTGGGGAAAAAATAGAATTTGTAGAAAAAAAAATGAAACATCACTTTGGTTGTCAGGATAGGATCCTGACACAAGCCTACACCATAGTAGCCAGGCCACTGCAAGTATGGCAACCAAACCTGGGGTGAATTCCTACTCACCAGTGCTGATGTTCACTTGCCAACGGCTAGTGAATAACCTTGAATCGACAAAAGAGTTACTGTTACTGTTACCCGGGGGTATAAGTCGAAGCAACAATGAGGGTCTAGCACATCACCAACAATGTCCCACGGATGGGTGAAACATATCTGGTTTTTAGAATTTTACGAAACTCTGCTTTCCAGAGAATTCGTGATTGAGCTCGTATGCACACTTTATCTTGGAGTGTGGTCTGACGGACCTCCGGTAGAGGTAACTGGTGTGTCTGGTTCACTTTATTATAAGCTTGTTTAATTTAATAAATTGGTGGATGTTTTGGTTTTATACATGTCAAGATTGCCATCTTTTGCCTATTACATTAAGAGAGGATTCCAAGGATAATGGCACAACTATTTATTATATGTGGAATAATTGGGGACTGTGCTTTATTCCAACGATACTGTAAGAAGTCATTAAGGTGGGCAACTTTAGCTTAATTAAGTAGTTATGGTGTATAGATCATGCCCTGCTGTCTCATTGCTCAATTCCCTGCCATTTAAGAGTTAAGTCACTATAGTGGTCCTTTAAACACACACAGGAGGTTGTTGCAGGTTTAAGCAGGAAAGTAACAGAGCAGGAGAGAAAAATCAATATTAAACAGACTGTGCAACAAATGAAGCTAAAAATGTAGACTCATTATCAGGAAGTGTTTTGGGAGGCTGCGGAAGTCAGGGAAGGTGTGGCTAGGGCTGCACAAACCACATAATTGAACTCCTAAATGGATGCAGAGAATTGAGCAGTGACACGACAGGGTTGTGTTCTTTCCACCAAAACCTCGTAATTCAGCAAATCATTACATTATTGGTTCATTAACATTTTTTGCACATCTGCTTGGACTGAAACATAAAAACATATAAACATAGAAACATAGAATGTGACGGCAGATAAGAACCATTCGGCCCATCTAGTCTGCCCAATTTTCTAAATACTTTCATTAGTCCCTGGCCTTATCTTATAGTTAGGATAGCCTTATGCCTATCCCACGCATGCTTAAACTCCTTTACTGTGTTAACCTCTAACACTTCAGCTGGAAGGCTATTCCATGCATCCACTACCCTCTCAGTAAAGTAATACTTCCTGATATTATTTTTAAACCTTTGTCCCTCTAATTTAAGACTATGTCCTCTTGTTGTGGTAGTTTTTCTTCTTTTAAATATAGTCTACTCCTTTACTGTGTTGATTCCCTTTATATATTTAAATGTTTCTATCATATCCCCCCTGTCTCGTCTTTCCTCCAAGCTATACATGTTAAGATTCTTTAACCTTTCCTGGTAAGTTTTATCCTGCAATCCATGAACCAGTTTAGTAGCCCTTCTCTGAACTCTCTCTAAAGTATCAATATCCTTCTGAAGATACAGTCTCCAGAGCTGTGTACAATACTCCAAGTGAGGTCTCACCAGTGTTCTGTACAATGGCATGAGCACTTCCCTCTTTCTACTGCTAATACCTCTCCCTATACAACCAAGCATTCTGCTAGCATTTCCTGCTTCTCTATTACATTGTCTGCCTACCTTTAAGTCATCAGAAATAATCACCCTAAATCCCTTTCCTCAGATGTTGAGGTTAGGACTCTATCAAATATTCTGTACTCTACCCTTGGGTTTTTACGTCCAAGATGCATTATCTTGCACTTATCCACATTAAATGTCAGTTGCCACAATTCTGACCATTTTTCTAGTTTACCTAAATCATTTGCCATTTGGCAACATCAACCCTGTTACATATCTTAGTATCATCAGCAAAAAGACATACCTTACCATCAATCCCTTCTGCAATATCACTAATAAAAATATTAAAGAGAATGGGTCCAAGTACAGATCCCTGAGGTACCCCACTGGTGACAAGTCCAAGCTTCGAATATACTCCATTGACTACAACCCTCTGTTGCCTGTCACTCAGCCACTGCCTCACCCATTCAACAATATTTAAATCCAAACTTAAAGATTGCAGTTTATTGATAAGCCGTCTATGTGCAACAGTGAAGGCTTCATAGGCGTGCGCACGGGGTGTGCCGGGTGTGCCTGGGCACACCCTAATCCCCGTGCGCACGCCTATGGTTTGAGTCCTGCAGGAACAGCGTTCCTGCACTCTTTTGAGCAGGAACGCTGTTCCTGCAGGCACTCAGTGTCCCCTGTCTCACCTCTTGCCACTGTCATGGGAGGGCAAGAGGTGATGATTCCCCCCCCCCACCCTGCAGCTCAGCGCGCGGCGAGGGAGCTCTCTGCTCTCTGCTCCCTCTCGCCGCGCGCTGATGCCGGGAGCCGGAATATGACGTCATATTCCGGCTCCCAGCTCGAGCAGACAGCCCGCGCGGCGAGAGGAAGCAGAGAGCAGAGAGCAGAGAGCTCCCTCGCCGCGCGCTGAGCTGCAGAGAGGCGCCCGCCCCCACTGGACCCCAGGGACAAGTCCACCAGCACTCCAGGTAGGAGGCTGGGTGGACATTTAAATTTTTTTTTAAAATATAATAATTTGTGTGTGTCTGTGAGTGTGTGAGTATGTGTCAGTGTGTGTGTGTGTGAGTGTGTGTGTGTGTCTGTGAGTGTGTGAGTATGTGTCAGTGTGTGTGTGTGTCAGTGTGTGTGTGTGTCAGTGAGTGTGTGTGTGTCTGTGAGTGTGTGTCTGTGAGTGTGTGTCTGTGAGTGTGTGTCTGTGAGTGTGTGTCTGTGAGTGTGTGTCTGTGAGTGTGTGTCTGTGAGTGTGAGTGTGAGTGTCTGAGAGTGTGAGAGTATGTGTGTGTCAGTGTCTGTGAGTGTGTGTCTGTGAGTGTGTGAGTATGTGTCTGTGAGTGTGTGTCAGTGAGTGTGTGAGTATGTGACAGTGTGTGTCTCAGTGTGTGTCTGTCAGTGTGTGTCTGTGAGTCTGTGTCAGTGTGTGTCTGTGAGTATGTGTGTGTATGTGTGTGTGAGTATGTGTGTGTGAGTATGTGTGTGTGAGTATGTGTGTGTGAGTATGTGTGTGTATGTGTGTGTGTGTGTATGTGTGTGTGAGTATGTGTGTGTCAGTGTGTGTGAATATATATATATATATATACACACACACACACACACACACACACACACACGCGCGGCGTGTGTTTGTGCTTTAGGGTGCACACCCTAATGCAATAGGCTGCGCACGCCTATGGAAGGCTTATCAATAAATTTTACAAGTTACAAGTGACTGTAACTTGTAAATTTAACACAATACAATTGACATTGTTTAGCTTATTTTATTAGATTCTACTTTTTTATTGAGCTCTTAGTATAAAAGTTCTGTGCAAATCATCCAGTACAAGAGTGTAATTTAACAAAGGTAAGGTAAATGTTGCATAATGTTCAATCGATAGCCAAATCCTGTTGCTTCCAACTCAAGAACATAGCGCGCATCCGCCCATATCTGACGCCGGACGCGGCTAAGGTACTGGTTCATGCTGTTGTTCTCTCTCTCCTTGACTATTGCAATCCCCTTCTCACCGGTCTTACATGTTCCCAGCTTGCACCGCTGCAATCTATAATGAATACGGCTGCGAGGCTTATTTTCCTGTCCGGTCGCACCTCCCACGCCTCCACGCTCTGTCAGTCCCTGCATTGGCTTCCAGTTAGATATAGGGCCCAATTCAAAATTCTGGTGCTTGCTTACAAATCACTACATAATGCTGCTCCAACATACCTATCCTCCCTCATACACAAGTATGTCCCGTCGAGAACCCTGCGCTTAGCCCAAGACCTACGCCTATCTTCTGCCCGGATCCCCACCTCTGATGCTCGCCTTCAAGACTTCTCCAGGGCTGCACCTATTCTGTGGAACTCCCTTCCCTCCTCAATCAGACTTTCACCCAGCCTCCATTCCTTCAAAAAATCTTTGAAAACTCACTTCTTCATTAAAGCGTATCAATTAAACTGTCAGCAGGTTTCTCATCCCCCACCCCATGACTCCGTTCCTACACCTGTCAAAAATGACCTACCAAGCACTCAATAAACCCTTCTGTAACAAACTATTTAATTCCCCTACTTTAACCCTTTGTGTCACTATACCCCACTCCCTCTAGCATGTAAGCTCATCGAGCAGGGTCCTCAACCCCCTCTGTTCCTGTACGTCAGTGGTCTGATATCAATTATGTGTCTGTTAGTCCACCCATTGTACAGCGCTACGGAATTTGTTGGCGCTATATAAATAATAATAATAATAATAATAATAATAATAATAATAATGTAAACTCACATTGATCATTGTCCTGTGCAGCAGTGCTGGATATCATCCACAAGAGGGCAATAGTGAGTAGATAAGCCATTCTTCTCAATGTGAAGGGCTGACTACAGTGAAGAGAATGATAATTAGATCGGTCAGACACTGTAAAATATATTTATATATAAAATATTTTACCAGGAAGGATACATTGAGATTTCTATCATTTTCAAGCATGTCCTGAGTCCACAAACACTGCATTGTAACAGGGAACAGCATAATATTATAAATACAAAGTAATATTAAAAATACAAAGTAATATTTAAATACACAGATACATTTAATACAGATCAAGTAAACATTATAATCAACCATGATATTCTATGCTGAGATATGTTGACAGCGATTGACAGGGATATGTTGAAAGGATGAGTTCCATAATTACGGTGCTCTGTAGGAAAATGAGGATCGAGCCACTTTATTTTTGTATTGCGGTATGCTAAATATTGTGCTGCTACTGGATCGGAGGTTATAGGAGGTGGGAACAGCCAGGGAGAGCATTGTGTTCAGGTAGGGTGGGAGTTTCCCAGAAAAGCTCTTAAACACAAGGCTGGAAAGATGAAGGGTGCGTCTGGATTCCAGCGACAGACAGTTTAGTTCTTTTAGCATGTCACAATGGTGGGTCATATAATTACAATGTAGCATAAACAAGCAGAATGAGTTATACAATTGTAACAAACGCTGGTATTCAATTCCCCGTTCGTTTGGTTCCTCCCGAACTGCTAGGTATTTAGTGGTTATCGCTCGCAGTTCGGGAGCTGATTCCTACTTTCCTAGGAATCAAAGTACAGCATACAAGTAAATTCAGCGGTTCAGCAATCCCTTCCCCAGACATCAATCGGGACTAGATAAGGAGTACAACTCTGACTTCCCTATTCTGTAGGGTGAGCGAAGTCGCAGTGTCCTGGAAGTCTGAGCTCACGTCTGCCATATGTCTTGCTACGGTAATGATCAGGCCTTCCAGAAACAGGAGACTCTTGATACAATACCATATCCAAAAGAGACATTTGCTCAACCCAATTATCCCCCAGACACTAGCGTTACAGATCATAAAACAAACTATTAAATATACATCCCACACTGTTAAGCCATGCTGTAATAACCATGACTATTTTCCTTTTCAAGGTGTAAGGACAGCTTTTGACAGCAGCATCTGATTTTCCTAATTTCTGAACTGTTCTCTCGGTATTAGCTTTATTGACAGCTGTCTTTCTGGGACAAATGCCAGTTATTTCCCACTGGAAAGAGTGACTTTATAATAAAACTGACGCTCTGGAAATTGTATTCTTGCTTTTATCAACTAGATAAATATGAATGCAGTTCCAATAGTATAAATGTTTAAAAGGCAGGTCCAACTAATGTCCTCAGGAAGTCCACTAGCTCCACTTGCAACCAAATGGAGCACACCATGTGCTACACTCAGTGTTGTTAAAAAGTAGTCTTTATGTCTCTGTGTGACTGTATGTCTCTATATGTCTGTGACTGCATGCCTCTGTATAACTGTGACTGTATGTCCTGTATGTCTCTATATAACTGTGACTGTATGTCCTGTATGACTGTGTATGTATGCCTCTGTCTGCCTGTCCAAATGTCTGTATGACTATATGTCTGTGTCTGTAATTTCTGTATCTCTCCTTATGTCTGTATGCCTCTATGTCTGTGACTGTATGCCTCTTTATAACTGTATCTGTATGTCTTAATGTATGTCTCTGTATGCCTGTCTGTATGTCTCTGAATGCCTCTGTGTTTGTACGTCTCTGTATGACTGTGTCTATGTCTGTGTCTGTATGACTGTATGTCTGTTTTTATGACAGTGTACCTGTATGTGTAGACTGCATGACTGTTTGTCTCTTCAACTGTGTTTGATTGTGTAAATTTTATGACTATATGTCTGCATATCTTTGTGACTTGGTGCATCAATAACTATGTCTGTGTGCCTGTATGTTTGTGTCTTTGTGCATGTATGTATTTTTGTCTGTATATCTATGTCTGTATGGCCTGTGAGAAAAGAGACACACAAAGGGACTGAAAGGAAGGGACACACAAAATGGGTTAGAGGAGAAAGAGACATAGAAAGAGGCTGGGGGAAAGACACACAGAAAAGGGCTGGGGGAGAGTGGGACACATGGGAGTGTGAGACACACAAAAGGGGGGATAAAATACACTAAAAGGCTTGTAAGAAACACAAAGGGGCAACATGAGGTGGTACATTCAAATGAGGGTACATGAAACACCGAAGAGGTTAAGTTATGAGGGTTATGAGATACTGAAAATGCATTTATTAGGGGGGGACAACAAAATGCATCTTCACATGTGTAGCCATAAAATCCTTGCACCGGCCCTGGGAACACACAAGTAGCTGGGTAATAGTTTCACATAGTAGCAGGGGGGAAGGGAAGAGCAAAGGTTTAGCTAGTCCTGATTTGTGCAACCTAACAGATTTGCCTGTTTGAGTAAAGATGTTGGGAGCATCAGCTCAGGAGTAGCTGTACTGGAGGAAGCTGTTCTTTCTAACAGCCGAGGGAATAGACCGTCTAGTACAGGTGGGGTCAAGAATGAAAGAAAGGCTAGACAGGTTGTGGTGGTAGGGGACTCTCTTATTAGATCGAGAGTAGATAGGGTAATCTGCCATTCTGATCGTCTCAGCCGGACAGTTTGCTGACTCCCTCACCACCCCCCTTCACCCTCAGCTTCACTACCCCCCTTCAGCCTCACTTCAGTTTGCTGACTCCCTCATGTTGCTGACAGAGTGGATCAATTATTGTGAGTGGCCGGGTGTGACATGCTCCATATGCTCCATATTGGTAGCAATGACAAAGTCAAAGGAAAATGGAGGGTCCAAAAGAATGAGTTTAGGCAGGGGTTAAGTCCTAGGGAAAAAAGTGTGGGAACTCACCCACCCACCCCCCAAAAAAAAATGATACGCTTGTATGCATATATATTTCTCAGAAAATACAGTACAACATTTATTGTAAAGTGCCAGTTTACAAAGACATCTTCAAAATTCACATGCAATAAACAAATAAATATCGAACAGTTGTAAAATAAATTTACCTCCTCTGCCCCTTCCACAAAAAACCCTGCACACTCATAGAAAGCCCCTGCCCTTCCCCATTCTACAAAACTCCTGTCCTGCCCTCCTTACCCAAAACCCCTGCACCTCCCCTTAACAGAAAACCCTGCATCCCTTTCCATAAAATTTAAACATCCCCATTCACATAAAAACCCTGCACCCTGGCCCCTTTACATAAAATATACAACCCCACTTCACATAAAATCCATACACCCTCTTCAAATAAGGTTAATACACCCAGGACCCCCTTCACATAAAATTAATACACCCCTGAGCCCCTTCACATAAATATCCTCTACTCACAATACTGCAGTATAGTGTGAGCCGACGGCCGCGGCACCCCCCGGCCCCTCAGTACGCCACTGCCTACAGAACTACTAACGGGAACAGTGTTCCTGCTGTGGAAAAAGTGCAGGAACGCCGTTCCCACGCGTTCCTGCAGGACTCGAGCCCTGAGTTCAGGGAATTAGGAAGTAAACTGAATAAAAGGACCTCCAAGACAGTATTTTCAGAAATATGGCCTGTGCCATGTGTTACAGTAGAAAGACAGCGGGAAATTGTGCAGGTTAATGCATGGTTAAAGTCATGGTGTAGAAAGGAGGCTTTTGGCTTTTTAGAGCAGTGGGCTGATATTTTGCATCAGAGGCAGCTCTCTCATTAGGCAGTTTAGGTGGCCGCCTAAGGCCTTGCGCTGGCTGGGGCCTCACGGCCGCCTAAACCGTCTTATGGCAGCCTGTGTCAGGACCTGACACCAGGAGGGGGCCCGGCGGCTTGCCCGGTATGCCGCCGGGTGCGAGGCCCCTCCTGGCTGCCCAGCCACCATCGCAGACACCGGTCTGCAGATCTGGCAACGGGTTACCACGGCAACGCTCTGACATCTCGCGAGATTACATGGTCTGCAGCTCTGCGGAGCTGCAGTCTGGAAGCAATGACCACCGGACCACCAGGGAGCCCACTGGACCACCAGGGAAGAGAAGGTAAGCTCTCTCACCCCCCCCCTTTTCACCCTCACCACCCCCCTTCAGCCTCACTACCCCCATTCAGCACTCACCCCCATTCAGCCCTCACACCACCAGCCTCACCACCCCTTCACCTCACCACCCCTCCACCAGCCTCACTCACACCAGCCAGCCTCACCACCCCCTTCACCCCCAGTCCCCACCCCACCCTCACCATCACCACAGTCAGCCTCACCACTCACCACCCCCTTCACCCTCAGCTTCACCACCCCCACCACCCTCACCACCACCCCCACCACCAACCTCACTGTAACTAGACTGGTAATAAAAGTCTCATTTTGCTACTGAATCCATTCATTTGTGAGTAACGAACAAAAAGGATGATATACAAACAGAAATCAAAAATCTCACCCTGCTCTGCACTGGATTAAAAGGTTATCTCACAGATAATCATCATTATAGCAGGAAGTAGTTGATTTTCATCAATATTGGTAGCTATACACAGAACTGTGAATGTGCATGCACACATATGAATCGGCATTCGCTTCTTTACTAAGAGCAACTCAGAAATTATTCTCAAATGTGAACGTTTTATTGCTAACTTTATGAAAGGGACACTCAGGAAACCATAACAACTCAATCAAGCTATCTCTGGACCAGGATGACCCACGCTTCATCTAACATTAGGCAATAATCCACTTATGAACGATTTAGCCCCAAACTTGCGCAAACAGCACCTGTCTGCAATCGAGCATACTGCTAGTTGTTAATCAAGTCACAGATCTTTAGACAGAAGTATTCATTGGGTATTTATACATTCTTTTCAGTCACTAGGTTACTTTGTGTGTGTGGAAGGGGGTGATGTGACAGGATGACTGAGTATGTTTGGGGGGGCAGGTGATGTGACAGGGTGACTGAGAGTGTGGGGGAGGGGGTGATGTGACAGGGTGACTGAGTGTATGTGGGGGAGGTGTGGTGTGACAGGGTGACTGAGTGTATGTGAGGGAGGGGTGCTGTGACAGGGTGTGAGTGAGGGAGGGTAGATATGACAGGGTGACTGAGTGTGTGTGGGGGAGGGGTGATGTGACAGGATAACTGAGTGTGTGTGGGGAGCGGCTTGGAGTTAAGACGAGACAGGGAGGATATGATAGGAACATTTAAATACATAAAGGGAATCAACACAGTAAAGGAGGAGACTATATTTAAAAGAATAAAAACTACCACAACAAGAGGACATAGTCTTAAATTAGAGGGGTAAAGGTTTAAAAATAATATCAGGAAGTATTACTTTACTGAGAGGGTAGTAGATGCATGGAATAGTTGATGTGATAGGATGACTTTGGGTATCTGGGGAGGGGTGATGTGACAGATAACCGAGTGTGTGTGGGGGAGCTGTTGACGTGATAGGATGACTTAGTGTGTGTTGGGGAGGAGATGATGTTACAGGGTGACTAAGTGTGTGTGGGGAAAGGGGTGATGTGACAGGATGGTTGAGTGTGGGAGGGAGGGGGTAATATGACAGTGTGACTGAGTGTATGTGGGGAAAAGGGTGATGTGACAGGGTGACTGAGTATGTGTATGTACGATCTGGTGCTGTGACAGGATGACTGAGTGTATGTGTACTATCTGGTGCTGTGACAGGATGACTGAGTGTGTGGTGGAGGGAGTGATGTGACAGGGTGACTGAGTGTGTGTGAATGGGAGGGAGTGAAGTGACAAGATGACTGAGCACGTGTGTGGGAGTGGGTGATGTGACAGGATGACTGAGCGTGTGTGTTGGAGTGGGTGATGTGACAGGATGATTGAGTGTGTGGTGGAGGGAGTGATGTGACAGGGCGACTGAGTGTGGGGGAGCTGATAATGTGACAGGGTGACTGAATGTGTGGAGGAGGGCATAATGTGACAGAATGAGTGTGTGTAGGGAGGGGGTGATGTGACAGGATGACTGAGTGTGTGTAGGGAAGGGGTGATGTGACAGGATGAGTGTGTGGGGTAGATTGTATGTGGGGAGATTTTCCTGTTCAGCTTTGCCTTACAGTGCTAGTCATTATTATATTTATGTTTCGATGAATCCCCCTCCTTCTTACCTTTGTCCAGTGAGGAGGGCTATGATCCCTATTCCTTTGAGGTCCAGTGGTCTCCGTGGTAGTCTGGTGGTCTACATGTGAAATCTGCCATCTGTTTGAGAGCAGACCCCTTGTAATGCTACCTTCCAGTCAAAAGGTGCTTTCAGCCAGAGAGAGCATTGAAGCGCTCAATGAGATCTTTAGATTTCCATACCAGCCCACGCAGCGCGGGGCCTGCGGGGAGAGCAGCAGAGGCGGCACTTGAAAGGTAGCGCTGACTCTGCTATAAGCACAATCATCGCAAAGAAATCTGTGAACGAATTTTATTTGCAATGATTGTAAACGTGTTACACGATTGTGGGGTATGGGTCAAGACCTTTCAATCATGTATACACTAGTGCCAACGGGAAGGGGTTTAGGGAACAAATAGAGCAGCATTTGATTGGCGCAGTGTAACATTTTGCCATGCATTCACACAAGCCTCACAATGCATACTTATGGGAAAAAAAAAAAAAAAAAGAGAGAAAGATTGATTGTAAATCCTATGCTGCTAGTGGAAATAGATTAGTAAACAAAATACCTATACTGTCACAAAACAATTTCTAATATAAAGTATATTCAATAGAAACATTATATACGGATTCTCTAACCCCGGTCTGGTGGGTCTGCGTATAGTATGAGCATTATGAGTCCCACGGGCCCTTCTACAAGGGGAATTAATTACTGTAAAAGATGTCACATTGTATAAAACAAGGCATTAATTCTGATTGACATTCTTATAATTAATCAGACAGTTAGTAATTAGTTACCGTGTACACCGGGATGTTGTTGATGTATCGAGGACGTGCTCCTTACACTGGATTACAGGATTGTACGATCCCATATTTATACATCTGAGAAACCCCTCATGTTAAACTGTGGATGTGATTTAAATTCCAATTTATCAGGTAACACGAATGGACACACCCTGTGAAACAATTGAAAAGCTAGAATTTCAGGTTAAAAGAACACTGATTAGTTAGTGTAAATATAGGAGGACAAATATTTATTGATTTTCAATAAGAAGTGAAATGATAAGGCTTAACGCATTTTCTAGAAAAATGGAACATAAATCCTCATGAGCAATGTGCTAGGATTCCTTAGGAATGTGACCAGGAGCTGGTGTCTGGATATGCATCTCGTATGGACTAGGATTCCTCCGGAACGTGGCCAGGAGCTGGTGTCTGGCTATGCATCTCGTATGGGTTAGGATTCCTCAGGAACGCGTCCAGGAGCTGGTGTCTGGCTATGCATGCCGTATGGACTAGGATTCCTCAGGAACGCGGCCAGGAGCTGGTGTCTGGATATGCATCCTGTATGGGCTAGGATTCCTCCGGAACGTGGCCAGGAGCTGGTGTCTGGATATGCATCTCGTATGGGCTAGGATTCCTTAGGAATGCGACCAGGAGCTGGTGTCTGGCTATGCATCTCGTATGGACTAGGATTCCTTAGGAACGCTGCCAGGAGCTGGTGTCTGGCTATGCATCTCGTATGGACTAGGATTCCTCAGGAACGCGGCCAGGAGCTGGTGTCTGGCTATGCATCTCGTATGGGTTAGGATTCCTTAGGAATGCGACCAGGAGCTGGTGTCTGGCTATGCATCTCGTATAGGCTAGGATTCCTCCGGAACGTGGCCAGGAGCTGGTGTCTGGCTATGCATCTCGTATGGGTTAGGATTCCTCAGGAATGCGGCCAGGAGCTGGTGTCTGGATATGCATCCTGTATTGCCTCGGATTCCTCCGGAACGTGGCCAGGAGCTGGTGTCTGGATATGCATCTCGTATGGGCTAGGATTCCTTAGGAATGCGACCAGGAGCTGGTGTCTGGCTATGCATCTCGTATGGACTAGGATTCCTTAGGAACGCTGCCAGGAGCTGGTGTCTGGCTATGCATCTCGTATGGGTTAGGATTCCTTAGGAATGCGACCAGGAGCTGGTGTCTGGCTATGCATCTCGTATAGGCTAGGATTCCTCCGGAACGTGGCCAGGAGCTGGTGTCTGGCTATGCATCTCGTATGGGCTAGGATTCCTCCGGAACGTGGCCAGGAGCTGGTGTCTGGCTATGCATCTCGTATGGGCTAGGATTCCTTAGGAACGTGGCCAGGAGCTGGTGTCTGGCTATGCATCTCGTTTGCAGCAGGTCATAACAGCACAAGGTGCTCTACTAAGTACTAGAGGTGTTTGCCATGAAGGGGATGAGTCATTTTAAGACTGGAGAAGTCATTATAAGTTGCATTTGCAGTTGGATTTGGGGAAACCACTTGTTGTGTTGAGCTATTTCAATTGCTTTTGTCTGATTTGTTCATTACAAACAGCTGAAAGTCTGTACATTTTGTCAATAATCATGATTTTCAGTGGGGATCGAATTATTTTGATCACAACTGTATATATTTAATGTAGTCCATCTGAAGTGCCAAAGGTTACCTACCACTGCTCCAGGCGATGGTTCTGACGTGCCCTAATCTGTAAATATTGGACCAACACAAACTAAAATACTAAATGAGTCATCCCTAATATACCTTACTACAATCATGTCAAACTCACGGCCCACAGGCTGCATGCGTCCCACAATGGATATCTTTGCGGCCCGCCGAGCCGCGAGTGCATGCTTAGTGTTAACGCAGAATAGGCACCTACTTTCTTCATATTGCAGGTGCCATCTCTGCTAAAAGTTACCCGGCCAGGGAGGAGAGGTTCCTGGCGGCAGTGAGGGAGCTCAGCTTTCCTGCTTCTCACTGCTCCCTCGCATGCGCCATCCGTAGTGATGCCGGGCACCAAAATATGACATCATATTCCGACACCCGGCATCACTAAACTGCGCGTGAGGGAGCAGTGCAGACAGGGGAGGGCTGGCAGCCTTAGGCCTGGGGGGGCAAAACCAGTCAAGAGGCCCATTGCACCACCAAATCAGTGCAATGGTGCCCACCTTTTCCTGGATTTATAACTGATATTGATGTTATGCTAATCAGTAGCTCTTTGCCATACCCGCTCCTTCACGGCTCTGACTTTCAATGTTGTCAGAGCGCAGGCTGAGAATCTCTGAGCCTGTGCTCTGACTCACTAACTGAGCGTCGGAACCACGAGGGAGATGCTATAATCTGACTGCACCTACTGCTGGTGCGCACCAGTGGACCACCAGCGAATCGTTTAAATTGAATAGGCTGGTGTCCCCAACTTGTGAGCTGTGTTGTCCGCCGGGCGCCTCTGTTGTGATGGCACCCTGCGTGACCGCACAGCGTGCACACCCCAATGGCTGGCCCTGCTGACACACACTGATGTTACTACTTAGAAATCCCTCAATATTAATACAGACAGCAGAGTAAACACCAATAAACTGTGGAAACAGATCTGATCCCATCCAAATTTATAAAGATTTGCTTACTGGATTTGTTGTAAGATTAAATCATGCCTCCTCCCCTCTCTCTCCCATGCGCTGCTCTGTAAGCTGGGAGGAAGTGAAGAGTAATCACAATCTCTCAGCACAGTGGCACCTGTGGCTGCATGGGGAACAGCTGTATTTGCCGCCCCCCATGTGACATCACAATGCCCCACCTATATGAGCTGCCATACGAACTAACGCCAGTGCTGCCCACAGTGTGTGTTTACATTAAAAAGCCTGCAGGGACCGCCTATAGATACCAGAACCACTTCATTAAGCTCCAGTCATTCTGGGGACTATAGTGTCCCTTTAATGTAATGAAAATTATAGATTAGTGTCACTAATAATATACTAGATTGCCTACTTACAACCAAATGAGGATGATGATGGGCTGCAGTTTGGCTCCACTGGTCTGGTGTAGAACAGGATCTCTGGAGGCTGTTTGCAACTGTGGTCACAAAATTCAATGTTCTGGGAGAATTGGAAGCAGCTCCATTTTTGGAAGGGCCCCTTACACAGCTCAAGGTCTGGGCCCCAGGGCCTGACGGTGAGTATGCCCACAAGGCCCACTCATAAGTCCACTTATATGTTCCACCCACCCATGAGTTCGCTCACAGGGAGTGGAGTGTGTAGGGGATGTGTTATGTGTTATTGTAGAGCAGGGGTTCTCAACGTTAGTCCTCAGGACCCCCTACCAGTCCAGGGTTTAGGGATTACCTGGGTGTGTCTAAGGTGTTTTTTCCTTTTTCTAAACACCTGAGACACACCCAGGTAATCCCCAAATCCTGGACTGGTAGCGGGTCCTGAGGACTGGGTTGAGAACCCCTGTTGTAGAGGATCTAATATGTGTGCTTATGGTATGTAGTGTATAGGGATACCAGTTTGTGCAGGTGATGCAGTGTGTTTGTGTGTAGTGGAAGCAGTGTGTATTTGTGTATAAGGGATGTATTGTGTGTTTCTGGTTGTGTGTAAGGGATGCATTGTGTGAATCTGTGTTTGTATGCATAAGGGATGCAAGGTGTGTGTCTGTAAGTGTGTGCATTGAGTGTGAGTAGTGATGTGTTTCTGTGTGTATGTAAGAAAAGCAGTGTGTGTGTGTAAGTGTTTGCATTATGTGTTTCTGTGTATGTGTGCAAAGGATGCATTGTCTTTGTGTGTAAGTGTTGCATTGTTTGTGTGTAATGGATGCATTGTGTGTTTCTTTGTGTGTAAGGGAAGCATGTTGTGTTTCTGTGTGTGTAGTGTCCTCTCCTCCCTGTGTCCTCCTCACCTCCCCCTCCCTGTGTTCTCCTCACCACCTACCATCCCTGTGTTCTCCTCACTACCCACCCTCACAGTGTTCTTCTCAACCCCACGGCATTTTTTGCGCATTTTATTTCGGCATTTCGACGCATTTTCGACGTATTTCGACGGATGCATTTCGATTTTATTTCGGACGTGACTTCGCGATGACGGATGGATGGATTTTATGTCTTGGGATGCAGTGATGGAGCGATGGTGATGGAGTGATGGATTTTATTTTATTTCGATATTTTTGTTTTTTTTCGGAGCGATGGAGTGTGTATGGAATTGAGGGATGGAGTGATGGATGGATGATGGAGATTTTGGTGTATCTCTTGAGCGATGGAGGGATGGAGTGATGGGTTTTATTTTATTTATTTTTATTTTATTCTGAGTGTGATGAAATCTCGATATAAAACCAACCTGACTGACCCTGTCCTTTTGTCCCTGGGAATGAAATTTTGTCCTGAGCCTGAACCCATTAAGGGAGTCAAGAGCAAACTGGAGAAAAGGAAACAGCAGACCAATCACCAGAGTCAAGGAACTGACACTGCCTTCTGGGAGAGGCAGTGTTATATACCCGGCTAACGAGACATCAACTTCAGGTGTAACATGAGTGGCAGGAGTAGTTTCACTAAATGTCCAGCCCCAGTGCTAGATACTAGACAGGGCTAGATACAGGCAATAGTAAAGCTGAGAGGTGGCTCAGAGGTAACAGAACAGCACCATAACCGCCAGGTTCCCAACTTCAAATCCTGACAGTGTTTGTGTGTATGTGTGTGTGTCAGTGTTGAATTGGCTGCGACTGGACAGTGAAGTACCTGGAGGTGCATGGAGGCACACAATGCCACATCACATTCCGACATGACATCGACATACTCCACCTTCACAGTGTTTCAAGAAGTAGCAGGAGAGGATCAGATTTGGCACAGGGTGCAGACAGTGCCATTTTGGGTATACCAGAGGCCGGACTCCAGGGTCACATATTGGCAGCGGCAATGTGAGTGGAGTCTGCTTGTTGGTTAGAGGGGGGTACTGGGATTTAGTAGAGGGGGATGCTGTTTTTTTTTTTATACTGTACTTTTCAAAATAAATCCACGTTTCTATAAAAATTTAAGGGGTGTTTTTTTTGCGTCCCACATGAACTTAAACCTTGTTAGACTTTGAGTTTGACGTGCTTGCTTTACACTATGAGGTGATACCACTGCTCAAAGTTCTAATTGTATCCACCCCTCACCTATGACCTTCAGGTGGGGGGTACTAAATGTAATGCAATCCAATTAGGTGGGGGGACATTGTCCATCACCCAAAATTATTTCCACCACCCCTTTCCCAGAAGGATCTTCACCCATAGTGTGCTCTATGCAGGGTGAGCTTGCAAGGCAGGGAAACCCCCTATACGGTCTTTATTACACTATCCAAGCTCAATCAGAGCTCTGTGATTGGTTAATCAGAGCTATTCAAGCTCAATCAGAGCTCTGTGATTGGTTAAGGCTTTGCCCACAATACGCAAGCTCAGCCATAACCCCCTACGGGTGATGAAGCAATATTTTCATTTTTTTATCATGTTTTTTGCAAATCATGTCTTTTCTTTTTTATATTCACATTAGTTATTATGGATTTGCGTTTGACCTTTTGTGGGGCTGAAAAAAGAAGATTTAAGAAAAAGGTAAGTACAATATGTTTTATTGGTGTTCAATGTATTGGGCCCCTCTCACTATTATTATAGTGCCATGCCATGCGTGGCAGCTATTTATTAATAAATGGGGGTGAGGTGGGCAATAACCCCACTTCCCCCTCATGTATTAAAAAAGAGTTTGCACACACCACCTATGGGTGGAAGCTGGGGGGACTCTAGGAACCCACATTATCACTGTTAGAGCCACCACCACCTGCTCATTGAAAGCCTCGCCATTGGGGGGATGGGGTTAGTGATCTTTCCACCTGTCTTTCTTTAAATTGAAGCCCACACACCTTGTTCTCACAGGTGGGGGTATGTGAGGGGTTCAGTACCAGTGACTGTGCACTTACTAGTCATTTATTACAATGAGGAGCCACTGGCACACATGCTCCTACTCATGGCATGGCAAGTGGGTACATGGGGGAGATTTAAAACCTCCCTTGTACTAATATGAGCTTTATAGTGACCCTCACAGGCCATTTTAACAACTTACTCATTGGCTGCTAGTTTTGTCAGTGGATAAATAGTTACTGCAAATCCCAACACAGCTTGGCCATTAGCCGTTTCGGGAGCTTCAGGATTATGCCAGCTGCCGATGGCTCGTAATTCTCTTTCTTTCTAAAATCCTACATACTTATTGACCCTTAACAGGGAACACATGGGGTGGGCGGCAGTATTATAACATGGCTGTGTGATACAAAAGTAAATACTAATCCTGCACTCAGAATCCCACTACTCCTAGCAGCAATGTTGTCACGGCAGCTAGTGTGGTCCAACATGCAGAAACTATGTAAATATATACATAAAAAGAAAAGGAAAATAAAAGGATAGAGCGTAAACCGGACCTTAGAATGGCCGGACTAATACACTAGAGATAGAGAATGGTCAAAGGGAAAGCTGAGGTCAAGGAAGCCAGAAATACTCAAATACCATTTAAACAAGCCAAGTCAGGGGAACCAGAATTCAGAATAACCAGGGAAAAGCCAAGATCAGGATACCAGGAAGTCAAAATCACAAAGATAAACGCACTCTCAGGAACCGGGAACAGGAAACCACGACAGGGCAAGGAAGTAAAGTGAATTATGGATTTAAATATCCCTCTCTGGCTTCTGATTGGTCAGAGGGTGACCTCTGACCCCAGAACGTGCGCGTGCGCTGACGTTGTGACGTCACGCGCACGTCTGTATTCATTAGAGGAGCGGAGCTTAAGATGGACGCGACCACGTGGTCCGTGCCATCGTTGATTTGGGCGCGATGCCCAGAGAAGGCAGTGGAGCGGCTCCCGGCTCACTGACGAGCAGGTAAGCTCGTGGTGTCGGCGAGACGGTGCCGGTCGGGTACAGCTGCGGCACCCGGCGGGTCGGGAGCCACAACAAATGTCCATAGCACACATCACATCACTCACTTTTTGCATGCATTATTGGCTTCCTTATATCTTTTATTTAAATGCTTGAAATACCCTTTTCTTATTTTTAATTTCTAATGTATTGCCCAATGCTACTGTCACATCTTGTTCCTGCGGATCATTCTGGCCTTGGCTTCTGGTATCCAGTACTCTTTTTACAATTCTTGTTTAGTTTTTCTTGGTTTTTCTGGTTTTCTATTCCATGTCTGGTTTTCTTTATGCTGGGTTTTCTGGGTTCATTCCTGTATTCCGTTCCTGGAATTCCCAGTCTCTTGGGTTCCTTTAAATGTTTATTTCATGTTGCCATATCCGTTCCTTTTCCATCATTCCTTTTGTTTCAGTGTTCCTGCAGGCAGCTGCTCAAGTTCTCTGCCTTTTCTTGCAGGTACGTGTTGTATGTGTTCTATTATGGTTTATTTAGCAAACATTAGGCAGTGTAGGACCTGCCAGATATGGGGTACATTGGCGTTGTTGGCAGGCTTATGCAATGTATGATCATATAATGTGACTAAATCCCCATGTTTTTTCACATACAGTACTTAGTTATGTCTCCTCTTGTTTTGCCTATCATATCTTGTCTTGTTTTATTTTTGTATTCCCAGTCCATGTACAGTCCTGTCCTGCCCCTGTTCTGTTAATGGTTCCCTTATGTCTTGTGTACATGTTCTGGGTTTAGTTTCCTATCCTTCTCTAATTCTGGGTTCTATTAGTTCTGTCTTGTTTTCATGTTTGGTGACTGTTCTAGTCTTGCCTTGTTTCAGTACTGGATACATTCTTGCTGCAGAGCCTCTCTATTCAGCTCCTGGGAGGTCTGCTTAATTCCTGCTCCTAGTTCCTGGGATCCGCTGTAGCTGCATCACGGTCCTGGTATGTGGCTGCACAAATGCTAGTGCTCAACACCAGGGGGCGTGCGGTTACCCTGCAGACCCTGCTATTCCACTTCCACACTGTGACTCCTACTTTCAACATCAGGCATACTGGGTGCCGTTCGCCTGACCGCCGCCCAGACAGCTACATACTGAGAATTGTACTTTTTAATATTTGTTTGAAGATATTCCATTTTTCCTCAGTGTTTTTTTCCCAAAAAAAGTTTATGCCACTTAATATATTGTAAAGCTGCTCTTATCTTATTGAACTTGGCCTTTTTGAAATTATGTTTTAGTATACCCCATGTGCTTTTTAAAGGACTCTATATTGTGATCACTATTTCCCAAACTTATATCTACCCATAAAGCTTCCACATTTTCCTCATCACCTTCCACTTGCTTGAGATTTGGCTCTAACTCAGAAAACAGGCTTCTACAGGATGGTCACAAGCTATGATTAAAGGGAACCACAGCGGTAGTTCTCAAGTAGTAAGAAACATGTCGGGACAAGCGGCCATAAGTAGTTAAATCCATTACATAGAAAAAGAAGGGAAAGGGAGATAGGGAGATACGCAGAAACTAATGATAATGGGGGGTAACCCCTAGTACATAACAATTACAAAAAAAGGGAAGGAATACAAAAAAACCCAGAGGATGCAATATCACAGTCCTGCGAGCTTAAATGTATAATGAGCAACCCCTAATGAAATAAAACCTAACTTTTAATAATTCTTATAAAATCACACTTAAATTATATATAAAAAATATAAAAAAAAAAAAATTAAAATTCAAAGAAACTGGTTATAGCACAACACCTGTGTATGTGAAACAAAAGGGTGCTGAACTAAGGGGAGAGAGGGACTCAAATTCTAAATAGAAGTAGAAAAAAATCCCCTGTTTAAATAAGGGGGTAGTGCTTTAATTAGAGTAAATAAAAAGTAAATAGCCTGAATAGATCCAATTGAATCTCTCTAACACTACATTCTAATAAAGGATGTATAGTATAATCCCCTGCATCCCACATAATACACACATACCAAAAAGTGAATCCTATGCTATAATAGATCACTGAAAGCATATCTAGAATATATAAGGAGGAAGGGCGGTTACAGGGGAACTGAATTATAAATTCGGCTGCAGCATAGTCCCTGTCTGGCCCCACCACCCTCCCTCTAGACTAGTCCCGACGCGCGTTTCGCCTCAAACTAGGCTCTTCCATTACATACCCCTCCCACCCAGAGATGGCTATGATGGCTATGATTCACCCAACACCTGTACTGGCTACCAGAGTCACGTAAGTGGATAGTGTCCCATGTATCTAAGGCTGTTCGCCCTGCCGGCCCCAAAACCGCCTCAAAGGCTCATGTGCAGGTCCCACTGCTCCGGTCTGTCTTGCCACCGCAAGCATGGTCTCGGGAGGGTGCAGTCCCCGCTTGGGAGCAAGGTTTTTCTTTCCGAGTGTGTGGGTTGAGCACCAAGGTCTTCACCCTCCGGATCCTCAGCCCAGGAAGTGGGCGCTGGACAACTTGAGACTTGAGTGCGTATCTTCTGTCTCTTCAGCAACTCAGAGTTAGGAATCATGGGTAGTCTCCGACGCTCGACCGCCAGGAGGGGAGGAGGGTCTGGAGGTATCAGTCGCTTGCCATCCCTCTTGTGCTCTCTCTCTCAGCCTGCACCCCTCTGTTTCGCAGCTTCCACCATAATTCGCGGAACAGATTATCCAGCTCTCGTCTAGTGTCTCCAGCAGGCCTCGTACTGCTGTACCAGGTACTTCAGCCGCCATCGTTGCAGAGTGCAGGCCTCAGGACCGGGTGAGTCGCTCGGTTCCTCTTGTTGCTTGGAGATAGAGCCTCTATACTTTTGCCGGGATAACCCCCATCAACTGGGAAGGGGGGAACAGGGGTCCCAACCACTGCAGCGTTTTGGATTGCCAGCAGGGAAATCAGCCGCCTCTCCCATGCTCACCACCACTTATAGACCGCAAAATGTTGTCGGGCGGTATACAAGAACCCCGCCAGTTGTTTCCCATTGTGCCACCAACACTGCATTATTAGTTAGTTAAAATTACTTTATATTAATAAATTATATTTTCTTAAAGTGATAGTATCACATCTCTTCATTCACCTGCGGTTGAGTTCCAAATAATTTTTCCCCAAGAGTATTACAGGTGCAATCCATCATAGCAATAGAATTGTACCATGAGCAAAATTGGCCCAGTGCTCCAAAAACCCCAAACCCTCCTTCCTACACCAAGACTTCAGCCACGCATTGACCTCTCTAATCTTCCGCTGCCTTTCCACTGTTACACAGTGTTGCACAGGTAATATCTCAGAAAATACCACCTTAGGGGTCCTATTCTTAAGTTTGCTACCTAATTCCCTGAACTCATTCTTTAAGGTCCTCCATCTTCCTATAGCTTTGTCATTGGTACCAATATGAACCATAACAGCTGGGTCATCTCGAACCCCTCCCATTAATCCATCCACTATGTCAGCAAAATGCCGGACCCGAGCACCCGGGAGACCGCAAACAATCCGGTTGAGATGATCAGAGCGGCAGATTGCCCTATCTACTCTTGTAATAATAGAGTCCCATACCACCACAACCAGTCTAGCCTTTCTTATGTTTTTAACTCCACCCATACTAGAGGGGCTTTTCCCTCAGCTAAGAAACTGTTTCCTCTCGTAAAGCTACTTCTGAGCTGATGTTCTCAACATCTTCACTTAAACAGGCAAATCTGCTAGGTTGCACAAAGTCAGGACTAGCTAGCCCTTTTCTCTTCCCTCCCCTACGCTACCTCGCCCAACTGTCACCCAGCTATGTGTCGGTTCCCCAGCTGTCTTATCTCCTCCCACTCCACTACCTGCACCCACTAAACTCTGCCCTTGATAGTGGACCCTTGATAGTTTCAACTCCTGTTTTTTTAATGCCTACTTGAAGTAGCCTACTTAATATAGATTATTTACAAGCAAGAGTGGTTGCTGGCTGCTGAATTCAGCTTTCTCCATTCCCACAATCACTCCAAACCAAACTCTGTCAGAGTTATTCACCAAAGTGAATTTCACAATGAAAGGTCCAAATAGCCGAACAGGAGAAATTCTCTGTCATCTAGGTTTGACTTTTCTGGCTTTAGATTTGGAATTCACTTTGAATTCTCACATTATCACAGCCTGTATCATTTCAATTATGAAAAATAGTTTCTATGTATTTTATTGCAATGCCAGAATTCTTTATAGCACTTATCAGTTCAAACATGTGAAACTGGACGACGCCAATGCAAATATGTCTCGATTCCATTATATTTAACATAAAATAAACACACCTACAGACCACATATTAAAGAAAAGTAAATATTGCATCATTTAGTTCATGAATACTGGCTTAAAAATTAACTCAGTTGTAAAAATCTTTCTTATTTAGGTCCACATGTATTCATTGTGTAGTAGTGGGGTATGGAGTCTATTGGGGGTATTCGGGATTCAGATTCATTGTGTAGTAGTGGCGTGTAGAGTCTAGCGGGGTATTCGGGATTCAGACTCGTTGTGTAGCAGTTGGGTGCAGAGTATATTGGGGGGTATTCTGGATTCAGACTCATTGTGTAGCAGTTGGTTGCAGAGTTTATTGGAGATATTTGGGATCCAGATTCATTGTGTAGCAGTTGGATACAGAGTCTATTGGGGATATTTGGGATCCAGATTCATTGTGTAGTATTGGGGTGTGGAGTCTATTGGGGGGTATTCGGGATTCAGATTCATTGGGTAGCAATAGGGTGCGGTGTCTATTGGGGGTATTCGGGATCCAGATTTATTGTGTAGTAGTGGCATGCGGAATCTAGGGGTGTATTCGGTATTCAGATTCATTGTGTGGTAGTGGCGTGCAGAGTCTAGGGGGGTATTTGGGATTCAGACTCATTGTGTAGCAGTTGGGTGCAGAGTCTGTTGGGGGTATTTGGGATTCAGACTCATTGTGTAGCAGTTGGGTGCAGAGCCTGTTGGGGGTATTTGGGATCAAGATTCATTGTGTAGTATTGGGGTTTGGAGTCTATTGGGAGTATTCAGGATTCAGATTAATTGTGTAGCAGTGGGGTGCGGAGTCTGTTGGGGTTATTCAGGACTCAGATTCGTTGTGTAGTAGTGGGAAGTGGAGTCTAGGGTGGTGTAACGGCCACCCTGCTAGTAGAGGTGTTTCTGCCGCCAGAGATGTCCTTTCCACCTAGAGTAGAGAGTGCTGAAGTATTCCCGACAATTAATCCAAGCAGTGAAGAATAGGTATAGCTGTGAAGCTCTTATAAGAGCTAGTGTTTATAGCTTGTATAGCATGTCCCTACAAACACGAGGCGAGGCTCTATGTTGAGGGTAAAGCAGGCCTGGTTTAATGGTAGCCACACTGGCCTTTTATGCAAGTCCCATAGCAAGGGGTATGCCCACATGGACCTTGTTGGGGACAGTGACACAAACTTACAAACCAATAATAACAGTTATATTATAAGGCACTCCCACACATGGCTTACAATCCCTCCCCTCTGTGTGGGAGATAATTGAGTCAGATACTGTATTAACCCAATTATCTCCAGGCAGAAAAAACACCTATTTTTACAAAGTCCCCAAAAGTACGCCAAAACACACAATATCCCCACACATCCTCTGATAGCCCTGATCTGGGTGACCAACATATCCAAAATTCACCCAGATCAGTTCAGGAGCTCAGGAATTTCCTGGGAGTCACATTTTGACGGCTGCATGCAGGGGCGGAATGACAGGTCAGGCATATCGGTCATGGACCGAGGGCCCGAGGCAGTCAGGGGGCCCGGCAGCACAGCCATGCTTCAGCTGTGGAGATCAGATCAGAGATCTCCACAGTCAGAAGTAAGTTATGCAAAGAAAGTGCTGTAAGAAGGTTGCAGGGGCCCATAATGACTCGAAGGGCCACTGCAACCCCCCCTGTGAGACCTGGCAGCACACCTCTCACTGCCAGGTCTCCTCTCTCTCTCTCCGTGCAGCACTCAGTGCTCCGTGTGAGGATGGGAGGCAGGGGCAGGGAGTGACATCATGCCCCCTGCTTCCCTCTCACACGGAGCACACATACAGCATGGATGGAAGGTGTGAAGGACCCTGGCCTGCCCCACTGCTGCTGGAGGAAGATGGAGGGAGGAAACCATCACATTGTACAGGTAAGCAGGCCCCCCTCATATATACATTGCCCCCCCATATATAAACACTGCCCCCCCCATACACACACTGCCCCCCTCATATATATACACTGCCCCCCAGGCCCGGACTGGCCATCGAGCACACCGGGCAAATGCCCGGTGGGCCGCGGTGGCCATGGGCCGAGGCCGGCAGGGGAGGTCCCAGGATCTCCCCTGCCGGTCTATGCAGGGCCGGCGCTATCCGAGCGCCGTCCCCGCTGTTTTCCATGGAGGGCCGGTGGGGAGATCAAAGATCTCCCTCACCGGCCCAAATGCGGCCGCAGGCGGGGAGAGAGGGAGGGAGACAGCCAGGAGAGGAGGACCCAGCGGAGCTCTAGCTTGCAGCTCCACCGGGTTACTCTCTCGAGAGTGAACTCTAGCCCCACAGACTATGCGGGCTAGAGTTCACTCACCCACGAGGACCACCAGGGAACACCTCCACCCCACCTGCCAGTCCCAGCGTGCCGGTCCCCCCCTCCCAGGCTAAAGGTAAGGTAAGAATAATGCCTGTTTTTGTTTGTATTTTTTGTTTGCCCCCCCAACACACACACACAATCCATTCTAAAATTTATACAGCACACTCACACCCATCACACACAGCACTCTCACTCACATCACACACAGCACTATCACACCCATCACACACAGCACTCTCACACCCATCACACACAGCACTCTCACTCACATCACACACAGCACACTCACACCCATCACACACAGCACTCTTACACCATCACACACAGCACTATCACACACAGCACTCTCACTCACATAACACACAGCACTCTCACACCCATCACACACAGCACTCTCACACACAGCACTCTCACACACAGCACTCTCACACACATCACACACAGCACTCTCACACCCATCACACACAGCACTCTCATACACAGCACTTTCATACACAGCACTCTCATACACATCACTCTCACACACAGCACTCACTCACAGCACTCACTCACAGCACTCACTCACAGCACTCACTCACAGCACTCTCACACACAGCACTCTCACACACACAGCATTCTCACACAGCACTCTCTCACACACAGCACTCTCACACCCATCACACACAGCACTCTCTCACCCATCACACACAGCACTCTCTCACCCATCATTCTCACGTCACTCTCGCACACACAGCACTGTCGCACACCCCTCACATACACACAGAACCCCCCAAAACACTGCACCACACACATACACAATACTTCCAAAAAATAAATAAATAAATAATAATAAAAAAAATATATATATATATACACACACACACTACACTCTTAACATACACACTCTGGATCACCTATACACACACTAGATTCCTTGTAAGCAAACACATACTACACCCCTAAACACACACATACTACACCCCTAAACACACACTACATCACCTATATACACACACACACACACACACTATAGCCTGTATGCACACACTTGCTATATCCCCAATACACACATTCTCTACAGCCCATAGCCACATATGCATCACATTACACCACAAACACAACATGACTAAAACCAACCTTATTACACAATACCACACCACAATCAGCTCACTCTACACACACGCAATACCACAAGCAGGCTCCAAACACATGCACAATACTCTTTCCTGGCCCTTTTGTCTCCTGGTATCCATTTATAGAGACACCAGAGACAAGTTGCAAGGAAACACAGTGCAAGCATGTTATTAAATTTGCTTGCACTGTGCAGAACAAATACAGGGCTTTTTTCTCATGCTAGAGCTCTTCAGCAGAGCTCTGCGCATGGTCTGCCCTGGAAGAGCATTGAACCAACATGCTCACTTTGAGAGGAGGCGTGTTTGTCATTGGTGATGACAAAACACACCTCCTCTGCCCCGCCCCCTTTTTAGTGGGCCGCTGTGTTAAAAAAATGCCCGGGCCAAATTTTTCTC
>OW240913.1:9698275-9720364 GCA_933207985.1 Pelobates cultripes
GAAACACCAAAGGTCATCAAATTCCTTAGAGAGATTGTCCCACAATTTTCTAGAGGTTCAGGAAACATATCTGAACATCTGGAAAATTATGATAGAGCAATGAATTCATTGGGCATGTATGATGACATTCATAAGAAATGGTTCATTACATGGACCTTGATTCAATGTGCCGTGTTTATCTAGAAAGTCTTCAAGCTATACAGTTAATGTCCTGGTCCAAGATGAAATATGAAATAATCATGGAATATGGTAAGTATAAAACCATTGCCTCTGCTAAGAAAGCGCTTTATAACTTAAAGTGCCGTCCAGATCAAAGCCCCAGAGAATTTTTAATAATTCTTAAAAATGCATACTCCGTGGCCCAAAGGAAACCCAGGTATGAAAGCACAGACTTCAAAGATCTGTATTTTCATGCCATGCCAGTAAACATACAAATGAATCTCGCAAGAGATTACGATTGTAAGTTACCATTAGAATGGCTAGTCAGTCAGTGCATGAAATTGTATACTATACACCATGCACATGATGAAAATCAGCCAAAGGTTAAAAAACCTGGTGATAAAATGGTGTCAGAGACTAAAATTCAGTTAGGTTTAGAAACCCAACAGAAAAAGAGGACCTATTCCGAGGTTTTGAAATCTCCAAAACCTCAGAAACAGGAAAACGCAGGAAGCAATTCTGCAAACTCCTCTAATAACTCTGAAAAATCCAATGCCAATGGGAATAAACGCCCCTGGGTTAATAAGAACCAAGGCAATTCCCAATGGAGAAGGAATCCTCAGGGAAATAGGAGATATGGAAACAGAAACAACCAATCTGCTTCCAATAACTCCCAACAGTCTCAGCCATCCAAGCCAAATTCTAATGGGCAAAGACAAAACGGCAATGGGGGAAATAATTTGCGTCGTCAGGTTGGTCAATTGACAGACCAGATGGGCAAATTAATGGAGGAAATGACAAAGATTAATCAAGTCTTTGCTCTCAATCCTTTTTTAGGGATAGCTCCAATTGCAGAACTACCTGTGCAACCGCAGCAACAACCACAGGTGCCGCAGCAATAATAGCCACTGTGACCAAACAGGCTAGGTTATCAGTAGATGTAATGCCTAACCCTGTTTCCTTTCCAGATAATAACAGTCAAACAAACAATAGTTGTGTTAGGAAACCTATTGCCTATCCCGTCACTTCACTTTCGGGTGAAGGAGGCGCAACGTGTTCCTCTGTTTTTTCATTTCAGCCAAAGGCTAAAGTAGCCCCAGCAGCCACTAGTTTCCAGGATCCAGACCTGAAAGGGTTAACTGATGAGATGCCGACCACTAGTTCCCGCTTGACAGTTCAAGATATTCCTAAAAAGGATGGCCTGTGGGTAAGACTGAGCATTCCTCAGTACAGGTAGAAACTACTGCTGTGACAGGTAATGTATGGAAAACAAGTAATATGTTGACACATTCTAAATTCTTATGTGAATTAGAAGAACATGAAGGAAGGTACTACATGTCTGTAGAAATACAGGATTTGCTACCCCAGCCTTTCAAAGGGTTAATAGATACTGGTTCACAAGCCACTATCTTATCCAATACCTACTTCCAGCAGGTAATGGACTTAGCAACGGATAAGCCGAGTGTAGGAGGAAATGCCCTTCATGTTATTGGCAATACCTGGTTAAAGTTTAAAATAGGTAACAAAACCTTTAGACACCCGGTGATAGTGGTAGATCTCCCCTATGACCGACTGATTCTGGGTATAGACATACTCAGAAGACTTAACACAATTATTGACTGTGTGAATGGAATTGTATGGTCACAAGCAAGGTTCCCATAACCTATGAGAAATCACATGTTCAATCTGATCGTAACTGCCATGTGATAGAAGAAAGACCTGACTCGATTGAGGTACATTTTAGAAATAGTCAGTCACCTGATGTGACTATCCTGCAGGTGAATGATGCAATCGCACCTGTAGATGAGCATTCCGTAAGAATTGCTCCAGAGAGGATCCAGAATGTCTCTCTTGAAGGTGATGTTTTAACCATTTCTCTCCACAGGGACTATGTTGAATCTGTAGATCTGGCAGGTCATGCTCAATTCCTTGCCAGAATTGAAAGGGTTAATAACAACCTATTCTTTCCTATGCAAATAAATGACTTAGGAAGAAGTAGGAATGCAAAGCTGGATTTACAGAGTGAGAACAGCTATATTAGCAGAAGTCTGTTAAAGCAGATCGCTAATCCTAAAATGATCAGGTATGCTTCCCCACATGACAGGTGGATCCAGAATCTGGATGGCGAATCAGAGAGTCACAATGTGATAGCAAAATGTTTACTATCTATTTCCATCGGAAATAAGACCGTTAAACATTTATTTCTAGTGATAAACGAACCTCGCTATCAGGTTTACGTTGGCAATGATGTCATACATCGCTTTGCCATACACCTTGACCTTATTAATTCCAACTTGTGGACAAGGTTAAAAGGTAATCCTTGTGGATACCTACACGAGGAAAACGCCTTGAAATCAGGACAAATACTCCCATATGCGGTAAGTATCCAAGTTCCTGATGACATAACCATCCCACAGGGGACAAGTAATTTCCTTTTACCCCTACAGGTCAAGGAGGGTCAGAGATTGGAAAACTCTGATGCCCTAATCTGTTTATCCAACAGGATACAACAATTAGGGATGGTGGTAACACATACACCAATGGTAAGTATTGGTAAGAATTCCACCTATATAATGGTCAACAATGTTACACCCAATAGTGTTACTTTACCAAAAGGAACATCATTAGGTCTAGCATTGGATGCTGAGTACTATACATTTGGTTTCCAAAACCAAATTATAGGCCTCATCCCTGAAGAATACTTAACTGAGGATGAAATTGTCGATCAAATATTCCATTCCTCCCCAGAAGGATTATTCACTATCCTATCTGTATATCCCTTCAACGTTGAAGAAGGCTCATGTAAAATCGAAGAAGCATCAATCACCTTCGATCATCCGCTCAATGAGCAGGAATCACAAGAGTATCACGACCAAAGAGAAAAGGTAAGTCAACACCTAACTGACCTAACTTCTAGGCTTGAAGAAGCTTATGAGATAGGCCAGCCTGAAATCTTTCCAGGATTTCAGGAAAGGCTAGAAGAGCAAATATCTTTAGCTGACGGTTGCTCCAACGATGCTTAGCGGCAACAGCTAAAGGAAATCCTTTTGGAATTCCAAGATATTTTTGCCAAAGATTCCTACGACTGTGGGTTAACTAACCTCCACGTAGCCAGAATACAAACTGATCCAAATTTACCACCTGTATTTATCAAACAATATAGACTCCCATTAGCATCATATGATGGTCTACAAGACATCATTCAGAATTTAAAGGAAAGGGGCATTATACGCCCAGTGCACAGTTCGTATAATAATCCGATCTTGGGGATTCTGAAACCTAATGGACAATGGCGTTTATGCGCTGATTTACGACAGCTAAATAAACGCATCTATATGTCTGGTTGGCCAACGCCATACATAGACCAATGTTTGGTACAAATGCAGGGATCCAAAATATTCACTGCCATTGACTGTGCGCAGGGATATTGGACTGTACCAGTCCATAATGAAGACCAATAAAAATTGGCCTTCACATTTGGAAAGCAGCAGTATACCTGGACCCGTATGCCTTTCGGTTATATAAACTCTGGTCATGAATTCGCTGTGTTCATGCATAAAGCTATGCCTGAAGCACTCGAGAGAGGAACGTTATCATATGTCGACGATGTCTTGCTGAAAAGCACTTCCTTTGATAAGCATATCTTAGAGATTAGACATGTTCTCACTCAGTTAAGAGAGGCAGGAATTAAACTGTCTTTACAAAAGGCACAATGGTGTCGCACCCATGTCAATTTCCTCGGACATGAGGTAACTTCTGAAGGATTAAAACCCCAGAGGAAGAAGGTTGAAGCCGTACTAAAGGCTAAAACACCTTCAAACATCAGGGAATTAAGATCGTTCCTTGGTATGACTAACTACTCCCGTAAGTTTATAGATAACTATGCAGAAATAACTAAACCACTCTTACACCCGCTTAAAAAGGAAACTACCTGGAACTGGGGGGAGCCTCAGGACCAAGCGGTAAGTGAACTGAGGAGGAAGCTCACTCAGGCACCCTGTTTAGCATACCCAGAAGGGGGTAAACCCTTCTATCTGGAGACAGGATATACCGATTTAAGCATAAGTGCTGTTTTGTATCAGAAGCAGGACAGTTTAAACAAAGTTATTGCATATGCTAGCAAGACTTTGTCACCTGTTGAAGTTAAATTCAACACGTGTGAGAAGGCGTTATTGTCGACTGTCTGGGCACTACAAAATTTTCATAGCTATATCCAAGGTGAGAAAATAATTGTAGAAACAGCTCACCAACCTCTACAGTATCTGCAGAGTGAAAGAATTAGAGACGGTAATCTCTCTAACAGTCGAATTACTGCATGGACTCTATCCTTACAGGGATGGCCGTTAGAAGTCCGTTATAAACATAATAAGAGAAGCCCAGTTGCCCAAGGTTTAGCAGAACTACATGACTGTACTGCTCCATCTCTGGATGATAATGACACCGGAGATGACTTCCTAGAAGAGCAATTGCTATCTCCTTATAAAGTTTATGACGAGGAATACTGTCGACCACTACCGTGGGTATACATTGATGGTTGTTCATATCACCACGTAGTTGGTACTGAACGGAAGTTAGCTGCAGGTATCGGAATCGCCTGGACAGGTGATTATCCTAATGTATCTATAGGATACAATATTGGTCCCAAAAGCAGTCAGATAGCCGAACTCTGTGCAGTATATAAGACCATTCAAATGGCAATAGAATATGGTATCAAAGAATTTGTTATTATAACTGATTCCAACTATGTTCGTAACAGTTTCGTCGAATATCTGCCTAGCTGGAAACGAAACCAAATGCTGAAAAGCAATAACAAACCTGTTAAACATGGGAAATTGTTTTGTAAAATAGATGAACTGGTTAAGGAAAATGGTTTAACCATATATTGGAAGAAAACCAAAGGCCATTCTAAAATAGAAGGTATTGACAAGGATGGTAATGACTTAGCCGATTCACTGGCAAAACAAGCTGCCATCAATGGTGAAACCCTAAACATTGATGATCTTATGGGTTCAATTCATGTTGACGCCATAACTAGACGTCAGGCTAGAGATAATGCCGACTTAAATGTCGTGCAATGGAGTCAAGAAGCTCCTAGTGAGGACCTGATTACTAGTCAAAAGAACGATCCCGTCATAGGCATATTCTATAAACATATAGAAGACCCTACTGCCAATCCCATCACAGATGAGGATTGCAAAGATAATGAAGATTTACGAATCTTGATGAGATATAAAGTCCAATTTAGTATCATGGATGGGTTACTGGTCAGAACTTCTAAACATGGTATACAACAATGGGTAGTCCCAACTGTATACAGAGGGTTAATGCTCCAACACGCACATGATGCACCTACATCTGGGCATCGTGGTGATAAGATCACATATGAGATATTGCGTGATTATGCATATTGGCCACACATGTTAAGGGATGTTAAGACATACTGTCAGGGATGCTTGATTTGTCCGCAATATCAACCCCATGGTCCAACCCATCGTGCACCACTTCAGAAGAGGGGGGTGTCATTACCCTGGTCTGATATTCAAATTGACTTTATAGGTCCTGTAACAAGATCTTCAAGAGGTAACAAATACATGTTAACCGTTACATGTATGTACACAAAGTGGATAGAATGTTTGCCTTGTAAAGAGAACACGAGTACCGTGTGCGCCACTTTGTTGATTAACCATGTCTTTTCCAGGTTCGGTCTGCCTCAAAGAATTGAGTCAGACAGAGGTAGTCATTTTACCAGCGAAGTAATGGCTAAGATGTGGAACATTCTAGGTGTTAAACGAAAGCTACATATTGCATACCGCGCTGCGTCTAGCGGGGGGGTAGAGCGATATAACCAGTCTATCGTTAATATTCTAAAGAAATATGTTAAGGAGTCTGGTAAAGACTGGGACATTAAATTGCCCCTAGTTTTAATGGCGATTAGAGCTACACCTAGCACTGCTACCAAATTGTCACCTTTTGAATTGATGACAGGAAGAAAGATGGTTTTACCACAGCATTTACTATATCGTACTTCGGATCATAACTTGATCAATGCTGCCACTACGCATCAGTATATCGAAGATTTGCGCAAGCATTTACAGCATGCGTTTGCTTTTGCCCAAAAGAATCTAGAAAAAGCAGCGACAGGGGTTAAGACCTATTACGATTTAAAAACCACGAAAAAGGAATATGAGATAACAGATCAAGTCTATCTGTATAACTTTGCGCGAAATCAAGTCAAGGAAAAGAAATTTTTACCTTCTTGGAAAGGGCCATATGTCATCATTGACAAAATTTCCCCTGTAGCGTATAAGATAAAAATTCCTAAGGATGGTGATTTTATTGAAAAGTGGGTTCACATTAACCAGTTGCGTGCTTGTCATCCTAAATCTCAATTAAGGATTATAGGTGTGGATTCAGACGCAGAAGGGTGAACGACTAACCTGGATGAATGCTTGATTCACGTGGTATAGTATGATGTGAAATGTTGTGATGTGCCATGATCTCATGTACGTTCATGTCATTAACCATTTCCTTGCCATCCAATAACTACATTTTATAAGCAGGTTACTAGCTTGTTTAACTGCTATAGGCAAATTGCTGAAGAGTCAGTAATAAATGTAGTGAGGGATGAAGTTATAAAAATAGAATTAGACAGAATACATATGTTGATGAATCGTAATAATGTGTTGTCCTAGGCCAAGTGATGTCACACTGTTATAAGTTTGTATGCTTAACAAACCTTGAATCAACTGTAGATAAGTCTGAAACGAGTTCCTGATCCGTGACTGTCGAAGGATGTCCAAGAAGGATGTGGCGTGTTTCTGGATCATACTGCTCCTGTGCCAAGAGCTACGGACCGACCCGATCGCAGAGATGGGACCATCCTCCGGCATCCTGATTCAAGAGACACCAGGGTTCATCTTAACAGAGAAGAGGATCCTGACCAGACGTGTGTTCGTCAGCTTGGACCCCAAGATTTCCATCGAGAAGGCATACAACATTTCATCGATGCAGCTTCCTGAGTTACAGACTTGGTACCAGATGCACCTCCAAAGAGCATAGGACCGTGTGCGACACATCTTGGAGCAAGCCCGGAAACCATTTGTATCCAGTTCTATTCCGATGAGCAACCGACCCAAAAGGTTCCTCACCGCTATAATTGTTGCATTAGTTTGTGCCACTGTCGGTGCAGTTGTCGCAACTGGAATGTCTGCAGCCAACTCTATTACTGTCCAAAAGCTGGATATGGAAATCTATGCGCTAAAGCAACACATTAACGATATTCATCAGGTGATAAAACAGCAAAGAACACTTCTCCAAGACGTGTTAACTATTGTGGAAGACACAGTTGTTACAACAAATTTGCATTCGGAGTTAATTGCCAAATCCACTGAGTTGCACCAAAGTCATGACTTATTTAAGCGTGAACTTCTATTTCTGCATGACCCAATATTGTTCCACACACTTGCTTTTCTCGACGAAGTGCAAACTGGAATGATCGAATTGGCAGGGGGACGCATACCTCTGTATTTTGTATCCAAGGATATTGTTCATGCGATGCTTGCCAATGTGGATGGAGAGACAATTGAGCCTATGCAATTAAATCTGGCCTTCGAGATGGGGAGCGCTATACCTCTCTTAATTGATCCGGAACGTATGGAGATTTGCTTTTTATTGACCATACCATATGTAACTCCCAAAGACATTTTTCAAATGAAAATAATGTACTATGTAATAATGATATTATGGTTGATTGTACTAAATGTAAAGTTCAAAACTTTTACAGGTACAAATATATACAAAAATGTTCATTCCACGCACGGGCCTATGTTAGAAATGATGTGATTGCACAATATGTCTGGTAACTTCTATAGTGCTTATTCATAAGCTAAATTAATTTTGGCTATGAAATGCACTAAAGGGGGGTTATGTCAGAGTATTTATATCGGCAGACATTTTGTGCTATGATAGAAACTAAAAGTGTATATTCTGAGTCACTCTGAACAGACCAGACTCCATTTTGTTATTCCAAGTTAACAAAGAAGACACTAGATTTCTTTCTGTAAGACTGGCCTCTTTGCCAGAGCTAAGGAATGTATAGCATAGTATAAACAAGTGATAAGAAGAATATAATCAAATCTAAACCCAGACAATTGTGACAGAGAAGATTAAATAATTTAATATTTAACTGTCTATACATATAAGGTACCATTGTATGGAAAAGGGTAAACTTAGTTCATGATCTGTCATATCAGAAATTATAGCAGATTTGCAGACACATAGTCTGGACAAAATTTAAGAACCCCTTTGATCTTTGAAGGATACGTAAGTTATAGCCACTATCTAGATAGGCCAAAATGACGTCAAAATAGCCACCAGGAAAAGTTAACTCTTTCCTGGATAGGTATGTTTAGTGGGACAAGACTGCCCTCTACAGACCAAATAACTAATTTGCGATCTGGAAGATAACCACACCTCTAGTGCTTCTATTGGGTTATCAACTGATGACGTACAGAGAGTCTGGCCCTTTAAAAGTTAAGACAAAGGGAAGATAGAGGAGAGAGGAGGCAGATGCAAGAGATGCAAAGGAGAGGAGAGAGGAATTGGAAGTTTGGGGACTCCAACTCGGACAACATCTGAGGCTAACACTCTACTCCTAAAACTCTAACACTTAGAATTTACTGACTTTCTAACCAACACCTCCATGCAGAGAGACTACCAATCGGATGAAATATCTACTCAACTGGTAATTATACTGGTTTCATTTAATTAAATTAAATTAATTAAAATGTATTAATAGCATTATATATGACTGGATAAAGCACGGTCAGATTTCCATATTAAGAAATCTTAGTTAACTAAGAATATATAGTTATAAACATTCCATTCTGCAGGTGGAATTAAGAATAATTATATATTGATGTGATATTATCACGTGTTAGCATACCGCTGTTTTTATCCAGGTGTATTGATTTGCTCTAAATTAAGATAGATATCTTTTAGACAAATTAAAAATCTGCTTATATAATGTGGTAAATTCTCTTATTGGATGATTTTAAGAAAATGAATTTAAACTGGTTTAAATGTTATTTTATTTAAAAATTACATAAGAATAGATCTTAACTACCTAGGAGATCTAGCCAGCATTGAAAGGGTTATTCTAACTGTCGGCTAAACTTTACGACCTTACGCTGCACTCTGAGGAATTCTGTTCTTCGCTGTGAAAAGTATCACTTTCAGCCTGTGTTAAAGATAGTCATAAATAATTCTTGACAGGAAATGCTGTTTAGCCATTGAAACGTAATACCCATTTCTTTGTATTGCGTATAATTTTGTACTGGATATTCATTGATTATTGTTATGCATGTTACATAATATTATTTGTTAATTATTGGTTATCATAAATAAAATCTATTTTTATACATTGTGATATTAATTATATGAAATACATTCCACTTAACACGATAAACGTTCTTTGGGATCTGAGAATTGAATTAGTGGGCAATTCTCAACTGTTACTATTATTATCCCATAAATATCCCCACAGCCCCCTCATTTATACACTTCCCCCCTCCATACACACACTGCCCCTCCATACACATACTGCCCCCCATATACATACACTGCCCCCTCATATATACACTGCCCCCCTCCATACACACACTGCCCCCCATATACATACACTGCCCCCCTCATATATACACTGCCCCCCATACACACACCGCCCCCCAAATACATACACTGCCCCCATACACACACTGCCCCCATATATATATATTGCCCATCCATATATATATATATATACACTGCCCATCCATATATATATATATATATATATATATATATCACACTGCCCACCCATATATATATATATATATATATATACACTGCCCACCCATATACACATACTGCCTACCCATATACATACACTGCCCACCCATATACATACACTGCCCACCCATATATACACACACACATTGCCCACCCATATATACACACACATACACTGCCCACCCATATATACACACACTGAATACACTGCCCACCCATATATATATACACACATATACACACACACACTGCCCCCCACACACACATACACTGCCCACCCATATATATATATATATATATATATATATATATAGGTGGGCAGTATATGCAGTGTATGTGTATATATATATACACACACACTGCATACTCTGCCCACCCATATATATATATATATATATACACACACTGCCCACTCATATATATACACACACTGCATACACTGCCCACACATATATACACACACACATTGCCCCACACATAAATACAGTGCCCCCCATACACACACTGCCCCGACACACACACACACACACCGTACACATACACACACACTGCCCCCACACTTACACTGCCCCCACGCACACCATGCACACACTGCCCTCCCCGTACACACATTGCCCCACACACACATACACTGCCCCGACACCATACACATTCACACATTGCCCCACACACACATACACTGCCAACACACACATACACAGCCCCACATACACACACACATTGCCCCCACACACCCTACACATTCACTCACTACATCCCCCCCACACACACACTGAACCTTTCACACACACTACTGCTCCTATGCCTTACTACAGTCTCATATCACAGCAGACCCTAGGTAAGTTGTCAAACTGTTCTCAAACGGTTTGACTACTTACTTTAAAATGAAGTGGTCTGGGTGCCAGGTCCCTCTAGTTTTAACCCTGCATCTGAAAACATAGCAGTTTCAGAGAAACTGCTATGTTTCACTAAGGGTTAATCCAGATTCTAGTGGCTGTCTCACTGACAGCCGCTAGAGGTGCTTCCGCGATTCTCACTGTGAAAATCACAGTGAGAACACAAGCTGGACGTCCATAGGAAAGCATTGAGTAATGCTTTCCTATGGGCGGTTTGAATGCGTGCGCAGAATTCGAGAATGCGAGAATTCCCCAGAGCCGAGGGAACCCGGCGCAGGAGAAAGGTAAGTGGCTGAAGGGGTTTTAACCCCTTCAGCCCAGCAGGAGGGGGGCCCTGAGGGTGGGGGGGGGGACATAATGACCCTATAGTGCCAGAAAAACGAGTTTGTTTTCCTAGCACTATAGTGCTCCTTTAATATTTTGTCTTCGAAGGGCCCTGGATCTAATTTTTTCCGGGGGCCCAGGAGGCTGTCAGTCCATCCCTGACTGCACGCATGGTCCCACGCCCAAAACAGTTCGAGAATTAGGCTGTGCGGTCGCTCTACTTTGGGAAATTCGAAGTAAAACACAAATTATTGAACGTACAGCTTCGGAAGTAGTCTTAGGTTATGTCCCTCGTTCGGGAGTTTATTTTCACTGAAAGCCATTCGAATAGTCGAACATCCATAGAAGGTGAATGTTTAGCGGTGTTCGCGCCGTCGAGTGCTGGACTTGAGTTCCATGTACTCGACAACCAAACATCGCTCATGGTGCTCGCGGCTTAAGATGGCCGCCGCCACGTGTTTGACTGTCGAATGGCAACCACTTCAACTCTGAGTCTGGGGGGTATTCGGGATTCAGATTCATTGTGTAGTAGTTGGGTGCAGAGTCTTGGGGGGTATTTGTCCACACCCGATGCCCACAAACGAAATGGGGCCTTTCTAGCACTTCCACCGGGCAAATTGTACTTAGATTTATTGGCTGCTCACATGAAAGCACTTGAAGAATAATTTGCGAATGTGCATCGTGTTGGATACATTCTGTCCCTATTCAATTTAAAACTGGTGCTTTGTGAATTCTCCAAATCCTATATGTCGTACAGGAATTGAATGCTAAAGAACAACTTTTAATACGGACACAGAACACATCTGGGCAATTATTGCAGATTGACTGGGGTCGACTATTTGGCTTCAGTAAATATGAGAATTGCCATTTCAGTTGGAAATCGATCATTTTCAACAAATGTTATCCATCTGGACAAAATACGGTGTTTCATTACTGACCCCACAGTTGCTTTCTGTAAAATTCACTATAATTAGAAGAGCAGAGAAACTATTGGTCTCTCGAGTGGCCACTAGATGTCACCCTCGTCCAGTGCTAAAAACTTTTTGGACAAAGTACTAAAACACAGGAAAGTTAAAGGAACACTGGAGGCACTTTGACAACTCTATATTAATGAAATTATCATAGTGGCTGCAGCGCAGTTCCGTCTCTCTCACCTACCCCCCAAAGCCCTCTAAGTAACCAATTAGAGGGCTAAAAAGCGCAGCCTCAAGTCACGCCTCCAAGTCCTCTGGATATGAGAGCCAGGAATCTTTCTTCCTGGTTCTCATACCATGACGTCATGAGTTACGTGGTGGTCAGCCATAGATAATCATTGTATTCAATGCCCATGCGCCTAAGGTACCCAATGATTTTGGGTACCTTAGGCAAAGAGCATTCAATTGGCCTGTCAGACATCACTGAAGGAAGAGGATGGGGCAGCTCTGGGGGAGACTCAGCGCTGACAAAGGCTGAGTAATTGGTTTTATTTTTCATTTATTTCAGTTTTATTTTGTTCTTTGAAGATATGTATCCCCAATGCTACAGTGTTCCTTTAAAGAAGAAAAAAATCATCTGCCTGCATTACAGTCTGTAATTTTTAATAATGATTAGAATATCTGAGATTTTGCTGTAGAACCAAATCGATAAAAAGCATTGGTGCAGATCTTACAAGCATTGATGCTAATCCAAAGGAAAAATACACTTTACAAGAAATGCGATGTAGATGGAGATTAACGGGTCTATTCAATAAACTGCAAGTTCTAGAGAAATGAAAGCGTCTGCAGAACGTTTATATTGCTGAGTTGGAAAAATGTCAGCAACTCCTCTTATTTGCAGTTTGATTATTTTGGCTGTGGTCTTCTATTCAGAGCAGTCTGCTTTATTTGTCGATCTTCAGAACACAACAGCACAGATGTGACGACATTTTGGTCAATTGGAAATCATCGCTCCCCGCACAATGAGGTTGTAGGTGCCGTAAAAGAACGCTCTAATAAATGTAGGTCTGCTTATCAGAAATCACCAGCAGGCCTTTGGAATGTTCTAAACTAGAAAATATATTTTTACAGGACCCGGGACGTAAAGGGCTACTGTCTTTATGTTATTCATTATATAACACCGAACCCTCTTGTAAACTAGGACACATGTTGTCATGGGAGAAGGAGCTGGGCACGCAATGTAGTCTTGATGAGTGGTTAAAAATTTTTTACAGCTCTTAAAGGTATTACGTATTGCACAAACCATTTTGAGAATCACTATAAGATCCTATATCGATGGTATCTTGGAGAGACTGCGGAGGTGTGGGTAACATGACTCATGTTTGGTGGTTTTGCCCTAAATTGACTGAATACTGGAAAATAATTAATAGATTAATTATGAAAGTGGACTCATCCATCAGTACTCTAACATCAGAATTAGCATTATTTAAACGATTCCCAAGGGCAATATCCAAAATAGATAAAATTATCATAGGCCACATTTTAATTGCTGCTACATCTTGCTCACCACATTACTGGAAATCACCTAATACCCCCACACTCAAAGGATTGGCAAATTTGGTTTTGTAAAACAAAATGCATGAAATGCCATATAGACAAAGTTCTAGTTTATTTGTACAACTTCAATTTAGTTGGGATCAATGGGAAAAGAATGTTAAAGAATCATATGGTATTTAATTGTCATTCATCGTTCTAAATATGTTATTATTTTTTATTATTATTTTTGTTATGAAACTTTAAAATTTCAATAAAACCTATTTGAAAAGAAATGACCAGCAGGCAGGCTGCAATGCTCTCACAATAGCGGAGCCAGTACAAAAATTAAAATGACATTTAAATATGTACACATTTTAAACTACACTCGATACACCATAACCACTACAGCATGCAGTAGTATCCTGACACCACCCACATGTAAGAAATCAACTGTTCACTGGGCGCCAGTAATTGTATTCCTAGCACTATAGTACACTGTAGTCACCCCCTCACTCAGTCCCCCTGCTTCCAGCGCAGTGCAGAAACCTTTCATTTGAATACCTTAATCCAAAGCTGATGTTCCTCGGTGCTGGGTCAGGCTCTGCCTTTACTCCTCCCTTAACAGCAGCGTTTGTTTTTTTGCATAACCAATTCTGAACAGTTACTACCTCCCCCATTCTAAAATACTTTGTTCTGGCTGGTTACTGTCACAGCTCCATATATCCACAATTTCCATCTCTATAACACAGTTCCCACTATTGCCTTTCTTCTGTGTATAGTTGGAATCCAGACCAGATTCCTACTGGGCTGAGCACCCCACCCCTTTGGAGGTGACCAGAGGAAAGCATAAATTGAGGAAAGTCTCTGTAAGCAGTATGTATTGCAGTCAGCATGTTAAATTTAGTGTAGGACCCACCGATACTGGGGTACTGTGAATCAGTAGTGGGCTTTAAGGTAGAATTGAATCCCCATACTTGTTTGATATGTGATTTTTAGTAGCCTTGTCAAATTTAAACTGGATTTCTGTGTTCCTTATTCTGTATTTTGCTTTTATTTTGGTCTTTACAGCAGCACCGTTGAGAAATGCATGTTTCGGGGGTGACCTCACTTCCCAGTTTTCCATTTACACAGTTGTATCAAGAAGTGCAGGAACAGTTTAACATGATTTAAGTGCATTTGAGATTTGTTTCCATATTATAATCTCTGATTTTAATATATATTATACAAATAAGAGAACAGTAATTGTGAAAATATTTTGTGTATAAGGTGGCAAAGGGGTGTATTTAAACTGCTGAATAGGGCAAAAGGCTGTATTAATATGGGATCATCATCTATAAAATGCTCTTAAGTTGTGTTGATGTTCCTTTAAGGAAATTGTGCTTTTTCGCTAACAGCTTTCTTAGGTCGAAGCCCTTCAGTCTTTTGATGTCTACTAGTCAGCTTTTGTTTAGAAACCAAGGTGTGGGTTTGACAGATTTCTAGGTGGGAGGGACAGAAAGGTAACTCTTTGCATAGGCTAGTGACTAATACAAATCTAATTTCTGCAAAGTTTTAAACAGCTAGTTAGAAACCTTTTGTGTCGGTGTTATCACAAAAAGGAAATGCTGTTTTACAGAGTGCAACAGCTAACCTACAGGCCCAGAATACTTGGGTCTACTGACTAAGCAGATAAGTGTGGTTGACAGTGTAGCTCAAACGTAAGATCTGAAGAAATCCTTCAAGGCTGGTCATTTCCTGCTCTTATTTTGCCTATAATAGTTTAACCAAAGAGTTGTTTTCATTGTGCTTGGCCACTTTGTGTCCTTTTTGGCCCCAGCACTAGCAGGCGCCTAGATGGCTGGAAGCATCAGCTGACACCGCCTCTCAGTGTGTTCCCAAACACAGGAACGATACAGAAAGAGCAAATGTAACCATCTTTGAGTAATTGTTGTGGTAACTGAAACGCCCTCAAAAACCCGTTAACATGAAGAAATCCCAATCAGCACCACTAACACAGAAATTGTGGATGGAATTGTTCAATGTACTAAATTAGCCAGGTCTCCTTGGGTTGGCCATTGTCAATCCACTACAACTCATTGATTGAGATACCAGCTCCACAATGTCTCTCACCTTCACAGAAGAAAAGGCTGATAGAAATCTCTCTTAGTTTCCTTTAAAAAGTACCAATAAACAAAAGGTGAGGTGATATTTTACAGCTTACCGTATGCAACAAAAAAAAAAATACAAATGGAAGGTAAAAGTGCAAATTCTTTCACTGTATCACTTGGTCATATTATCATTTCCACCAATATCATTTTTCAGTATTTAGTTTGACACCAAATGTTTGATACAAAAGATATACACAGAAAAGGAACTTCCCTCTAAGTTATGGATTTAGACCCAAAGATCTCCTCAAATCTTCCACAGATATGTAGATACAAATATTAGGGTCAATCCAACTATAGGGAGATAAAAAAAATAACATAGTGCAACTCCGTAAAATACTAATATAATAGTGATATGTGCCAATGGGTCACTCACACTTTCACTGTTAAAACAGGGCGTATCAGAAATTAATGGAGCTTTCAGGCTGTTCTCTGCTTCCAATTACATGGAAAATAAAATGCATCCAGAATGAAATATAGAAAGATGTGCATAAAGTATAAAAAGCATTTATTACTTACACATAGGTAAGGATCAATCGACATAAAAACAAGTAAAAATCTGTCCAACGCGTTTCCTCCCACAACAGGGACTTAGCAGCAGTGAGACAGGTACACAAATGAATGTACCATTATTTTCCATGTAATTGAGATCTGGAAGACCAGACGTAAGCAGAGAACTGCCTGAAAGCTACATTGATTTCTGATACGCCCTGTTTTAACAGTGAAAGTGTGAGTGACCCATTGGCACATATCACTATTATATTAGTACTTTACGCAGTTGCACTATGGATTGACCCTAATATTTGTACCTATACACCTTAAGGACAGAAGCCATTTTTGCATTTTTTGCTGTTTGTGTTCAACCGCAATTTGCATCTCTCTCATTTATTGCACCAACACATATTATATAACTTTTTTTAAGAGGACAAATCGGGCTTTAATTTGATGTCACATATACATATATAAATTCTCATTAATTATTTTAAAAGAATAGGAAACAAAAACCCCAAATTTATTTTTCACATCTTTGGCAATAATAACGTGTGCATAATGTGTCCAGTTCAGGGAAAGTAATTAAAAATAAATTCATTTATGTGTCTTGATTTATAGAGTAAATAATATGTGTAGGATTTGAACTTATTTTGAAAGCTACAGGTCACAAAATACAAGGACTAAAATAACATTTCAATGTCAAACAATGTTAGAAGTTGGTATGTTTGTCTTGTAAGTTTAGTAGCCATCACACAAAACAAAATTGCCACACAAACGTGTATATATAGAAGTAGACATCACGGGCTATTTACCTAAGGTTATTTTGACATTTTTTACGTAGCCATTTCATCGCCAATCTCTGCTAAATATTGGAGTAATATTGTGTTTTTTCTCTATTTTGGTACATACACATATAACAAGGTTTTTGTAATTTGTATTTCGTAAAACTGGTGTGTGCTATTCATATACAGAACCCCATAGTGTTCAGCTACATCTGCTGAGTATAACGATACCCCCATTTTATGCCTTTGGTACTATGCTGTGAAGCTGCAATGTCATATAAGAGACAAAACTATTTCAGTATCTATAGTTAGAATTTTCATAGATAGATATGATGGGCATGTGTCTCATTTTGGGGTATTATAGTTGACTATTTAAATAACACCACAGAGGGCTTCCATTTGAGAAAGTAGACACCCCAGAATATCTTATATGGCGTATATTGTGCCTTAATCTGTCACTATTTTTTCACCAATGTATGTCAATGTTTGTGGTGAGAAAAAAAAAATGAAACTTTTTACATACATGTTGCAGTTTTGCAGAGTATTTCTTACACTTGATATGTACCACTGTCATAAAATCCCCCAAATTATGCTCCGATACATCTTCTGAGTAAAACAATATGCCCAATGTATGACCTAGACACTGTTTTGTGAAGTTACACTGCTGTAAAAGAGACATGACAAGTTTAGGTTTTAAATGTGAATTTTCATTGATGGTGTTGATGGGTCTGTGTTCCATTTTGGAGCACTTTAGTAGGCAACATATTCCAAATACCCCATAAAGCCATACCATTTCTTAAAGAAGACATCCCAGAGTATTTCAAAATGCATATTTTGAACCTTGGCGTGGGATCATTTTTCCGCTAGCTTGTACCAAGTGTAGTGGTAATAAATGTTTTTTCTGCATTTTTGACACACAAAGTGAGTTTTCACAGTATATTATGGAAACCTTATGCGTGCTACGACTGTATACTACTTCATATGTTGCTTAGCCATGTCGTCTGAGTACAGGAATACCCCTATATGTACCTTTGCCAGGTAGATGTGAGCACTGAAGGGGCACATCCTTTCTAGTTTTTTTTTTTTTTTTTTTAACCCCTTAAGGACACAGCTTAAGAAATAAAGGGGAATCATGACGGAATATTTCAGTCATGTGTCCTTAAAGGGTTAAACTTTGAATTTTTCTGCTGTGTCCCTGTCTCATTCCAACTACACCATAAAGGCATACCATTTCTTAAAGAATACATCCCGGGGTAATTTAAAAGGCATATTTTGAACAGTATCGTGGGATAGTTTTTTGCTATTTTGTACCAAGTGTAGAGGCAATAAGCATTTTTTTCTGCCTTTTTGACCCACACAGTGAGCTTTTACTGTATATTTCGCAAACCCTATATGTGCTATGTCAGTATAACACTTTATAAGTTGCTCAGCTATGTCATTTGAGTACAGGAATAACCCCGTATGTACCTTTGGTAGGTAGATGTGGATGTTGAAGGGGAACATTTGAGACACAGCAATTCAGTTTTTTCAAACTTTTAATTTTTAAGCTGTGTCCATGTTCTATTTTGGAGTAGCTTAGCTGATTGGTTATTTAAACTGCCCCACAAACGCATACCATTTTTTTTTTTTTAAATAATACACCATGGGGTATTTCAACAGGCATATTTTGAACCTTAGTGTGGAATAATTTTTTCACTAGTTTGTTCCAGGTGTAGTGCTAATGAGCATTTTTTTTTTTTTATGGATTTTGTTAAATCTTTAAACTTTTTTTCTTATTACATTTTTTTAAACTTTTTATTCTTTATTTAAACTTTTTTTACACTTTTAAAATTATAAACTTTTTTACCATTAACCCCTAACAATTCCTCTATTTCCCCACCCACCACAGCTAGATAAATCTATAATTTTAAATTAAATAGATTCAACCCCTGAGGGATTTAAAAAAAAAAAAAAAGGTTGATCACAGTATAATACTGTGATTTCTATTTTGATCATTGCAGGCAGGGAAGGGGATAAGTTTATTAAGACTGGGTAAAGGGGGGGGTGGGATATTTCTTAACTAGTGATCTCCCGAACGGTTCGTTGCGGACGGCGAACATAAACATAAACTTTGACCCTGTACCTCACAGTCAGCAGACACATTCCAGCCAATCAGCAGCAGACCCTCCATCCCAGACCATCCCACCTCCTGGACAGCTCACTAAGAATGCAGCTGCACAATGAATGTAAAACGGATGCTGTCCAGGAGGTGGGAGGGTCTGCTGCTGATTGGCTGGAATGTGTCTGCTGACTGTGAGGTACAGGGTCAAAGTTTATGTTTGCGGTCCGCAGCGAACCGTTCGGGATATCACTATTCTTAACTTTTTAAAAACGTTTACTGTTAACCCCTAGCTAGCCTAACATCAAATTCCCCAATAATTTCGCATCACCCCAGCTAATTTTTCAAATATTTAAATTAATTAAATGTAACTCCTGAGGGTTAAAAAAAAAAAAAAAACACAGATCACAGTAAAATGTAGTCCTTGCCAATTGATCACTGTAGTCAGTGATCATTTGGCAGGGAAGGGGTTAATTTTTATTTTAAATGGGCAAAGGGGGGGTGGGATTTAGCTATAATAAATTATTTTTTTTACATAGGAAGAAGCAGATCACTGCGGATCCGTCTTCCTGCACTTCACACTGAACGATGAAACGCAGAGAGGCGAGTTAGGAGTCCCTGCAGCACATGTGCTCGCTCTGACATCCTGTCAGAGTGATCACAGCTGCAGGGACAGCGCCATCGGGTGCTCCTGGTCTGCCTCAAACACAGAGGCAAACCGGAGGAGCATTAGCCTCACACTCACAGCGATCTGGTGTTAACTTCAGTAAATGACGGAAATTTTCCACCATGCGTCCTTACCGATAGGACAAGCATGACGGAAAATATCCATCTTGCGTCGGGAAGGGGTTAATATTAGTCAGACCACTAAGAAAACAAGGCTTCTCAAAATATTTTATAGATTGCACAGTAGGTTTTCTAGATTACTTTACCTTATTCACAATTACAGACTGTACACGAGACATGCTAACCTATAGTATAAAGAATTCATGAGCTGCAACAGGGAAAAAAAAAATATATATATAAAAAAAAAAAAATTCCACCAATTTATCAAGGATGAGTTTCAAAAGAAATGTGTGCCTTAATTAGTTGGTTTCCTCACTTCATACATCACATGAATTCTACAAGCTGGAGGATATACAATTATCATGTGCCTCCCATCAGCATGGATAAAGTGATGGGTCTTCAGGAATATATAGCAAATTTAGCAACTATGTTGCACTGTTTAAAAGACAATTATAATAGGCTTTATTCAACTAGACCAAATTAACATGGATGCTCAAGAAGAGTGCTTCCTGCCTTTGTGTCTTCTACAGCTTGAGCTATTGCTAAAACGTCTGTCACAAACATTACACGTGTAGGGCCTCTCCCCAGTGTGCCTTCTCCTGTGGCGGACACAACTGGACTTATCGCTGAACTTTCTGCCACAGTCACTACATGAGTAAGGCTTGTCACCTGTGTGGGTTCTCCGATGTAAGGTTAAATTTGAGTTGTTGATGAAGCATTTGCCACAGTCTGGGCAGATATATGGTTTTTCCCCCGTGTGAATCCTTTTGTGAGAGATAAGGTGGGAACTCTTACTGAACCCTCTCCCACACTCAAGACACTTGTAGAGTTTTTCTCCCGTGTGCACGGTTTTGTGACTCCAGAGTTGCGCACTGTGAGTGAACGTTGTACCGCACTCTGTGCAAAGATACGGTTTATCACCAGTGTGGATCCTCACGTGCCTGACCAAGTGTGAACTCTGACCAAAGCTCTTGTTGCATTCAGTGCAGCGGTATGGCTTTTCCCCAGTGTGAGTTCGTTGATGCCTTTCAAGGTGGGATTTGCATGTAAATTTTTTATCGCACTCAATACAGGAAAATAGTTTGCATCCATCTGGTGTGCGCTGGTGCAGATTATATCCCATCCAATTACTAAACGTCTTCCCGCAGTCACAGCAAATATAAAGCTTCTCGTCTTCATGTGCCCTCTGCTGACTCCCATGACCAGATTTTGTGGACAATGTCCTGTCACATTTTTTAGGTTTGAGTGGCTTCTGGGTAGTTACAGCATTCTGAACACTGTCAGCCTGTTCCATGTAAATACTTTCACTTGTAGAAGTACTAACAGAATCTCCTTCAGGAATCGTTTCACTTGGCTGGCTTCCATTGTGGGAGGAGAAGACACCTTTGTGAATTGAATCCATTCCTTGGGTTAGGGAGTCAATGAGGCTGGTCTGCAGACCTCTTTAAGAATCATCACCTGCTCAAGAGAAAATCACGTTAATATAAGTGGATTCTAATATCAATAAAGAAGAGCGTGAAGGCAAAGAAAGGATCTGAGGTAGACAGTGGCTCATACCTCACAACCTAAACCTTGAAAATGCAAATGCAACCCATGAATAGATAATAGAATAAATAAAACATAACCTTTAATTAACAAATGTTAAAACAAGTGTATTAAAAAAGTATCATAGCTATTAGTGATAATAAGGGGAGGGGTGTTGGCTAAAGAATTCGAAAATAGTACCTGGGAACAGGGAGGGGGTATACACCAGTTATCTGTAAACATGAAAAATCCACTGAAGTGCCTACATGTGCACTCTTACTTGAAAAATCCAAACTCCCAAAGTCTCCAATCCTCAAAGCCCAATAACGAAATTGAAAAAGAGAGCCAGACCCGTATCTTTCACCTAAATAGCTAGCCGTTACTAACTAGTGAATAGATATCACTGACCAATACTAGCTGGTAAAACATTGTAACTGGATCGATATAGCTACTTAAAAGCAAAGCGTGGTGGCTGATCTAGAGAAATAAGTTATATTGAAGCTGCAGCATCATCCCTTATCAAAAAAATGCCACCCACTGCCCTAAAGTGTCCCGACGCGCATTTCTGCGAATATTAGCTCTTCCAGGGGGTTTCGAGCAGTGGGT
>OW240913.1:9720464-9734183 GCA_933207985.1 Pelobates cultripes
ACTGTGAGTGAGGGCATGTAATAAGTGGTTATAGTCCCTGTCAGTCAGGGTTACACTGTGAGTGAGGGCGTGTAATAAGTGGTTATAGTCCCTGTCAGCCAGGGTTACACTGTGAGTGAGGGCATGTAATAAGTGGTTATAGTCCCTGTCAGTCAGGGTTACACTGTGAGTGAGGGCGTGTAATAAGTGGTTATAGTCCCTGTCAGACAGGGTTACACTGTGAGTGAGGGCGTGTAATAAGTGGTTATAGTCCCTGTCAGACAGGGTTACACTGTGAGTGAGGGCGTGTAATAAGTGGTTATAGTCCCTGTCAGTCAGGGTTACACTGTGAGTGAGGGCGTGTAATAAGTGGTTATAGTCCCTGTCAGTCAGGGTTACACTGTGAGTGAGGGCGTGTAATAAGTGGTTATAGTCCCTGTCAGTCAGGGTTACACTGTGAGTGAGGGCGTGTAATAAGTGGTTATAGTCCCTGTCAGGCAGGGTTACACTGTGAGTGAGGGCGTGTAATAAGTGGTTATAGTCCCTGTCAGACAGGGTTACACTGTGAGTGAGGGCGTGTAATAAGTGGTTATAGTCCCTGTCAGTCAGGGTTACACTGTGAGTGAGGGCGTGTAATAAGTGGTTATAGTCCCTGTCAGTCAGGGTTACATTGTGAGGGCGTGTAATAAGTGGTTATAGTCCCTGTCAGTCAGGGTTACACTGTGAGTGAGGGCATGTAATAAGTGGTTATAGTCCCTGTCAGTCAGGGTTACACTGTGAGTGAGGGCGTGTAATAAGTGGTTATAGTCCCTGTCAGTCAGGGTTACACTGTGAGTGAGGGCGTGTAATAAGTGGTTATAGTCCCTGTCAGTCAGGGTTACACTGTGAGTGAGGGCGTGTAATAAGTGGTTATAGTCCCTGTCAGACAGGGTTACACTGTGAGTGAGGGCGTGTAATAAGTGGTTATAGTCCCTGTCAGACAGGGTTACACTGTGAGTGAGGGCGTGTAATAAGTGGTTATAGTCCCTGTCAGTCAGGGTTACACTGTGAGGGCGTGTAATAAGTGGTTATAGTCCCTGTCAGTCAGGGTTACACTGTGAGTGAGGGCGTGTAATAAGTGGTTATAGTCCCTGTCAGTCAGGGTTGGCGCACTGTGAGTGAGGGCGCAGGTCAAGTGGAGGTTATAGTCCCTGTCAGTCAGGCCGTTCGTGAGGGCGCAGGTAATATGGTTATAGTCCCTGTCAGTCAGTCAGGGGTTACACTGTGAGTGGAGGGCATGTAATAAGTGGTTATAGTCCCTGTCAGTCAGGGTTACACCGTGTGAGGGCGCAATTGGTGGTTATAGTCCCTAAGGCCAGTCAGGGTTAAGCACTGTGAGTGAGGGCGCATTGCGGTTATAGTCCCTGTCAGTCAGGGTTACACTCGTGAGGGCTGTAATAAGTGGTTATAGTCCCCGTCAGTCAGGGTTACACCGTGAGTGAGGGCATGTAATAAGTGGTTATAGTCCCTGTCAGTCAGGGTTACACTGTGAGTGAGGGCGTGTAATAAGTGGTTATAGTCCCTGTCAGACAGGGTTACACTGTGAATGAGGGCGTGTAATAAGTGGTTATAGTCCCTGTCAGACAGGGTTACACTGTGAGTGAGGGCGTGTAATAAGTGGTTATAGTCCCTGTCAGTCAGGGTTACACTGTGAGGGCGTGTAATAAGTGGTTATAGTCCCTGTCAGTCAGGGTTACACTGTGAGTGAGGGCATGTAATAAGTGGTTATAGTCCCTGTCAGGCAGGGTTACACTGTGAGTGAGGGCGTGTAATAAGTGGTTATAATCCCTGTCAGGCAGGGTTACACTGTGAGTGAGGGCGTGTAATAAGTGGTTATAGTCCCTGTCAGTCAGGGTTACACTGTGAGTGAGGGCGTGTAATAAGTGGTTATAGTCCCTGTCAGTCAGGGTTACACTGTGAGTGAGGGCATGTAATAAGTGGTTATAGTCCCTGTCAGTGTGAGTGAGGGCGTGTAATAAGTGGTTATAGTCCCTGTCAGTCAGGGTTACACTGTGAGTGAGGGCGTGTAATAAGTGGTTATAGTCCCTGTCAGTCAGGGTTACACTGTGAGGGCGTGTAATAAGTGGTTATAGTCCCTGTCAGTCAGGGTTACACTGTGAGTGAGGGCATGTAATAAGTGGTTATAGTCCCTGTCAGGCAGGGTTACACTGTGAGTGAGGGCGTGTAATAAGTGGTTATAATCCCTGTCAGGCAGGGTTACACTGTGAGTGAGGGCGTGTAATAAGTGGTTATAGTCCCTGTCAGTCAGGGTTACACTGTGAGTGAGGGCGTGTAATAAGTGGTTATAGTCCCTGTCAGTCAGGGTTACACTGTGAGTGAGGGCGTGTAATAAGTGGTTATAGTCCCTGTCAGTCAGGGTTACACTGTGAGTGAGGGAAGCGTGTAATAAGTGGTTATAGTCCCTGTCAGTCAGGGTTACACTGTGGTGAGGTGTAATAAGTGGTTATGGTCCCTGTCAGTCAGGGTTACATTGTGAGAATAAGTGGTTATAGTCCCTGTCAGTCAGGAGGTTACACTGTAGTGAGGGCGTGTAATAAGTGGTTATAGTCCCTGTCAGTCAGGGTTACACTGTGAGGGCGTGTAATAAGTGGTTATAGTCCCTGTCAGTCAGGGTTACACTGTGAGTGAGGGCATGTAATAAGTGGTTATAGTCCCTGTCAGTCAGGGTTACACTGTGTGAGGGCGTGTAATAAGTGGTTATAGTCCCTGTCAGGCAGGGTTACACTGTGAGTGAGGGCATGTAATAAGTGGTTATAGTCCCTGTCAGGCAGGGTTACACTGTGAGTGAGGGCGTGTAATAAGTGGTTATAGTCCCTGTCAGACAGGGTTACACTGTGAGTGAGGGCGTGTAATAAGTGGTTATAGTCCCTGTCAGTCAGGGTTACACTGTGAGTGAGGGCATGTAATAAGTGGTTATAGTCCCTGTCAGTCAGGGTTACACTGTGTGAGGGCGTGTAATAAGTGGTTATAGTCCCTGTCAGGCAGGGTTACACTGTGAGTGAGGGCGTGTAATAAGTGGTTATAGTCCCTGTCAGACAGGGTTACACTGTGAGTGAGGGCGTGTAATAAGTGGTTATAGTCCCTGTCAGTCAGGGTTACACTGTGAGGGCGTGTAATAAGTGGTTATAGTCCCTGTCAGTCAGGGTTACACTGTGAGTGAGGGCATGTAATAAGTGGTTATAGTCCCTGTCAGGCAGGGTTACACTGTGAGTGAGGGCGTGTAATAAGTGGTTATAATCCCTGTCAGGCAGGGTTACACTGTGAGTGAGGGCGTGTAATAAGTGGTTATAGTCCCTGTCAGTCAGGGTTACACTGTGAGTGAGGGCGTGTAATAAGTGGTTATAGTCCCTGTCAGTCAGGGTTACATTGTGAGGGCGTGTAATAAGTGGTTATAGTCCCTGTCAGTCAGGGTTACACTGTGAGTGAGGGCATGTAATAAGTGGTTATAGTCCCTGTCAGTCAGGGTTACACTGTGTGAGGGCGTGTAATAAGTGGTTATAGTCCCTGTCAGGCAGGGTTACACTGTGAGTGAGGGCATGTAATAAGTGGTTATAGTCCCTGTCAGGCAGGGTTACACTGTGAGTGAGGGCGTGTAATAAGTGGTTATAGTCCCTGTCAGTCAGGGTTACACTGTGAGTGAGGGCGTGTAATAAGTGGTTATAGTCCCTGTCAGTCAGGGTTACACTGTGAGTGAGGGCGTGTAATAAGTGGTTATAGTCCCTGTCAGTCAGGGTTACACTGTGAGGGGCATGTAATAAGTGGTTATAGTCCCTGTCAGCAACCACAGCCATGGCTGCCAATCCAGTGACCTGCCACACGCAGTGCTTGCTGGGATCTGTGGTTCCCTCCTCTCTCTCTTGCATAGAGTGTGTAAGAAGGAGAACTACAACTCCCGGTTACACACACACACACACACACACACACACACACACACACTCCCTATGTACTTACCCGATCGTCGTCGTTACCCTGCCGGTGATCGGTCTTCCTCTTTACTGCAAATTAGGAGCCCCAGTGGCTATGTGATTGCTCTGAAAGAGCAGCAACAGGCAGTCCCCCTGCTGGTGAAAAGAGCAAAACATGTAAATAAAAAAAAAAAAAAAAAAAAAAAAAATTAGGAGCCCCAGTGGCTATGTGATTGCTCTGAAAGAGCAGCAACAGGCAGTCCCCCTGCTGGTGAAAAGAGCAAAACATGTAAATAAAAAATAAAAAATAAAAAAAAAGTATATTGATATATACATATATTATATCTATAAATATAAAACATCATACTAAGTATTTTTTTTGTTAAATTAAATTTTATTGCCCAAATGGGCATATTTATTTAACATGATCCCATTAAAATTCCCTAAACCATGGCTGGATATGCTCCATCATTCTTTCTCCAACTACATCTGGAAAAGAATTAAATCGCAAATTTAAGAAAAAAAAAAAGTCAACAAAGGAGGTATGGCTCTCCCATTAATCAGAGAAATATATAAAGCAAACATAATCATTCATATTCATAAATTTAATATTCAAGAGGCCAGAAAGCAAGCCTGGTATAGAATTGAGTCTTTTAGAACTAATGAAAAGGATTTTTCCCTTCTTATTTGGGATGAGGTTACTAACTTTAAAGACTCCTTGCAACAAAATTAATTTACTGTACTTCATCTTATGGAAGAATGGCAAAAAAAAAAAAAAATAATCATCCCTGACTTAAATCTCAGTACCTGGAGGGTCCCTAAAGAAATTTATATAGAAGAAGATCTTATACAAGATGCTAAATTATTCTCTTTCCAAGATTTGAAAACAAAATTAAATATATCTGATAAAGAAATCTTTAACTATCTGAGAGTGAGAGGGTTCCTTAAATATTCTCTTATTAAGAATGAAGGAAATCGTAAAAACCTAGATGTCTAGCCCACGAAGGAACTATGCTTTGTATCTGGTGGAATTGCCCAAAAATAATAACATTCTGGGATTCAATAGATCATATTTTGTCTCTCTTTAATATAAAATTAAAGAAATCCCCAGAAAATGGCTTGCTTCATATCAATTGGAACAATTTACCAAAAATGCTACAAATTCTGACTTTACTAGTTTTGCAGAAATGGGGGGAAAAAAAAAAAAAATGTAAATAGCAAGAGTGTGAAAACAGACATCAACTCCAGATATTTTATTATTTAATAAAACAACTTATATATTAGTTAGAAATGGAGAGAGGGGTCGCTTATTCTAATAACAATCTTAAAGGACCACTATAGTGCCAGGAAAACATTTGTTTTCCTGGCACTATAGCGCCCTGAGGGTGCCCCCACCCTCAGGGTCCCCCTCCCGCCCGGCTCTGGAAGGGAGAAAGGGGTTAAAAACGTACCTTTTTCCATCGCTGGGCGGGGAGCTCTCTGCCTCCTCTCCGTTGGCTGAATGCGCACGCGCGGCAAGAGCTGCGCGCTCATTCAGCTGGTCACATAGGAAAGCATTCATAACGCTTTCCTATGGACGCTGGCGTGCTCTCACTGTGAAAAATCACAGTGAGAAGCACGCAAGCGCCTCTAGTGGCTGTCAATGAGACAGCCACTAGAGGAAATAGGGGGAAGGCTTAACCCATTCATAAACATAGCAGTTTCTCTGAAACGATTATGTTTATGAAAAAATGGGTTACCCTAGCTGGACCTGGCACCCAGACCACTTCATTAAACTGAAGTGGTCTGGGTGCCTAGAGTGGTCCTTTGAACACATACATCATTATGTACAGTGGATCCGAAAGATAAAAGACACAGTTTAAGGTCATAAACTTTATAATTACTATAATGATAAATTAATTTAAATCTTGCCTAACTATGTAATATACCTTATTTTAAAGTAAGCAAATTGTCTTGTTATATATTGTCATATTTATCGTGCTTAACATGCTTGTTAAATGTTTGTCAACTTTAAACAATAATTTCAATAAAAAAAAAAAAAAAAAAAGTTGAGGCTAAAAAATACTGAGTAAAATTACACACGTATATATATATATATGTATAAAAAAAATAATATAATTATATCAAAATACACCTAGATACATAATTACATGAATAATTTCATAAATTTAAACGTAGACGTCAGATATACAAGATATCTTAATAAATATGTATATATATTTAAATTCTAAGTGCTTGTTTATGTAATAGTTTTACATAATTCGTTTATTGATTGCAATTTGAGGGACCTCCCTGACAACCCAGGCCAAAAGTCCAGATAATGTAATTTGCTAGCACTGTATTTAACCCTGTAACTTTCCAAGACACCCCAAACCCTATACTCCAGGGGATTTCGCTAAACACAAATAATAGGGTTTCAAAACATCACAGCAATGATATGGTCAGTGAAAGTGAAGTGTTTTGCATTTTTCACACACAAAACAGCATTTTTACTGATGGTACCATTGTTGTAATAAGTTTTACTGTTTTGAAACAAATATTTGTGTTCAGCGAAGTCTCCCGAGTGTCATGATCTTGTGCAGGTCAGGGATGAGACTGAAACTGGGGTTAACGTCAAGGTCTTTGAGATCTTAGATATTATAGTATTAACAAGAAATCCTATAACTGAAGTTATAGGAAAGAGAGAGAGATAGGAGACAGAACCGAATATCTGTAACTAGTAACTAGGCTATGAAATAAAGGGTTTAGACAATAAGCCCAAAAGTGTTAAAAAGGTAAACCTATAAATGAAGTTATTGGTAGGAGATTGAAGATTAGAGAAATTACAGGTACAAACTGGAGGGAAACAGAAAAGAGGACTTAGGCAATATGCCCCAGAACAGGATATAAAGAAACAGGTAAACCTGTGAAAAATAAAGCAAGAGAATTAAAGCCTATTAAGGAGATAATAAGTTACAGGAAAACATAACTAAACAGAAATATAAAAGGTTACTTATATTGGTTTGTAGCTGTTCAGTCTCTGTGGATTAGAGGTTGTACTGTAGTAACAGGTCTTTTATCGTAGATGCCAATATTATCTGGAATGTAGGAGTAACGCAGGTAGCCACAAAGTAATAACACATTAAAGCCCAGTATAGAATTAAGCCAGTTGGAAGTCAAGCAGGAATGTAGAGGTGTTCAGGCTGGTATGGAGCAGGTTAGTGAGTAAAGCAGGTTTTGAAGCCAATAAGGTACGTCCACAGGTTTTAACACAGGATCCAGGCTATGCAGTCTTTCAGGCAATCATCAACTTCAATGTCAAGTAGAGCAGGGGAGTTGGGTGTAACCTTTTATAGGATCTAAATTAGTCCAGGCAGGTGAGGATGAGAAGGGAATCTCTGCTAGTGGTTAGGGAGGCCACTAGTGGGAATAATAAAATCAGTGCAGGAACTTGGTTTTTAAAGGAACAGAATTAACAGAAAAAAAGTATTGTTTGTCAGGATGGGATCCTGCCACCGAGTATAACAGTACCCCCCATCTACAGGTTTTTTAGTGTTTTTGAAAGTTACAGGGTCACATTGAAATTTGCCAGATTGGTTATGTTGCCTTTGAGAGCGTATGCTAGCCCAGGAATAAGAATTACCCCCATGACGGCATACCATTGTCAAAAGAAGACAACTCAAGATATTGCAAATGGGGTATGTACAGTATTTTTAGTAGCCACTTAGTCACAATCACTGGCCAAAGTTAGGGTTCATAATAGTTTTTTGCATTTTTAACACGCAAGCAAATATAAATGTTAACTTTGGCCAGTGTTTGTGACTAAGTGGCTACTAAAAAATATTAGACCTACCCTATATTGAATATCTTGGGTTGTCTACTTTAAAAAAATATTTGGTTTGATGGATGTAAATTACATTGGCCGGCTTAAAAAATGTTCCAAATAGGCAGGGCCGGACTGGCCCACCGGGATACCGGAAAATTTCCCGGTGGGCTGCTGCATCTGGGGGCTGCGCAGGTATGTGCCACCGGGTGGCCGGTCCTGTGGCACACTCATTGGGGTCCGGCCGCGTTCCACGCTGGAGCCGCCGGGCCGGGTGGCAGCCTCGGCCGCACTCCTGTCACTGATGCTGAGGGCTGAAGGAAGAGGGAGCATGTCTCTCTACCGTGCTCTCTCACGGTTCCCACAATTCCCAGCACAGTATGCTGCACCGCAGGGGAGCATGGTAGAGATGCTCCCTCTTCCTTCAACCCTCAGCATCAGTGACAGGAGTGCCGCCGGACCGGCGAGGCTGCCACCCGGCCTGGCGGCTCCAGTTTGGAACGCGGCCGGCCCCCATGACTCCTCTCAGGTAAATGGGGATGGGTGGGGGGGAAGGAAATATAGAGACACAAAACAGAGAGATGGTGAATAGATAGATGCAGGGGAAGAAAGAGACAGTGGGAGAATAGAGAGAGACAGAGGGGGAATAAGAGTGCCACAGGGAAATGAGGGAGAAAGAAACAGAGGGGGAGAGTGAGACACAAGGGGAGAAAGAGGGGGAATAGAGAGATGGTAGAGGGGGAGAGAGAGACACAGGGAAAGGGGGGGAGAAAGAGACAGAGGGGAAGAGAGTGACACAGAGGGAGAAAGGAGAGACACACAAGGGGAGGGGGAGAAAGAGGCAGAGGGGGAAGAGAGAGACTGGGAAGGAGAGGGGAGACATGGACACAGAGGAGCAGTGAGGGGGAGAAAGAAACATACAGAGGGACTGGGGGGAGACAAAAAGGCACACAGAGGGGCTGTATATATCACTGGTGGATCCAGGGGGTGCAAAGGGCAATTCTCGCCTGAGTACAGAGTGTTGCCGCGGTTACAGCCACAGAGCAGTAGTGGTTATTGTGCATGGATTATTTCTTTAAATAATCTATAAGTGCCCAGTATTGTTGCTAGGTGCATACTCCAACACAATAACATATTTAAAGTGAAGAGCGCACCCGCAGGACTTCAAAATAAACAAGATAACGTCAATTTATTTACAGTTGTGCCCTACATACATTCACCATTTCAGTCCCATTAACAAGCTTTCCTTAATATGTCATGGTAGTTGGACTGAAACATTGATTACATGCAAAGGCACATCTGCTTAAAATAAATCTGTACTTTTGTTTATTTTGAAGCCTATGAGTGCGCTTTTTACGTTGAAGTACTTTTTAATTTTAAGTTATCTGTTCTAACTCTGTATCTGCACACTATGCTGGCGCGACGCATTATGGGGCTGGTAAATAATTTTTTTCCAGGGCTGCTTTTAATTCCCAGTCCGGCCCTGCAAATAGGACATGGGTGCATGATGACCAGCTGTGAAAATTCCAAGTTGGAAAACTGGAATGCGCACCCTCCAAATAAGGTATTTTAGCCCTTACAAGTGACATATAATATATCAGATGTAAATTTCACATAAAGAAATTAATATATAAAAACGTGACAAGTGATATATGAACCTGTTAACAATTTTTTACTTTAATCAATTATAATAGAATAAGGTTACTACGGAGAAGCCACACATTCCTACCCTATCCCCCGCTCCCTTTTTGTTGATCCAATTTTAGTAGTGACTATAACTATTTAACATTATCCACATGAGAGGGGAAAGGGAAAAAGAAGAAACAAATGAAAAGAAAAAAGTACAAAGGGGAGAAAAAAAAATGAATAAGTGCAGTCTTAAATTTATAAGAAACAAACCAGATGTATATCCACATTAAAGCCCCTAGGTTCCAGAGCGTGGAGATTGTGGATCCAGTAGGTTTCACATTGTTTTTTTATGTGGTCACCCCCTCTCCAATAAGGCATAACCTTTTCAATTAGATTTTTGAAAACAGTATGTTGGTCGTACAAAGAGAATCCTCAAAGTAATTTTTCTGGAACATATAAACATTAAAAAGGGTGTCACAACACACTCGGTTCCGGTCCATTGCAAAACTTGTCCACAATTTTATTTCAAAAATCTCAGATGCCCTACAAGATCCACAAACTCCAACTTTTGGTAGATAGAGCCCTACCATCTTTAAAGGGAACCTCCAGTGCCAGGGAAACAATCAGTTTTCCTGGCACTGCAGGTCCCCTCTCCCTCCCACCCCCCAATCCCCGGTTGCTGAAGGGGTGAAAACCCCTTCAGTAACTCCTCCTTGTGATTGCATCGGCCGGTGGGCGAGACTGATCCCGCCCACTGGCCGGGTAGACAATGCCGCGCATGCGCATTAGAACTCCCCATAGGAAAGCATTGAAAATTCTTTTCAGTGCTTTCCTAAGAAGAAATGAGTGACGCTGGAGGTCCTCATACAGTGTAGTAGACAGCCACTAGAGGAGGAGTTAACCCTGCAAGGTAATTATTGCAGTTTATAAAAAACTACAATAATTACACTTGAAGGGTTAAGAGTAGTGGGAGCTGGCACCCAGACGGCTCCAATGGGCAGAAGTGGTCTGGGTGCCTGGAGTGTCCCTTTAAACAACCATTATTTTCTTTGTATAATTTTCATCTTCCTGACAACCACCAGAGGGGGCTCACGGGCTGTCCTTATCCTAAGGTGGAACGCACTGCCATCTTGGATCTTAAATTCAGGTGTATAGTTTAATTCTAGGGACATTTAGTGTTAAGACAGTTTGACAAATACACTATAGTTTTTCAGTTTTGTTTTTTTGTCTAGCCTGTCGATGAAACGCATAGAAGTACGCACCTCATTTCTGGTTGTATCGGCGGACATACAAGTAACAGCTGCGAAGAACGGAGGAAAATTGTATCAGCAGGACAGGAGTCCAGTAGGAAGAAAGAAGACACCCACTGGATCAACAATGAACTTAGGGATTAGCCCTATTTAAAGGGACTTGTGGGTGGGGGGTGTTAGGCTCCTTTTTTGGCATTTGTTACTTTGTGATTTTGTTCTAACTGCATGGTCCCTGAGCAAGTCCCAAGTCAAAGTACAAAATGCATAGGATTTTACTTTACATGCTATATACAACAAAAGCTGATATTTCTCAACTTACCATCTGGAGTCCTGTATCTCAGTGGTGAACATTGATTAAGGAAGCGGATTACAGCCCCCCACTGCCATCTGGGGAGGCACCCTATGAATGCCCGCTTTTACGACATTCTCGTGAGTGCGTCTAATTACAGCGCACATAATTCTTGTCATACAGATCTACACTATGTTTTGTGTATTCTTTTGTTTTTACATCATCGGCTGCTTTTATACTGTCATTGCTGTTTGTATTTGATTTTAACTTGCATGGTCCCTGAGGAAGTTCCAGTACTGAGAACGAAACACGTAGGACCTTATATATTTTATTATTTATGGGTGATTGTTCACCTTTCAATAAAGCTGGTGACCTTTTTTTTTTTACTACCTACTGAAGTCCTGTTTTACACCCTACCGGGTCAACAGGAGGGAAAAAGAGAGCCCCCCAACAACACCGGGGGAGACACCCTTGAGCGCTATTACCATTCTTATCCTGTGAGTGCATTTCATTGTCAGGGTCTTACCTGAGTTGGGAGTCTGTAGCGCAGATATGATGCTCACCCTTGCAGATAGCCACAGGCCGAGGTGGTCAGGTAAGAATTCACCTGGCCTGTGGGTCTGTGCACGGGGGCTGTGCAGGATGCAGTACCAATACGCAGGACAGGCAAGGACTGAACCAGCAGGATGGTCGAGGGATAGCCGAGGTCAAAGGATGCCAGAGGACAGGAACAACGAGGAGTAGCCGAAGTCAAGGGATGCCAGAAGTCAGAATAAACGAGTCAGGAAGCCGGGGTCAATAATGCGAAGCGATGAAACAGGAACACTAGAACAAACAGGATCAAAGACTTGACACTGAGCACAGGGCGAGGCTGGGTTTAAATACCCTGCTGATGACTGATCAGAGTCAGGTGAAACACAGCCAGGTCAAGGTGCAGCCCCCAGAGTAGTAGCCATGTCAGGATGAACAGGACTGGAATCAGTCTTCACTGTAAATAGCTGCTGTGGCTCAGAGGTAGAAAGCAGGACCAGGACTGAGAAGATCCCCGGTTCAAGTCCCCTGTTGGGAACTCCAAGAGCGACCACGTCTTGCCGTCTGTCTATCAGGTGAGAACCGTGACAGTACCCCCCCCTTTAAAAACGACCTCCGGGCGTGAATGGGTGTCAGCATAGTACACCTCTCCAGGGTCACTATCTGAATCCAGTGAGTCCCCATAGTCAAACTCCCCAGCAAGGATTCCCTTTACAGCTTGGGAGTCCGCAGTACCAGCTTCTGGTACGGCTGGAGAATTGTCCAGGTCTTTTAGGTTCCGGGTACAGGTGGCAAGCACTTCCAAAACTTTGGCAGGAGCAGTGTTCGCAGCTAACAATGCTTTTTCGAACATTCAAGGTCTTCTTTACGGACTATAGTGCCATTAGAAGCAACGGCACAATCCACAGGTAAAACCTCTTCGGGCGGGCAGGAAGTAGTGGTGGTATCACAGGAAGCAACTTCGGGAGTAGATGCAGGAGGCTCTGGAGCAGGGGATGGAGGTTTTCTCGCGGAGGCCAAGCATGTGCAAGCACAACGGCTTCTATTTGGCTTTTTAGGCTGGTATGCGGTGTACACAGGGCGAAGGAAACTAGTACCAAGTCGGAGAGCTGGAGGTCTAGGAGGGCGAACAGGACAAAGCGTGATGAAATGCCCTTTTTCTCCACAGTAGTAACACAGGCCATAGCTTCTCCTTCGGTCTCTTTCCTTAGGTGTCACTTTGCAGTGGACAAGTCCTAATTGCATAGGTTCCACAGGGTCAAGTGGAACACCGGATACCTCTGGAGATTTCCTGGAAGCTGGAACATAAGGAGGCATCTCTGGGGCGTAGTGGTGGTACTCGGTTACTTGGTTAGGAAGAATCTGAGATTTTTTAGTACGTGGAGCTGACTTGGCCACAGTGGTCTTACATTGTGAGTCCATAGCAGTACTAAAGGATTCCCAGCTGACCAGGACAGGACTCTTCGTCTGCAACATTTGGTGAGCCCAAACTTTGATGCGTCCAGACAACAGGTTGATAGCCGCTCGGACCTTGATAAAATCTGTGGCATATGTTAGAGGCTTTAAAGAAAACAACACCTCACAATCCATCTTGAAAGACTGAAAGGATGTGCGGCTACCATCAAATCGATCGGGCATGATGACAAACGGTTCAGGAAAAGCTGGTTCCGGGGCTGGATGTACTGCGCCTTTAAGGAATAAAATTTCTTGCTGCAGCTCCGAAACAGTCTGGGCCAGGCTGGACACACGCTGGGTCAAGGGTGAGCACATCTCTGCGGACTCCATAATGGTCAAGTCTTATGTCAGGGTCTTACCTGAGTTGGGAGTCTGTAGCGCAGATATGATGCTCACCCTTGCAGATAGCCACAGGCCGAGGTGGTCAGGTAAGAATTCACCTGGCCTGTGGGTCTATGCACGGGGGCTGTGCAGGATGCAGTACCAATACACAGGACAGGCAAGGACTGAACCAGCAGGATGGTAGAGGGATAGCCGAGTTCAAAGGATGCCAGAGGACAGGAACAACGAGGAGTAGCCGAAGTCAAGGGATGCCAGAAGTCAGAATAAACGAGTCAGGAAGCCGGGGTCAATAATGAAGCGATGAAACAGGAACACTAGAACAAACAGGATCAAAGACTTGACACTGAGCACAGGGCGAGGCTGGGTTTAAATACCCTGCTGATGACTGATCAGAGTCAGGTGAAACACAGCCAAGTCAAGGTGCAGCCCCCAGAGTAGTAGCCATGTCAGGATGAACAGGACTGGAATCAGTCTTCA
>OW240913.1:9734283-9862946 GCA_933207985.1 Pelobates cultripes
CCCCCTCCCGTCACCCCCTGCCCGCCCAGGTACTGTCACCCCCTGCCCGCCCAGGTACTGTCACCCCCTGCCCGCCCAGGTACTGTCACCCCCTGCCCGCCCAGGTACTGTCCCCTGGACATATTTCACAGCACTGTAGAGTAGGCAAAACAAAAAAAAGTTTGACAAACAGGAATATTGGGTATAGAGCGCCCTGTCCAAATAAGCTCACAATCTAAAAAGGACGAGGGAGAAACACACACAGAGGGGTGTATCGTGTGCATTGTGTCTGCCTACATTACTGAAATCCCCAGATCTTTACCGCGAGTGCCAGTTTACCCATCCAATTATGGGTTAGATGTACAGTTACCAGGATTGCCAGAACTTGACTGTCCCATTATCGGTTAGATCATGGGCTAGTGGAGAAGTCGTCTTTTCCTATGGAGGCGATACATAGATCATACAGCATACACTTTGCCCATCCCTGTAGCTTGGCCGAGCTCTCAGTGGAGGCTCCTTCATGCTGTGTGTTACCGTTATCCTTATCACTGATGTCTGCAGAAGGCTGAAACTTTAGTAATCCGGTGGGTTGGGGCTCACAGTACAACATTTCCAGTAGCTATTGATGAGTGTGATAAAATGTAGCCCTGGTGATCATGCTATGGACCCTCCAGTCTTGCAGTGATGGGTAACCTCTATGGCCTGGCTAATGGCATACTGCTTGAAATTTGAAGCCCTGGAAGTTGGGGGAGGGGGTCTTCCTCTGTCAATTTCATACAATCCTTCTGTGCTGGAGGATTAGTGAGAAACTGTAATGCGGGGTAGTGGTAAAATCCATGCTGTCCTGTTTTTTTTATATATATATATATAAACGCCTAGTGGTAAAGAAACACTCCAAGCGGCAAAGAGGATGCTCTCCAATAATTACTTTGAACGCTCGCTTACATGGAAGTAAGAGGTTCTCATACAGAAACATAGGATTCATTCTGTTGGCAGATCACAGCCATTGCCACACATGCACCATAGGGCCAGTGATTCCCTATGAGAAGCACTCTCCTCCATTTGAGCAAGTGACAAACGTTAGATTGGCCAGCGAGATCCTAAGTAACATCTTTATTATAGGGAGATGTGGAGAGGTCTGCCATCTATATAAACTGTGCAATTCTAGCATTAGAAGTAAACCTATGTTTAATTCTATTGTTCCTTTTAAGATATATTCAGATAATTCAATCAACAATTAGATTTCATGTGACTTTTGCATGACCTTCTCCCAAGGTATTGTAGGACGGTGGGAAGTAACATGTGTTGGAGCGGTAATAAATAGAAAGCTGTATCCTGCCTGACACATGATCAGTATTATACAATGGTCTCCCAAGCCAATAACACGGTCAGGATTATTTACTACGCTGAGAATTCAAAATTCATTTCAAACTTAAAGTGGCGCTTTCAGTTTCTTGGGTCCTTGCATGTTTTGCAAACAGACCCCCTCCTGATGGTGACATCCCCACTGGGGGTGCAGTGTAAGGGAGACACATACCGGATGCTGCCCCCACAGGCGCTGCCATCTTATATCTTCAGATCCTGGCATGCCATCTGCCAGGAGCCCACGTCAGTGCTCTAGTCTAGCACACGAGTGAGAGAACAACACTGATGTAATGGAGGATCCCACGAGACTTTGTGAGCCTCCATAGATATTATTGGGCAGACTAGATGGGCCGAATAGTTCTTATACGCCGTCACATTCTATGTCTCACAAGCAACAAGACAATGTCTGCCATCAGCTGTCGCTAGGGTTGGTGAATTTTCAAAACGTGATGGCGGTGGCTCCAACAAGCGTCGGAAAAATACGTCAGATAAAGTAGTCCCTATTTTGTCTTCTACCTTTTGATTGTGTTGGGATTTCATCGGAATTTAGTCAATGTTGCTATTTCATACAGGTATATCTCTTTATGAAATGCTCAATTTTGGTGTTGAGAGAGCAGAGACGCTTTAAGGTCATTAGCTGACCTGGAAATTGAATGTGCATAATTTTAGTTTTCAAACTTGTCTGAAAATCAATCTATACAAAGGATAGTTCTATTATGTGCTGGCTGTGCATCCCTTGATTCAAATAAATAATGTTTGGTAATGAATGGGTTAATGAAATTGTAGTCCTATATCACACTTTGCTTACATGATGTCAATTGTTTATTTTATTTTTTTTATGATTAAGGCATCATTTGTTTTCAAGTGATTTAGGAAAATTGACATTTTAAATGCTGCATTCCTGTTTTTCTGTCCCTTCTATTACACATCGTTGGGTAAAATAAAATTGATATTCAAATTGAAATAAGCTTGCGGTCTCACTTATCTCGTGCTGGATTCCAGGGTACTCTGGCAGGAAACAGTCTGTAATTGAAGACTTTGCCAGCATGACCTGTGACAACAAGGATACGGTTTATCCATTCACAGGACACACTATATTTGTAGTGTAATCTAACCCTGCCTGCCTTATCGCCTCTGTCTGCTGATATCTGTCCTGTACATTCACTGCCTCTCAGTAATTGTTTTATATCCTTTTACTATTGATAAGGAGTGGCAGCAATATACACTGTAATGAGGTCAATGAGCAGGCACGTTGCACATGTTCCATATAATAAAACCATCTTATCAACAATTAAATACCATTATGTCACACTTCTGGCTTTGACAGTGCAAGACTCTCTATACATTTAATTTTCCAAATTGTTAGGAAATGCATAGATTGCAGATTATTCAAAGCTTCACTTGACAGCATGGGGCACAGATAATGAGATATTAATATACATTTTCCTTTAATACAGAGTTGTCATACACACCTGACTCTGGCAGGGAGCTGTATACACTGTATCTGCCTCTGGCAGGGAGCTGTATACAGTGTATCTGCCTCTGGCAGGGAGCTGTATACGCCGTATCAGTCTCTGGCAGGGAGCTGTATACAGTGTATCTGCCTCTGGCAGGGAGCTGTATACACTGTATCCGCCTCTGGCAGGGAGCTGTATACACCGTATCCGCCTCTGGCAGGGAGCTGTATACACCGTATCCGCCTCTGGCAGGGAGCTGTATACAGTGTATTTGCCTCTGGCAGGGAGCTGTATACACCGTATCCGCCTCTGGCAGGGAGCTGTATACACCGTATTCGCCTCTGGCAGGGAGCTGTATACAGTGTATCTGCCTCTGGCAGGGAGCTGTATACACTGTATCCGCCTCTGGCAGGGAGCTGTATACACCGTATCCGCCTCTGGCAGGGAGCTGTATACACCGTATCCGCCTCTGGCAGGGAGCTGTATACAGTGTATTTGCCTCTGGCAGGGAGCTGTATACAGTGTATCTGCCTCTGGCAGGGAGCTGTATACACCGTATCCGCCTCTGGCATGGAGCTGTATACACCGTATCCGCCTCTGGCATGGAGCTGTATACACCGTATCCGCCTCTGGCATGGAGCTGTATACACCGTATCCGCCTCTGGCAGGGAGCTGTATACACCGTATCTGCCTCTGGCATGGAGCTGTATACACCGTATCCGCCTCTGGCAGGGAGCTGTATACGCTGTATCTGCCTCTGGCATGGAGCTGTATACGCTGTATCTGCCTCTGGCATGGAGCTGTATACGCTGTATCTGCCTCTGCCAGTGAGCTGTATACGCTGTATCTGCCTCTGGCAGGGAGCTGTATACGCTGTATCTGCCTCTGGCATGGAGCTGTATACGCTGTATCTGCCTCTGGCAGGGAGCTGTATACGCTGTATCCTGTATACACTGTATCCGCCTCTGGCATGGAGCTGTATACACTGTATCTGCCTCTGGCATGGAGCTGTATATGCAGTATCTGCCTCTGGCATGGAGCTGTATACACTGTATCTGCCTCTGGCAGGGAGCTGTATACGCTGTATCTGCCTCTGGCATGGAGCTGTATACGCCGTATCTGCCTCTGGCAGGGAGCTGTATACGCGGTATCCGCCTCTGGCAGGGAGCTGTATACACTGTATCTGCCTCTGGCAGGGAGCTGTATACACTGTATCTGCCTCTGGCAGGGAGCTGTATACGCCGTATCCGCCTCTGGCGTGGAGCTGTATCTGCCCGTGGTATACGTATAATGCATACTACCATCTGCTCTTAGCACACAGCTATACCATGTATGTCTCCTTTGGTGCAGAGCTATATTCTGCCCTGGCTCTGGCATTGCTTATACAAGTAGTCTCACATATTCAGGTACATTGTAAAGCAGATTTTTCCTCCTTCCTGTTACACATCATCACTGTAGGATTATGTTTTCATTGTGCTCCCATAGTGTCTTGCAAAATACATCACAAAACAGCATTGCCATTTTTAATAGTTACACAAAATAGTACCAGCTGGGACTCTGGGACTTCTGTAAGAGAACTAAAATGTGTATATATAATTTTTTTTTTAACTCTCTTAAGGACATCTAAACATGAATAGATATATCACAAAACCAGTTCAATAAATGGACATACTTAGATTTACCAGCAAGCATGTCTACCAACTGCACATGCTCAAAGGGGCCCCACCTTCAAACAAAGTTATCTGATCATAAATAAATAGCCTGTTTATATCCACAATAAATATAGACTATCTCAAACTGTTAAATGTTTGAAAATCGTGATCATCTGAAACTGCTACATTAGTCCATACAAAGTATTTAACAGATCTCTCTTACACGGTCACTAGTTACAACCCGCCAATTTGCATCAGTTAAACCAAAGTGCTTGGATGTAGAGTATAAAGAAACAGATACAGGCGCTCGCTATAATCAATCAATAAGAATGGGCGGCAGTAGATCAGCAAGGATTCCCAGATCTTGCAAAGTGTGAAAAAAATGTGGATCATTCCTGTTTTTTTTCACTTCGATGTAAAGTGCCTTTTACATAGAGTTAGACAATACAAGGTGCTAACTTGCAAAATGAACTTATAGAATCAAACAGAATGAAGTTACATTCAAACTGTACTCAAATGGCACCACTGCTGTAAAATGACCATTCTGTACCTTCGATATTCATCATAAAACTCCTTAAACCCGTACTATATTAAAGCTTTATTTATCATGAGAGATCCTGCTCAAGTCAATGTTAATCGTACATGATTTATTTATTAATGACATCCTAATTAAAAGGAGGGGCACGAGATTGGAAACTCAATCTTATGTTGAACAAATCAATGTGTTTATACATACAGAACAAACACGTCCTGGATGGGACTGAAACGTCGACACTGTGTATCGCTCATTGCAACACTATCTTTAGTTTAAAAGTTCTGTGAGTGCTCTGTTTTTTGCAACAGTATGTGAATTCTTGGCACTCGTCCTTTTAAAAGTAAAAAATAGACCGTGCCTGGATGCTGACCGCATTGCATACATAAATCACAAACACAGGGTGCTCTTTAATGGTGCTAAATATTACGTAAACATATGAGACCTGAACCGGTCGAAATGTCAATCCATATATTTAAATAAGATTAAATCCTGTGTGTGCACTATATGTTAGTGACCAATATAAATGATTGATTTATTATTTTTATCTAAATGGATCAATGTTAAGTTGAGTGCAAAAAAGTGAAGTATAAGATTTAAAGGAATCTATAAAGTTGTATTCTGGGTGAAGTGACCGTACTGGTATTGCCTGCTCTGTGAGTTTTGTGTCCCCCCCTCTCCCCGATCAGCATCTTTAGTAATGTGTGTTTCTATTACACAAACCATCTACTGGTAAAGTACAGCTTTCCCTAATCGTTATCTAAACAATTACTGCAATTTGCAAATCAGTTAAGTGGGGATTAGGTTTTGTGGACAAACAGTGGGGAAAGTAAGGAGAAATTCTCTATATTAAGGATTTAGCTCCGGACTGCCTCACATCTTTGAGGTCATGGCGTTCATCATAAAATAAAGAGCATTAAACAGAAAATTGCACATTTTACATCCATATGGCCGTGCTGGAAAACTGACCGACGTACAGATTTTTGCAAATCATTAAATTTGATGTAAAATGTGGCATTCTCCTTACATCGCAAAGTGAATTGTGGGAAGTTTAAAACACAATTGGATAATTTAGGTAAAAATAAGTTGTGGTTTGTTTTTAGTTTAAATCCACGTATTGAGCCAAGTGCTATAACCCTGTGATGTCTATGGGAGCCGTTCAGTGTCTGGGAAATGCTTGAACGCTATAATTAGTTTTTTTGTTTTTTGTTCTGTGGATCTTACACAGACCTGGTCCAGGAATGGTAATGTTAATGTTTGCGTTGCGCACACCCACGTATCACGCTCTGTTTCTACGTCCGTCTGTCTGCGTTTCCATGATCCTAGGCCTGACTGACACTCCTATATTTCACAAAGCCAAGATTAACCATCACCGCATGGAGCCAGTTGTTTGAAAACTGATTTTGGTTCTGTTAACTAAAGAGTGAATTTTGAAACATTTTGGGAGGAAATATTTGATGTAGAAAAAAATGCTTACATTTCCGCAGTTTTCACATAATGTGCAGTATCCTTGTCATTTCCCCCAAGTACTGGGTTATTGACATCAAGCTGATATTTATAGATCCCCTTCGGGGGTTTGATCATTGCTGTCTGTTGATTTATTAAAACTGCTCTGTCTGTGGCTTTTGCCACAATTCACCGTTTTGTGGCACAGTATTGATTTGGATTTCCTGTTTGGTCTCCGGCATAACTAAATAATACACACTTACCCAATGCTTGCATCTTCATTTAATTATGCTTTTTTTTTTTTTTTTCCTTGGGGGATATATCTAAAAACAACTTGCAAAAACCTGCAGATCTCTTGTGTGCAGCCTGTGCAAGCCCTCCCCTACTAACCCCGCCCAGACTGGCTGTGACTGTCCAATCACAGACTTCCAAATGCAGCTCAATGAGAAGCCTCTGCAAGGCAGGTACTCTGGCAGTTGCTGCCTCTTGAGGTAACAAAACCAGGAAGTAACCGGACCGATTGTCTGACAAACCAGGGGGGGTGTAACCAGGTTAATTATTAAAGTGTCAACTTCTATTGAAATCTGCACTTTTTGTAAAATTAAAGAGACGATACTCTTCACATATAAAGCTTTTCTGCAAGCTACACTACTTGAGATGTCTGGAGAGTTCCTTTTAAAGGAACAGTATGATGTAGTGTCTTCTTTATAAAGCATTTAATTTAATAAGAATCATAATTTTTGTTTTTCATTTCTAAACCAATAGTATATAACATGTTATGTATGTGGTGCAGATCGTCTTCTCACTGCAAACAATCACCGTCTACCTGTTGGCGTTCTGCCAGGTCCTACGTGTCACTTTTATATTGATTGCACAATAAGGCTTGTGAACCTGTTATCAGGTAAATTTTCTAAACTGCTGTACTCTGCGTGGTAGCAACTTGCAGTATATATATAATTTGTTATGGAGGCGGCTCGCAGTATGTAGAATGTTGTGTTATGGAGGCGGCTCGCAGTATGTAGAATGTTGTGTTGTGGAGGCGGCTCGCAGTGTGTAGAATGTTGTGTTATGGAGGCGGCTCGCAGTATGTAGAATGTTGTGTTATGGAGGCGGCTCGCAGTATGTAGAATGTTGTGTTATGGAGGCGGCTCGCAGTATGTAGAATGTTGTGTTATGGAGGCGGCTCGCAGTATATAGAATGTTGCGTTATGGAGGCGGTATATAGAATGTTGCTTATGAGGCTCGCAGTATATAGAATGTTGTGTTATGGAGGCGGCTCGCAGTATATAGAATGTTATGGAGGCGGCTCGCAGTATATAGAATGTTGTGTTATGGGGGCGGCTCGTAGAATGTAGAATGTTGTTTTATGGGGGCGGCTCGCAGTACGTAGAATGTTGTGTTATGGGGGTGGCTCGCAGTATGTAGAATGTTGTGTTATGGGGGCGGCTCGCAGTATGTAGAATGTTGTGTTATGGGGGTGGCTCGCAGTATGTAGAATGTTGTGTTATGGAGGCGGCTCGTAGAATGTTGTGTTATGGAGGCGGCTCACAGTATGTAGAATGTTGTTTTATGGGGGCGGCTCGCAGTACGTAGAATGTTGTGTTATGGGGGCGTCTTGCAGTATGTAGAATGTTGTGTTATGGGGCGGCTCGCAGTATGTTGAATGTTGTTAGGGGGTGGCTCGCAGTATGTAGAATGTTGCGTTATGGGGGTGGCTCGCAGTATATATAATGTTGTGTTATGGGGGTGGCTCGCAGTATGTAGAATGTTGTGTTATGGGGGTGGCTCGCAGTATGTAGAATGTTGTGTTATGGAGGCGGCTAGCAGTATGTAGAATGTTGTGTTGTGGAGGCGGCTCGCAGTGTGTAGAATGTTGTGTTGTGGAGGCGGCTCGCAGTGTGTAGAATGTTGTGTTATGGAGGCGGCTCGCAGTGTATAGAATGGTGTGTTATGGAGGCGACTTGCAGTGTGTAGAATGTTGTTATGGAGGCGGCTTGCAGTGTATATATATAATGTGTTATGGAGGCGGCTCGCAGTATGTAGAATGTTGTGTTATGGAGGCGGCTCGCAGTATGTAGAATGTTGTGTTATGGAGGCGGCTCGCAGTATGTAGAATGTTGCGTTATGGAGGCGGCTCGCAGTATATAGAATGTTGCGTTATGGAGGCGGCTTGCAGTATATAGAATGTTGTGTTATGGAGGCGGCTCGCAGTATATAGAATGTTGTGTTATGGAGGCGGCTCGCAGTATATAGAATGTTGTGTTATGGAGGCGGCTTGCAGTATATAGAATGTTGTGTTATGGAGGCGGCTTGCAGTATATAGAATGTTGTGTTATGGAGGCGGCTCGCAGTATATAGAATGTGTTATGGGGGCTGTTATGGAGGCGGCTCGCAGTATATAGAATGTTGTGTTATGGAGGCGGCTTGCAGTATATAGAATGTTGTGTTATGGAGGCGGCTTGCAGTATATAGAATGTTATGGAGGCGGCTCGCAGTATATAGAATATTGTGTTATGGGGGCGGCTCGTAGAATGTTGTGTTATGGGGGTGGCTCACAGTATGTAGAATGTTGTGTTATGGAGGCGGCTCGCAGTATATAGAATGTTGTGTTATGGAGGCGGCTTGCAGTATATAGAATGTTGTGTTATGGAGGCGGCTTGCAGTATATAGAATGTTATGGAGGCGGCTCGCAGTATATAGAATATTGTGTTATGGGGGCGGCTCGCAGTACGTAGAATGTTGTGTTATGGGGGTGGCTCGCAGTATGTAGAATGTTGTGTTATGGGGGCGGCTCGCAGTATGTAGAATGTTGTGTTATGGGGGTGGCTCGCAGTATGTAGAATGTTGTGTTATGGGGATGGCTCGCAGTATGTAGAATGTTGTGTTATGGGGGCGGCTCGCAGTATGTAGAATGTTGTGTTATGGGGATGGCTCGCAGTATGTAGAATGTTGTTATGGGGGCGGCTCGCAGTATGTAGAATGTTGTGTTATGGGGGCGGCTCGCAGTATGTAGAATGTTGTGTTATGGGGATGGCTCGCAGTATGTAGAATGTTGCGTTATGTTGGCAGTATTTCAAATTTCAGGTTTACCTTTTTATGGTAACAGACTGCTCAGATTATAGAACTTGAGCTACTGTTGTGAGGCTGGAAAACACCCAATCTCCCATAGTCTCGGAAATGCATTTGGGCTAGTCTGTGTTTTATGGGTGTGTTTGTTATCGGTGTGTCAGTGAGCCTAAACGATGGTTAACTATTTCAAAGCATAATGTATTTACAGAGATAATTCCAGTTACATGGATTAGCGTTCCAGAAGAGATGAAAACACCTTCGTTCCATCGCCCAGTCCAAGTTCTATCTGAAGCCTTATCCTTCTTATCTGATGTCCCTTCCCCTTGTTGAAGGGGAGAGAGGGCATGGAGGGTGGACTGGGTGAGGACACCGGGTAGGGTAACCCTTTACAGGTCTAAGAAGGCGAAGGCCAGGAACGCTGTCCTCTGCACTCCCCTGTGTGTGTATGAAATCATGCGTATGCACAGTGCTTACACAGATCCCACTTGACTCTCATGATTACGTGACTGTTGACACTGGAGAGTTTTTACCAGGACAGCGAATGACAAAGCTTGCCTAAAGCTCCCCCCTTTGCCAACTTTATTCAGCCTGCAGGTTATACATAAGGAAAAGTAGTAATCTAAAAAAATAAATAAACAGGGCAGCCAAGTTGGGAGGACATGCCTCTTAAAGCAGCCATGTCACTTTTGTTTTTTTTAACTACCACCCTGCTTGCAATGTGCAGGCAACTCAAATTCATTTAAGTGTGAATTGTCAGGTATTCAATGTGAGATAACACAAATCTCAGTTTTGTGGCCAGACTTTTATTTGAAATCTGCCATTCTGGCCAAATTTTGAAATTCATTTGAAATTCACAGCTATAGTGTGTAAAGGACCACACCCGTCCCCTGAAGCACTTCAGCTTGCTTAATTGTGTTATCCATGAAAGGTGTGTCCTGTTTTTGTCAGTGTCCCTTTAACCTGATCAGTAAAGGAAGCAGTTTCATGGTGTCTGGATTCTGTTTCACATTAACTGTTAAGACGTGAAGCAGACAGGCCGGACTTTCTGCTTTCAGTCAATCTCCTCATAGCCTTCGGTAAAGGCTGGCCGGCTCGTTCTGGCTATTCCCTGCATCACATACAGTGACTGGCTGCTATTGAAGGCAGTTGTGGTACATCTTGCGCATTAATACACACTGTATCCATTCAGAGGTTTCAAACACTGCAGGAATCTGTTGGCTTCAGTGGAATTTCATGTTACAATGCACAGTATGTCCCTCTGGGGGTGATACAATGGACTCTCACCCACGTCAGATTGCTATCCTAATACCTCCACACTGAGGCCTTTCTCAGCGTTTGTTTATTTCAGATTTCACAGGGCAGGAGATGGGAGCTTCCTTATATGTGCTTATTGTAGAAAGATCACATCTGCTTGCTGTGTGCTAGGTGTGGTACGCGTGTCGCAGGGCTCGTAACAGTGTCTACACAGCAAGAAAGCTGCCGTGCTTTACCAGCATTCCTTGCAACTCTGTGGGGGACATTCAATAAACACCAGATTGCAAAATACAGGCTCGCACAGGCAGGCTGGCGGCGACATACAGGCTTCATTGATCTCCTGCTAAAATTCAGAGTTTAGTGAACAACTCTAGTTTATCCAATGCCATAGGTTTTATTGAATACCAGTTGGGAAATTAAAGGAGAGCTATCCCCTCAAAACTATATATTTTTTTAATATAATGATCATTTCATCAAGTTTTGCTAGGAAGCAGATTCTTTGTTTAATGAAGTATATGTTTAAAAAAAAGAAAGAAAAAAAAAAAGTAACTGTTTAACCCCAAAGATTTCCACACAATGGTTTGTATTGGCCCTGGATATATTTGTATAATGTTATCATATCCCCTCTCAGGCGACGTTTTTCTAAACTAAATAGGTTTAAATTTGTTAACCTTTCTTCATAGCCGATATGTTCCATTCCTTTTATTAATTTTGTAGTCCGCCTCTGCAGTTTTTCTAGTGCCATAATATCCTTCTTTAGAACAGGTGCCCAAAATGGCACAACATATTCAATATGGGTTCTTACCAGTGATTTATAAAGAGGCAAAATGATATTCTCATCCTGAGAATGAATGCCATTTTTCATGGATGACAATACCTTACTGGCCTTAGCCACTGCTGATTGACATTGCACATTGTTGCATAGTTTGTTGTCTATAACAATTCCCAAGGATACAGTATAACAGGATACAGTAGTTTCCATGTCTGTATCCTGGCTTGTCTTTGCTATGTGGGGGAAGCCATTTTTAAGTCCTTTGCTCAGAAGAACTGTTTATCTGATCAAAGACCGCAATGGTAACCGTGTGCACAATCCCACGGATCTCACACTTCCGTGTGACATCTGGGTTGCTCTCCCAATCTATACCTTTGTAGCACAATGTTTTATGCTCTTTAAAAGAGTGTTTGTTACCTGGCATTACACTTCCTATGGTTTTTGGTCAGATAAATGGTGCCTACAATCAGACATGTCTTTGGTTTCTACAGAATTGGGAGCTCCATTTAATAGTGTAAACATGCTGCGTTTTCCTTTAATCTTGTTGCGATCTGCTTGCAATGTTGCTGTAAACAAGGTAGTGCAGTAATGATGGTACCTGGGGAATTCTGGAGCGCAGCACTTGGCAATGTAAGAGAAAATAGCACTAATCGCCTGAGGATGCCACAGTGGCTCTCCTTTCTGATTAGACTTTTACATTTGAAAGAAACTTTGAGATCTGAACATGATGTTCACTAAAAATTGAATTGTAGTCAACTGCAAACCAATCTGCAAAACCTAGGAAATAAAATCCCTATTTAGAAAAAACGATCTAAGGACAAATATTCTGAATCGGCTATTTTGGCCTAAACACTTCAATTTACTGTTTAGTAAACATACCCTTAAATTCGGGGGTTGTGTATTTCTAATTTAATTTTTTTACCTGGAATCCAGAACCAGTTGACTGTCCTGGGACTGCCTTCCATGCCTCCACCTAACGTCTCTGAGGGCCTCATGGGGTCAAATCAAAGGCTTCTCCTAAAGAATAATTTGATTGGACTGTTGTGTGGTCGGCATGGGGAGGGTGTGAAATTAGTTTAAAAAAAAAAATAGACACTATTGAGGATATAGGGAGACAGGAAAAATATTTCCTGGCTCAATATTCCGTTGCCAATGTGCAGTGCACGCTGACGCTGGATGTATTTTTATGCCCAGAATTGACCTCTTACTAACTGCAAGTCCCAGGCTGCATAGTCACATGTGCTGATAAAGGATCACTATAGGGTCAGGAACACAAACCTGTATTCCAGACCCTATAGTGTTAAAACCACCATATAGCCCCCTATGGCCCCTCATGCCTCCATAAATATAGCAAAATCTTACTGTATTCAAGCCTGAAGCTGTAACTCTGCATGCTGTTTGCCTAAAAAAAAACAGGCAGTCTGCTTACATCATCCAATCACAATGCTTCCCCATAGGATTGGCTGAGGCTGACAAAGAGGCAGATCAGGGGCAGAGCCAGCATGATTCAAACACAGCCCTGGCCAATCAGCATCTCCTCATAGAGATGAATTGAATCAATGAATCTCTATGAGGAAAGTTCAGTGTCTGCATGCAGAGGGAGGAGATACTGAATGTTTGGATGCATTTTAGGCATTTTGTCTCCAGCGTTTGTCGGTTCAGTGACGGACCTCTGTATATAGACATTATTTCACTGACTGGCTGTGTTTAAGCTTTTAATTACTAAATGGGGTGTAGTAACACATTGCAAGCTGTCTCAAATACGTGGACACGCCACTTAATAGGTGAGCAATTCAATGTATCCTTTACCTTGTGCTAGAGGTTAAATGGTACACTTAGCTTAGTGGCGTACGTGCACTCCCACAATGCGTGTGTCCAGTCCCAGACTGCTGTGCGCATGGCCTCATTAGACTATACTAAGCTGTGTGCATTGTTACATGTATAGAGGGATATAGACCGAGCACAAACTAAGAAAGTAATGGTGGGGAAAAAAGCGATTGGAAACCCCTTCCACCTGAAGTCAGTGGATAGTCAATATATGGTTAAAGGGACTCTATAGTCATCAGAACAATACAGCTTAATGTATTTGTTCTTGCGAGTATAGTAGTGAATTCAGACTTTTTGCAGTAAACACGGTCTTTTCAGAGAAAATGCAGTGTTTACATTACAGCCTAGTGATACCTCCACTGGTCACTCCTCAGATGGCTGCTAGAGGTGCTTCCTGGGACAGTGCTGCACACTGTGACTGACATTCAGTATCTTCACCCTCTGCATGGAGACACTGAACTTTTGTCATAGAGATGCATTGATTCAATGCCTTGCCTCCTTGAGTATCTCATCCAACCAAATGCTTTCCTGTGAGAAAGCATTGGAATTGGATTGGCTGAAAGCTTCAATTCCGATTGTCAGCCAAAAAGGCGGATAGTGGGCGGGACCTGCGCCTGCAGATCTGTGAAGATATTGTCAGTCTTAACCCTTTTTAAGGGAGGGCAAGCCACCTAAATGTTTGTGTTCCTGACCCTATAGTGTTCCTTTAAACAAAGATCTGCACACCAGTCAAGCCATAAGACTTGCTTTTCCCACAGAAATCTCAGATTTGCAGTGATGTTACTACCACAAAGGATTCTGGGTGGGAATATGCACATTAGTTAAACACAGAACCATCTTTTTGCCTCATTCCATTTTAAACATGGATTCCTTGAAGTTTAGGTTTGTTATACAACAGCTTTGAAACACAACTTGGGAAGAGGTGCAAAGCCAGTGAACCACCCATGGACAGCTGTTTCGTTGTGAATGCAAATTATGAGTATAAGGTTGGTGTTGGCTTGGCGTTCCTTGCGGAGCTCAAACCAAGAATGGACATGTTTTGGAGATATTTGCTAGCCGATGTGACAGTATAGATCACTATATGAACAGCTTCTTGTCTTAGGGTGAACGGTCTTTAATACATTATATTCTGTCCATCTAGTTACAGATAGTTGGATACATGAGCTCAGTGTAACCAGTTTCCATTAGAAGACTGTATGTAACAAACCTGTGTGAGTGGGCAGCCGTTAGCTACTGTTTATTTCTGTTATTTGTAGTGATAAAGAGGATTATTGCAGTATTTATCACAGAAGATAAGCAAGCCTTCACTTTACATTATCTTCCTCTTCTGTTGATTTTTATTGAGTTTGATAAGATCAGTCAGTATGGCTCCACGTTCAAGGAGGAAGATTCCTAATAAATATTTCAGCTTCGGGAATTCATAATGGCTTTTTTAATTGTAAACATGAAACTCAATAAGGCAGAACTGTCACTTTCCAAAGATTTTTAGATATACCGGTATACATATTTATATATATTTGTTTAAATATTTTTTAATTTTAAAATAAAATGAAATTTAGAAATTAATTACTCTTGTCCTGTAACTTAGCTCCCTGGCAATCATTGTTATATGTTCTGCAGAGAAAAGAGAAATTATACATGGGAGATTTCTAAATGGGTTCCTAAGAGTGTTTTAAAAAGTGTCTGCTCTTCTGTACATAAATTCCACCATTTGTCAGAAATCTCAAATCCAAAAAAGTCTACCAAATACAGAGTGGCAGAAAAAAAGAAAAATGAACAACACTTTTTGGACAAAAAGTGATGTAAAGGCTGCTAAAGGAACACTATAGGGTTAGGAACACACACCGACCCTAAAGTGTTAAAAACACCATCTAGCCCCCCCTGCCCCCTAAATATAGCAAAATCTTTCCTTTATTGCAGTCTGCTGCTCCTGGCTCTGCCCCTGACCTGCCTGCTTGGCTGACATCATCAGATGTGTTGCTCAAAGCCAATCACAATGCTTTCCCATAGAATAAGCTGAGCTTGTCAAGGAAGCAGATCAGGGTTTAGAGCAGCACAACCCAAAAACAGCCCTACCCAATCAGCATCTCCTTATAGAGATACATTGAATCAATGCATCTCTATGAGAAAAGTTCAGTGTCTCCATGCAGAGCGTGGATACACTGAATGTCAGTCATCGTGTGCAGCACTGCCTCAGGAAGCACCTCTAGCAGCCATCTGAGGAATGGCCAGTGGAGTTATTTCTAGGCTGTAATATAAACCCTGCATTTTCTCTGAAAAGACAGTGATTACTGCAAAAAGCCTAAAGGGACTGATTATACTCACCAGAACAAATATAATAAGCTGTTGTTGTTCTGGTGACTATAGTGTTCCTTTAAATCTGTTTCTGTCACTTGCAAAACTCAAAAACTACACTCAAGGCACTAAAACAGTAATATATTTAATTCCTGCTCCCACCACAGAAGTCTGCAACACTTTGATAAATCTGTCTCGTTGTATCTGGTCTTTGATAAATCTGTTCTATTGTATCTGGTCTTTGATAAATCTGTCTCGTTGTATCTGGTCTGTGATAAATCTGTTTCATTGTATCTGGTCTTATAGTGCATTGTGTGTCCTGGCTGTGCATGGACTGAATGGCCTATTACTAAATTGTTTAATATTTAGTATATATGTGACTTTTAATCTTTTTTTTTTTTTTTTTTGGAATGGTACACCCCACACCACTAAAGTACTTAAGCTCGCTGAAAAGATCTGTATGTGAAGGTTGTCCTATTTTTTTTAGTTCTAAATAAAAAGTGTGAATTTCGATAGAATTTAGCACATTTATAATTTAAAGGGACATTCCATTGATCAAATACTAAATAAATAAAAAGTGCTGTTTAGTCGATCTACCCCGGACAGACAAAATTGTGGGGTTTTTTTTTTCATTGGAGTTGTATCTAAAACTGTTTGTAAAATCTGCAGATCTTTTTTCTGCAGCCTTTACAATCCCTCCCCTTCTAACCCACACAGTCTTTTTGTTGTCTATCCAATCACAGACTTCCCAATGCAGCTCAATGAGAATTTTGAAAGACATGTGCTTTGGGCAATTGGGAAGGCTGTGATTGGACTGCCACAGCAAGTCTGGGTGGGATTAGAAGGGGCAGCGGGCCTGCAGTGTGAGCAGACGAGATCTGCAGGATTTGCAAACTGTTTTAGATATACCCCAATTAAAAAATACATAAAAAATTGCATGCTTTCATGGGGTATATCTACTAAACAGTGTTTTTTATTTTCTGTACTGTACCTTTAAACAGATTGAGTTATTAATCCTGTGTTTGAGTTGCTGCTGCATGGGGTCCATTAGTGGAAGTGTTTGCCAGGTCCCATATACGAGGAATAAGAGTAGATGGGTCACTAGCATCCATTCAATTTTAATGAACTTACATAGAAAGGAGACCTGATCTGGCAGCTCACACTGTACAATCCCATTACGGTTTAAACCAAGGCCTGTCTGTTACCCGGTGTTTCTTCATTTTCCCCAATTTATTTTTGTTTTTATCTGCTTATTCCATTTAATGCAGTTTTGGTTCTTATAAAGAGCACACAACTATTGCAGCTAAGGAAATGTATCTCAATGTTCATTTCTGTTGCCTTGGTTATATGAATATATCATATTATCATCTTCTGCTCTTTTTGGCATTAATCATGGTGTGTGTTCTGGCACAATGCAGTCGGTACACAGAAATTGCAGAATGCAGTGATGTACTAGAAGGAAGGCTAATTAGGAAATCTAGTGCAATCGCTGGGCTCGCTTGTGAACTATTTGCTGGATTTGATTGGCTCATTCAAAGTTAATGTTCTCTACAGTTTCTGATTGGACAATTTAATGCCATGTCCCATAAAGCTCACGTTTTCGGGGACATACCTGTGATATCACTGTTTGTTAATGGAAAACACTCTAACAACATATTTGTAATTTTGGAGTATTCCTTAACTCTCAAAACATGATACCACTGTGGTGGTTATGGTGCCCCGTGTGCCGTGCCAATATCCATGTGAAATTTGTCAAACTCTTTGACAACTTAACTGGGTTCTGCAGTGGAATCCAGAAGCAGGGCATGTGATCACGGGGGCTCGGCAAGAATCAGGAAGCTATCAATCTGTGCTAAAATGGTTTAAATCCTTACCATGCGATGGCTCCAAGACCCTCCTGATGGTGGGCTGTAGTGATTATGGCTCTATTTTAAAATAACAAACCAGAACTATCCCTACTGTTCAGGGATTAACAATCTGTGCAGAGAGGTTCCCAACATTGTTATACCATGGATCTCACAAACCATTTGTTAGATGACAATACAGACCTTTCCACGTAGGGCTATATACTAAGCAGTCAGCCGAGACACTATCATATAACCTTTCTATAAGGCTGAAACACTTCATGGGAAAGGTAGCTGGTCATCCACAAACTGTGCGTTCAACTACAGTAAAAAGAATACTTGCACCAAAACAATTTAGCTTGAAGGAGTGCATCTACTGAACTTACTAAGATATTTGACATTTTGTTCTGTGGGCTAGTAGCACCTGACCTTGGAACTCTATTCTGACAGCCAATGTCACGGCCATGTGTTTAAAAAAAGTATTTTCATCCTCAAAAGCCTTACAATAAACTGCTGCTTTCAAAAAACAGGCCCCCCTCCCCTAAATGAATTGTGTTAGAGGGGTCTGTGGCAAGCTTGCTGGGTTTGTACTCTCTTGGACTGATGGGAAAGTGGACGTTTTTGACCTCTGCAATTATAATAAAAAAATAATAAAAAAATAAATAAATACCAAATTCCACATTTTCATTAGTCAGGTACACAGTATTACAAAATAGCCAGATATCCACATCACATATTTGTGCACAAGGAAAATAGCATATACCTAAATCCCATGGATTCCGCAATAACTGAACATCGATTGCGGACCACCCCTCGCGTTCTGAAGGAAAAATCGCATATACTGTCCTGGTACCTGCTGTGGGGACATGCACTAATAATGTACTTTCTGGTAATAAATTAATCAGAGGTGAACATTTTTAAATAGATGTGGACTGGTATTATGCAAGATAGACTGGGGTAAATATTACCCCGAGAGCTGGCAGTGTGAGACAACTGGAATTTGACCCTTTGTTTCTAAAGCTCCTGCCACGTTACTGATTCACACTCTGCCACTGGATCTCACTGCGTATGAGGAATGCCTGACAAATTATGACAAATTACAAAGACTCAGCCAGACATAGCTGGAAATATTAAATATAAGAAATATTGTCCAATTAATAAATCATCAGCCAAACCTGTATTCACCTTTAATGGTGTATTGTGGGGGTGCCAACTGTTAGTGTTCTCCTGGTGAGTGCCACTGGATACAAGACACATCTCCAGTTCTCCTGTAATCCCAGATCTCCTCCCTTACAGCTGAAATCTGTCACAACCTTTCGGTTTTGGAAAATGTGAACCTTTTTTTTAAAATGTATTTATTTATTTTAAGCCAATGTGACTGTCAGACTAATATTAAAGTGCATGTTCTAATCGAGGGTATCCTATGACTGCCCAAACATTGACTGATCTCTTCTTCCTGCGTGAGTAAGCTCCCCATGGAAGGGGGTAGTAGTTTATTGATCGTGGTTAAGACATTTGATATTGGATGACAGCGAATGGGATACATTTAAAGACTTAATGTGATGTATTTTACATTTTATCTATACTTGAACACAGTCATAAAAAATGTCTTCTTAATTAGAATCTGTACGGTGCTTTATGAAGAGAAGTATTTATTTACTGTTTAGAAATGGTCTCCTGCTTATGGGTTCTGGTAATGGAGTTGGTTTGAAGACTACCAGCAGTGTGCGTTTCTAGATCACCCTATCCTCCAGTTCCTCTTAGGGGTGACCAGAATTTTCTAAGAAAAGATAGATGGTGCATAATGGGGGAGTTTTCAATTCATCCCTGGTTTACCAGGGCCACGGTCACACTGCAAGCCATGAGCTTTGAATTATTCTCCTTTATATTCTCATCAAGCTGCTAATATTAAATATTCTTCACTCAAAATAAGTAGACATTGTTCTCCTCCATTGTGCTGGTTAGGGTTCACCGTTAATGTCCCCTTAATTGCTCTACCAGTTGTGCATTAAAGCAGCTCTTTCACCAAAAGTGATTTGATCAAATTTGCTTCTATATAGCTCTCTGTCTGAATCTCTTTAATCTCCTGTTTGTGAAATGCTTTAGGGACTACTTTTTCTAATGTATCTCAGTCAAGTTGACTAAATTTGACAATCGGCAGCACTTAAGGTTCAGTTTCAGTTAACAATCAAACTTGTCCACAATCCATTAATAAAATGGATCTCACAAAAGGGCAAACAGCAGACATGGCTGCACCCATGTATTTATATTCGGCACAAGGAAGAAAAGATAGTAAATGTAAATAAACTAGTAAGTAGCCGTGGGGGGGGGGGGAAGTATAATCATTACCATAAAATGGGCAAAGCAAAATAATTTAACTGAAATAAATAAATGAGCAGACGGCTTCAAAGCCAGCGGCTTGTTATACGGTGCATATACAGGATGAGAAATAGGGACACTGTCTGCTTTAGCATTGATATCTTTTTTTCAGATTTACTAAGGACAGCGAGCTGCAAGGACTGTTATCACAGCCGTTATGTAGTCGCTCTCTGGTTTTTAATGGTAAAAATGAACTTGAATTGTAATGTTTTTACCAATTTCCTTGCAGTACAGCGCGGTGGACACAAATCCTCTCTCCCTCTATGTGATGCACCCATTTTGGAATTCTATAGTCAGAGTGAGTATTTCTTGGCTCTGTAGTGTGTGAGTCTAAACCGCAGTATCTTCTAAAAGCTGATCTGTCTCTTTATCTCCCAACAGTTTTTCCCAACATGGCTGGCTCCAAACCTCATCACCTTCAGTGGGTTTTTGCTTCTGGTTTTCAATTTTTTCATGATGGCATTTTTTGACCCAGATTTTTATGCCTCGGGTAAGTTTGTGTTTTGACCTTTACCGTGACCTTTAAGCCACCAGTTGCCCACGGTTTGTGCAGTTCGCTTAAATGGTTGAAATAGCACATTCATCACACTTGATTTTTATTGGTTTATTTTGTTGTCGAGGTTTTGCCTCTTTCATTGAATCCTTGTGGTAATGCTGTCCAGCCTTTTCTTTTCTGAAGTGCAATTCTCCTTTGTCCTTCGCCGTAAAGGGGATCTGTCACCTCTTAGCTGAGCCGCTGCAAAACATGTGCAGTGGTCGCTATGTCTGGAGAGCAGAAGGACTGCCTGTGGTTGGTCTCTCCTGCTCTCCGTTATCAATCCGTTCCTCAGCACAGACTATACCGGAGAATTGATTGACAGGTTGCAGAAAAACAACATATTTTTAAAACGTTTTTTTTCTCTTAATACATACATTTGTTGAGAAGATTGCTAGCATTATGTATACAAGAAATGTTATTGTTGTTTTTTAACATGACAAGTAATAGCATAGAATAGTAAATAGTCATATAATGCGTGAATGTACACGATACCAGTGTCCCGGCACATAGTGTGTCTGGGTTTATGTGATGCTGTCCGTCTCTGTGTAATTGACTTCACTTTATTTGTTGTTTCACACAGCTCCAGGCCATGAACATGTCCCCAACTGGGTGTGGATTGTTGCTGGTCTGCTTAACTTCACAGCCTATACTCTAGGTGAGTCTGTGAGCGAGGATTTGGGGACTGGCTGAATGACTCTTACATTATGTAACAATGCGCAGACTTCAGGAGACTCCATGGACGCTGAGTGTGTGCTTGGCTGTGCCGATCGCTGCACACAGCTCTGTTTAGAAAGCTGAACTAGTCTTTATATAAATTGATAGTCAGTGCATTCTCTGTTTGTGAGACTGTGATTGGAGGAGGAACTTTACCCGATGGGGGGGGGGGGGTTCATACGAGACGACCCCACAAACACGAGACTCCTGATTGGTGGAACCTCTTCCTGGTGAGGAAGTAGGATCTTCCTGGAGCTGCAGGCAATTCCTCTAAGCTTTGCTATATAGAGATGTTGGTGATTTGGAGGTGTGTTTATTTAATGCATTGTGCATTTGTAATATAAAAAAAATAAGTGGATCTGTTTCACTTATTGATTCCATTTAAATGGTGTTCACTTACTTTAAACTCCTTTTAAATGCATTTAGACGACTACTATCCACCCCCTGATGTCTATTTTCTCGGTTTTGGTCCATGTGAACGAGATGACCACCAACTTGTGGTCGACTGGCACTTCAAATGGCTTCGGGAGTTCGAAGTGCCGCCTCGAAAGTTCAAATTGTGGCCATACGCAAAAAGGCACACATAGTGGTTTTAACCAGGATTTGATACAGGGGCCATAGTCACAGGGCAAGAGGCTGGCAAGTATGCCCCTCCAAGAACCTGTGACAAGGTCCAGTTTGTCACAATGCAAATAGGGTATTATTCTATTTTACAGTAAAAAGGGTTGGAGAAACCCTTTAATTATTTTAAAATGGTTTAATTTCTTACTGGAGGTCTGCCTGGAGCTACTCCCAAGCTCCATCACTGCCGGAGTTATGGAAGTCCCTAAGCAGAGACTTCCGTTGGCTTTCTTGGGCTAATCCCTGCAATCAGCGGATGCTTTCAGAAGCAGTACTTGGACCCCAGGTAAGATGGAGGGGGTGAGGATGCCATGACTTCCCTGGCACCATAACCACTGCAGCACGCTGTAGTGTTGATGGCACTTGGAGTGTTCCCTTAAGTCTCATAAACAGGCTTGTACACTCACTGCTTTTAAAGTAAAGCTCGGAAATCTAGGCTGCCCCCTAGTGGTGATTACAGGGTAATGCCATTCTTCTTTAGAGTAGAGATTGTAGCTGTATTAGTCCAGCGATGCAGGTGTAAAATAGCAGATTTCTCTTTCTTAACTCTAAATTTTTTCTGAACAAAAACAGCACATACAATTCAAACCGAATCACAACTCAACAACTGGAATTCTGTGTGTTGTTTTTGCTCAGAAATGCTTTAGCCTTGAGGAAGGGAGGTTCTCCCGGAAGCTTGTCCAAAATTCTGTTAGTCCAATAAAAAAAGGTTTTACAAGATGAATTCCTTCTGTTATTTTCCATTATTCATAAAAAATGCTAAGCTGAAAGATTTGGAATTAAACACTTCAGGCTGAAGAAAAAAGTGTCTCAAAATAATATTTATAAACTATCAACAATACTTCAACAATTTTATAAAATCTTAATATATTCAATAAAAAAACATTCAGAAGATTATATAAATATATATATTTTTTACCTCACGTTTGATAACCTAAGTTTATTTCATATCTTATTAGTTTGAGTCCTGCGTGAGAATATATGTTTCTTTAGTCCAATAGTTCCCCCTTCCTAAGTCTTTATTTTCTGGTTTCCTGTAATCACGTTTTAAAATTCAAAGTGACTTTGCACCCATTTTCTCCCCTAAACTTTTCTTTAGGCTGGCAAAAATCCAGGCTCAGCTGGTAATTAAATTAGACTGGGCAGTCTACCTGAACGCGGTTACACAGATATAAGGAGGGAAAAGGGACACAAAATATAGAATAAGATGTAGGTTAGAAAACGTCAGGTGACAATTATTTTTGTGAATGTTTGTTTTTATTGGGTATGTGTATAATAATATATATATTTTAAATTATAGAAATAAAAGTTAAGTGTTATTTTGAGGCTCTTTAAAAAAAAATAAAAACATTTCTTTCAGTTTAAGATGAGGGCTAAAACCACTAGGTCTCAGTGGTGGACCATCAGTTAACAAGGCTCCGGGTCCTTTTTATAGTCAAACATTCCAGGCTGAATTATTAATTATATAGATAAAGCTTTCAACATTAGAAGTGCAAAAACAATTAATTGTAATAAATAAAGATACTGTAGTTTGAAGTTTCTGCTTACTGACAATTTTAGACTGTGCAGCTTCTGCCGTGATATCTCCCCAAACCAGAAAGCCATCACGCCAGTTAAACTTGCTTAACTTGCATCGGAATGATATCGTTATGGTGCAAGGAGGTTCCCGGGTGCCAACTTACCTCAAGTCTTGAATCCATCACCCGTTAACTCTTTCCACATATTTCTGATGGACTTGAGAAAAATGTGCTCCTCTGTCCGAGGTTTCAAGTCTCAGACTACAGTGCTTGTTTGTAGTAAGAGCAAACAGGCACCAGATTCATGACTTTTATCATTGCGGTAAGCTGGCGCCTGGCACCTTCATTCTGATTATGTTGTAATGGTTCCTGAAGTGTCCCTTTCAAGTTTTATTTTAAAATTTATTTAAAAAGATAGTGGGCAGTAATCTAAGAGGGAAAAGTGAAACTTCTAACTTTAAAAATATATTTACGTTTGTTCCATTGTATTTTGAACAAAAAGAGAAACAATACTATTCAGGGTAGGACATTATGGAGCAAAACAAAATCCACTGAGTAAGCATAACTGTAACGGAATCATACACAGGCTCATTGACGTTACGTCAACACCAAGAAGAGAATTTGCGTCTGGTGCGTGAGCCTTGAATGGCTACCTTACTCCTTAACAGTTTTGTGTTGATTGTAGGTCCTGCTTTCTCCAGTAAACCTATCTGAATTTCACACTGCAAAAAAACAACAAAAATTCCATAATTTAGGATAACATTTTAAACCATAATTGTCTACATCAAAAACTATCAGCTAAATTTAGATTACAAATGAGCTGGACTCAGAAGAACAGACTAGCGATGTATAGAACTATATCGCTGTGATCTGGGAAGAACACAAAAGCTATTTGATTTTGGATTTATGAAAACATTGTAGACATTTCTGTGCTTTTTGTTGGCTTTTATGTAAAATCGGTCAGTCTTTTTTTTGGTTTTTTTTCAGCAGTCACTTTGCATGAACTTATTGAATTTAGACAGAAAAAAGCTGACCGCTGCGCATAGACCTGGGCAGTATATGTGTTTTAGATATTGTGTGCATGGTATGTTCCGCATGTAACGCATTGCTTTGTTCTTTGCAGATGGAGTAGATGGAAAGCAAGCACGCAGGACTAACTCCAGCACACCACTTGGGGAGCTCTTTGACCACGGCCTGGACAGCTGGGCCTGCATATACTTTGTGGTGACGGTGTACTCTATTTTTGGCCGTGGAGAAGCAGGCGTCAGTGTGCTCGTACTTTACCTTCTCCTTTGGGTGGTACTGTTCTCTTTCATCCTATCCCATTGGGAGAAGTATAACACTGGAATACTGTTCTTACCCTGGGGATACGACTTGAGCCAAGTGGTGAGTATCCTCCTTTAGTTCCAATACTGAGGTTAAAACTGGGTCGGACTGTCGTAGTGTAACGTGCTCAGGATTGATGGTTCTGCACACTTAGAATAGTCTCCAGTGACTTATGTCAACCGAGCTTCTTATGATCGAAGACTGAGCAGTTTATTGAAACGTATAAATCCCATAACTGGTCTCACAGTTCCTTCTGTCTGAGCATTACACAGTAAACGATAGGTGTGTTTAGTGATTAATCATGGCGCCCTAGAGGTATTCCCGTGGGAAATGTTCACAATTTTCTGGGGGGGCCAAGGTTGGCGGTTACTGCTATTAACAGTCTGGGCAGAGTGATGCAAGATCAGCGTATTAACGTGTAACCCGCTTGTTGATCTTCTTTCAGACCATTTCCTGTGTTTACCTAGTGACCGCTGTGGTGGGAGTGGAAGCCTGGTACAAACCAGCAGTCTTTAACCTCTTGTACAGAGATCTCTTCACTTCAATGATTGTTGGTAAGGCAGGTGGTAACTGCTTGTGGAAGTGCATGATATTCGCTGCGCACAATGCATGTCCTAGGATCTCTCCTCAGAAAGTCTCATAATGTCTGTTTTTTTTAATGTTACAGGATGCGCTGTCACGGTGACCCTCCCGATGAGCCTCTACAACGTCTTCAAGTAAGTTTTCTTCAATCCATTAACATTCTTCTCACGGTCTCCCTCCAGAATTCCCTTTTGATTCAGATTTTGTTAGCTAAGGTGCCTGTTTTGTCCCCTCTCACTGATCGTGTGTAGAGCGAGAGACTCTGCATAGCAAAGGAGTTTTACAAACTGCAATTATCGACCATTCTGAACAGCATTTCGTATGGAACAATCCTTCTTTTTGCCTCCTCCTTCCATTATTAAAAACTTTAGATCTTTTTTTATTTTGTTTTGTTTTTTAACTACTGAATATGGCCCATTGTTATGTTATTCTGTATTATAGTAGACAAACATTGTAACCTACTTGTTTGATTTATGGCTGGAGCCCTCCAACAAGCAACTGTACTTTTAACTAGTCATTGTAGAGCCCTGTGCTTGCATCCCATAATAAATTTCCATGCCAACTGTCAGGATATGGGGGCCCTGCAGGGCATGAAAGAATGATGTGTCCAAATGGGTCTGGCGCTCCTAGATGCCCCTTAGGATCATGTGCATCTTTTGGGTGGGGTTCAGAGTAGACCTGATACCCCTTAAAAAGCAGATTGACAAAGTTAGTTCATGTTTTGACAATCCTGGCATATTGTAGCAATCTAAACAGCTAAAAGTACTTAAAACTGTAATGATGTGTAATCTTGTACATTGCTTGATCAGTCCTTTTCCATTTAAAGAGCATATCGCAACAACACTCTGAAGCACAAGTCTTTCTACGAGTCCATGCTCCCGCTCATCTCCCCAGTGCTGCTCTTCATCCTGTGCACCGTGTGGGTCTTGCTGTCTCCATCAGACATCCTGGAAGCCCATCCAAGGCTCTTCTACTTCATGATGGGCACCACCTTTGCGAACATCACAGTAAGTACAGTGACTACTGTGGTGGGCGCACAATATTTCCAATTATTATTATTAAAATGTTTTAAGATGGTAATGCCATTTTATCTTCTTTAAATCACTGTCACTAAACCACCCCCCACACCTTCTCCCTATCTCCTGCCTAAGACTAATGGATTTCCCCTGCTATGGTTCCTGGGGGAGACGTTGAGCATTTTCACAGTATCTGCTCCTACAACAAGGACTATACCATGACTTCCTTATTTAGGAATGATGGTATCTGGGTACTCCTAGTGTGTTGCAGTATTAGTAAGTGTGCACATCTATTGCTTTGTATTAAAGATGATCTCCTAATGCACACCAGTTGCAAGCTATGATTAAACAAATGGAAACCCATGCACAGCAGAGCCATCTGCCATATTTCCATTCAGTTGATAATGTTAAAGGAAATTCATGCATTTAAAAGCATCATTAGCAAAATACAAGGCTTGCATTAACGTATATAGTGTGCTTTGTCTGTACCAGCACAACCAAGCATGAAATGATGATAATTAAAAAATAAATCAATTGATAATTGGAAGAACAAAAAAAAAAAAAGACAACTCATTACTAATTTTTAGGTACCTGTCAGGTTGTACAACAATTTCCCAAGTAAGATTTCTGCTTCTTTGGCATAAATTCTGTATAGGTTAGAAATGCGGTTTATGTCATGTTTTGTTGCTAAGTGATCATTGATCAATACCTATATTACAGTATGAGCTTCAAAGGATGTACCATAGTGTGATCTGTGCCTTTTTCCATGTGAGCCAATTGCGGCCCTTGTTACCGTGTGAGCCCGTGCCGGCTACATTTGTTCGCTGATTGATGTTTGTGTTACAGTGCCAGCTGATTGTTTGTCAGATGAGCAACACTCGATGCCAGCCGCTCAGCTGGTTGCTTCTACCTCTTGCCCTGGTCGTAGCCGTTGTCCTCTCAGGATTTGCCCAAGAAACGGAAACTCTCCTACTGGCTCTGCTGACGGGACTGGTTACTGTGGCACATATCCATTATGGAGTAAGAGTGGTAAGTGATCTGTCATTATGTTTTCTACTCTAGAATTAATGTATTTTGCAGGAGTCTCTGATCAGCAGACTAATACGTAAATCATAAATGAGGAGTTCGTAACCTGTGAGGTGTGCCTACCCTGGGGTGATGCAAAGGTGTTAGTGGGGAGATGTGACATTCTTCGTTAACATTTTTTTAATTGTTTTGTTTTTATTTTTAGAATTTAGTTTAGGTACAGTCGAGTCGTGATATCTGGATTAAAAAATTTTTTTCAAAACCATCCAGATAATCAAAGATCGTATAATCGATTTGTTGGGTAAATTGAAGACTGAGTCCGTTTAGTTTAACCCTGTGCTGGAAATGACACCCACAACACTTTAAAATAATAACAAGAACAGTAGAAGAGCCGTCACACGGTATCTCCGCACTCGGTGACTGTTCTTGGCAGATTGCAATGCACAGTCTGAATGACTGCAACAATGGAATCAATTAGTCTGGTTACCTGAGAAATAGCCTACAAGATATGTATGAGAAAATACAGACACACTGGCTAATTTGTTTTGTTAAGGTTTTTTTAAGAGGCTGTATAGTCACCAGAGCTTAATGTAGTGGTGCTGGTGTCTTTAGCCTGTGCCTGCAGGTTCACCAGTGTAGATGCTGCCTTTCAGTGTTTACATTGCTGCCTAGTAGCTCCTCTAGTGGCAGTCACTCAGACAGCTGTGGTGTATTACCAAACTACATAAATTATGTACGCATACACATATAAACTCTGGTCCGTCTACTTTAACAAATATTTATTTAGAGACAAAATAGCGTCATCATACAAATAATGACATACAATCTAACTAACGGACAATAACAACCTTATAATGTCATCAGATCCCACTCACAGTTCATCATGATAAAAATTAGCCCGTGTCTGCTCAGTAGCACAGCCAAGAAGGAACAGGGAGGAATGGAAATAGGGGGAAGTGGTTATCTCTTTCCTGACTTGTAAAGGTATTGAATTAGATAATTACCATACCAAAGGGTAAAGCTTATCCCCCTGTAAGAAAGGCATACATAAGCTGGTCACCACAACACCTAATTGAGGGACTTCCCAGCTAGGTCCTGCACTCAGCGTCTCCACGCTTTGCATGGAAATGCTGTACGATTCTCCTAGAGATGCATTGATTCAAGGATATCTATGAGGAGATGCTGATTGGCGCAGTAAGGCATTGTGCCGCACATGTGCAATAGACACCCAATACTTTCCTACGGAGTGCGACTATTTCCGAACGGAGATGGAGAAAAGGTAAGTAAAATACCTCAATTCAGAGAGGGGGGCAGTTAAACCTGTAGTCCCGCATTGTAGTGTTAGAAATACATGTTTGTATTACTAACACTATATTGGTCTAAAAAAACTAATAAAACCGATTTGTATTTTACTAATCATCTACAGTTTAAGTAGCAGCTGTTCTGTGTTTCTACTAAATTCAAGCTGCAGTATAAACACTTTTAATTTTATTTATGTATTCTTTTGTATAGAAGACTGAATTGTCATTTCTGGGAACATGTGGTGTGGCTTGGCTTTCAATTACTGACTATCTCATTTTGTTTTCATTATTTTTTTCCAGGTAAATCAGTTGAGTAAACATTTCAACATTTTGCCTTTCTCACTTAAAAAACCCAATATGGATTGACTAGAGGAGGAAGAGAAAGTCGGCTTGCAATCTGCAGAGGTTTTGTAAAACAGCTTCTGCCAGCTTCGTCCATCACCACAAACAAAAAGCATTCGCCCTTTGGGTACACTGGAACCACTCACATTATCCTCAGACCATTTGAAAAGAGCAACAAAAAAACAAAACAGATTTCCTTGTGATAACGGACAGACTGCTTGATTGTAAATAGAAGACCAGTTGAATGTTCCTTGTACAAACGCCCCTCCGTCATTTTGGATTTACTATGCGTTTGTACATGTGTGCTCCTCTGCACATGATGTCTTACCGGGAACATAATGGTCACCTAGACCAGTGACCTTGCACGGGTCAGCTGACATATGAAATCTATACTTGTATGTATATGGTACATATGCCAAAGGAGTCCTCGTCTGTGTTGGTAAATCAAGTGCCATGACGTGACATGTGAGCACAAGTGAAGCTGAAAATGTCTTAAACCAAACTACATGTGTTGTGTGAAGCTCACGGATGTCTGTTACACTGCATGAAGGAGGTCAAGGTGTTTCACACAAGGCTGCGCTTTATCATTCAGCTCTTCATTTCGCCATTTCTGTTTTTATCCGTAGCGTTAAAGCAAGACGTCTGTCTACAATACACCAGAGAAGATGTTTTATGTGATATTACCTTATCTAATGTCCTTCAAATCTAGAACAACAGACCCTTTTCAAGCCATTCACACTGATCTTTCTTCTTACAGCTGATTTGTATTTAAATGAGGCAGCCATTGTCCTTTGTGAGTTTTCAGTCTGTTGCTGCAGGCCTTCGGCTGTAAGTAAGCCGAACACTTCCCAGATTTCCAGATATCTCTAATGTGGCTGGTCACACCTGGAATTTTGACGTGTGGTTGAAACCATTCGATCAACGCTTCCATTGCAACATTGGCAATTATAAAATAGAAATTTGAAATCTAAAATTATGGATATACACCTTAGATTATGTATAATTAACCATAACTTTACACCCGAGGTTTGAGAATCCCACAGATCCAACATTTGTAGCACTCAATGATCAGGGGATTTTGTGTTACTTTTGGAGGAAATAAAAATCTATGTACCAGAGATGGCCAAAATGTAGATCCCCTATTGTTGCCAACTTTAAATATTCAAATGATATTCTGCTATTCTTAAGACTGGTGAAGCATTATGGGCAGTTTTAACAGCTGGGGTTCTACAGTTTGATCACTCTGTCTATACACGCCAGCTAAACAAAGATCTGTCTCCGTCTATGTTGGAGTGCCGCCATTAGTATAGTGATGTAGACCGTAATCATGTAGATCAAGAGTGACCATATGTACAGAGTCACTGGCATCCCACAACTGCTTGGAATGGTGCAATACTGCACACATCATTTAGGGTGGGATAGCAGTGCCCGCACCTGCCATGTCCAGTTCACGAGAAAGTGATCTTCTGATCACTATATCCTTTAATGTACACATTTGCCAACATACTGTGTAAATTCAATCTTTACCTAAAGGTGAACTTTAACCACCACACATGGACAGTTATGGTGTTCAAGGCCACATTTGAAGTGCAGAAAATATTTTGCACTTATTCCCTGTTGTGTTGAATTTTCTCCTGGCATTTTCTAGGTGCATATTTTAAAGTGTGATTAGCCTCCATGTAGATAATGCATTGGGTTATTAACAGGAGAAAAAAATATAGGCCGTTCTGCAAATTATTTATCCAAATTTAGATTGTCCCTCCAACACCATTCTCTTGGTGGCAGGGCTGGCCCCTATGTTCCTTACCTTTCTTTTCTGTAGATCCCCTGTCTGGTGCTACGCTTCATTTTCTGTTGGTTTTTCCCAGTGGTGGTGGGAAGTAATAGCATGCCGATTTTCTTTGATGCCGCCTGCTTTTTGTTTTGTTTTATTTTCTGTTGCCGTGCTTGTATGAAGAGTGTATCTAAACCCATATTCATTTCTGGACAGGGTACACTTGGAGGCGCCAAGTACGGCCATTGGTATTAATGTGTAAATTAATAGTATTGATATGTATCTTAATGTGGGAAACACAAATTCATTTTGCAGATGTTTATTTGGGGGTAGATTCAAAGTCCGACCATGAGAAACTTTTGCCAAGTTCCAACTTTGTTTTTATCTTATTTAATGTACCATTTATTTATGTTTGGGTGTGGTCTCTTCATCCTATAGAAGTATACATTGTTTATCTATTGTGTGTATCTTGTTTAGGTAGGTATATGCTGTTGTTTTTGTATAAAATTAAACTGAAATATCCACAAAAAAAAGGCTGTTAGAAGTTTAAAGCTATTATGTTTGAACTTTGTTTTCGTATTTGATTTCTATATATTGTGAGACCTGTAAACGGTGGTAAATGCGGCATATTTTCAATGACTGGAGTACTTATTGGAATCCCGCCCCCTGCGCGTCTCATACTTGTTAATCATTATTAAACCTGTGATACATTTGTGGCAGGTGCTCTCATACAAGGACAAACTATTTACTATTTAAATGTTCGTTTTTAATTTTTTTTGTAAATTATAAATCACTGTAAACCAAGACTTGTCAAATGTGAAATTCAAAAGTCAATTTGGAAAACTGTTTTTGTTTTATTTTATTTTTTTATTTTTAATAACAGAAAAAAATGAAACAGTTATATCGTGTGTGTGTGTGTGCCTATTTTATTTATTGGTCGATCATGTATAAAAGGTCCATAGGCTTATGTCCAAAGAGCAATGTCTGGAAGATATGTGAAAAGTGGAGCAATCACTGGAAACAGTCCTTCTGGTTCCTTCGTGACTGCTCCATTCCTGCATTTTAACAACCAATCCAGATTTATTTATTTATAAAATATTTTACCATGAAGGCTACTTGAGATATCTCTCATTTTCAAGCACAGTATGTTCCACTTCAGCGTAGTATACCTATGGTGTCAAACGTGTACACACTCCCATAGTAACAGTGGGTGAGAAGGGTTACTTGTACAAAAAGTAATGGTATGCAACACAATTTTGGCCTGCACAAATATGCAGAACAGGGCTGGACATACCTGGTTTGGGGCAAGGACCATGTTTCCTCTTGAAGACCTTTGAAATTCAAAGCTCTTTAGATTTGGCCTCATCACGCACAGTAGGATAAACCTGAACAGTTTCCAAAAATCAGCTTTTTTTTTTTCTTTCTTTGTTATAGGGTATTGATGTGAAAAAAAACCCCAATATAAACAATTCTATCTTAATGCTGCAACAAAAAATGAAGGTCTCTGTACACTTTATGAATGCACTGCAGCAAATAATTCTCATTTATTTAACATGCATGTGCCATAGGTCCATAAACATTAAAATGGATAGAAATCATTGTGTATTGTTGCTCAGGAGGTGAATCAGGCTGTAGAGAGAATACGATTGACTGTGCTGGATTGCAGGTAAGTTTAATTATTGGACATTTTATTTATCCACACATTGGGCCAGAGGGAGTAATGGTACAGTTCATCAAAACTGGTTTTGAACCTGTTAAATGACACTTTTATGTCTCCATTTGCAGAAGCTCCAACTAGTATAAATGCTTTTCTTGATTTTGCAATAACTAATAATGTTGACGTATTTTCAAGCTTGGGTGCCAAGGTGGAAATAGTGATCATAATACGGTATTACTTGAGATTAACTCAAAAGAACAAATTTACATGGGCTCTACAAAAACGCTTAAAGGAACACTATGGGCACTTAGACCACCAAGTGGTCTGCTTGCAATTTCCATGTCACTTTAAGAGAAACTGTAATATTTACATTGCAGGGTTAAGCCTGCCTCTAGTGGCTGACTAAAAGACGGCCACTAGAGGCGCTTATTGGCCTTTCACAGAGTTGACTCCGTGAAACGACGGTGGATGTTCACGCTTTGCAGGAGGCCGTCCAGGGTCTTCTAAATCCCACAGGAAAACACTGATTCAATGCTTTCCTATGGGGAAGGCCTAATCCACGCACTTAGTTTTGTATTTTGTATTCTATAGTGTCTTTTAAAAGGCCAATTTCAACAGAATAATGGCATCTATTACAACAAATTGACTGTCAGGAACTCCTTACTGACAAAAGCACAGAGGATAAATGAAAGGCATTTAAAGAGATTCTGCAAAAATAAATTTTCACCCCAGATTAGAGGCAGTGCAAAATAACAATCACCTCGTGCAGCAAAAGAGGCAGGCAGAACTGTAAAAAAAAAAAAAAATTTAAAAAAAAAGTAGCCCCTCCTCGTCCTCCACCTACTCCCAACACCAATATGTCCCGTGTTGTCTGCCTCGGAGCAAGTAGGTAGGGCTTTATTTTCCAGACAAGGTAAGGTGGCTGGGAAGGGCTCCCCTTGACTGGAGAGGCCTTCATCCATCGAATGCTGGAACGCATGCCTGTGCTCTGCGCTCCTATTGCTTCTGCCCAATTTCTTCCTTTCTTTCTTGATTCCGGTCCAGTCTCCAACAATGGGATGTAAAATCCTCACAGGAAAATAAAAAGTGTAAACACAAAGAGTTTTCAGACTCAAGTACCGATTCATCAGGTAGTTAAACTTCTAAAGATTTGGATACTTCATCAGTGAGGATTTTGCCTTTCCCGGTGAATTTTTACATAAACTCATTAAAGAGGTTCTTTGTTTATGGAAGATAATGTAGATCCAAGCACGCATAAGAAAATAAAATACTTTTCTTTTCACTCTAACCTTAAAGATTTCATGCTCCAAGAAGACATTTCTTAACAAACACTTTAAAACTATATTTTCTATTAAGGAAGATGACCATAAGAAATTAGAAGACCTTCCAAAGTCAACTACTATGCAGCTAGTCAAAAAGACCACTCTGCCTATTGGAGACTCAAGTTGCACGATGCCATGTTCAAAAAAGATTTTTCTAACCAATGCAGCACAAAGTTAAGCCTTGATTACAGGTTCTGCTGTAGCTAAGGCACAAGGTGCTTTTCTGGATTCACTAGATAAATTATATACGTCGAAAGAAGATGCAAACGTCTGCTAAGAAATGTCATTCTGAAACTTTGCAGATTCGTCTTCAGAAGCTTTGAAACTGGTGGCCAAATACATGGATCTCACTAAAGTAGCAAGAAGGGTGGTCTGGCTAATAGGTTAGTCTATGGACTCTGCATGCAAACACTCCTTATGTGATATCCAAATCAAGCAAGGCAAACTGTGATGGGTGATCTTCCAGTAGAGAAAAAGTATCGTTGGAACAGGAGATTCTTCAATAAAAGTAGATCTTTTTTTTTTTTACAGAGATTTGTTTTGCAAAACCAGCTCACACAGCTATTAAAGACAGCCCTTTTGATAACAAGAACAAATGCAAGTTCTTGGGAAAGTGAAAAAATTATAAATTCTGACACAAAAAGTAGGTGGAAGACTCCTGGAGTATTTCAAAAAATGACATGATTTAGCAACAGACGAATGGGTCACATAGAACTTGACAGTTCTCCTTTGTTCTATCATTCAATCTCACATTTCAGAAAATCTCCATCTAGAAGTTCAAACCCGGACCAGAAAAGCGTAATTAAAGAAGTAATTAGAGAAGCGTAATTAGAGAAGTACACTCTACTTCAGATGGACCTAATCCAGACTGCTCTATCCTGAGAACATGGAGCAGAGATCAATCTGCGCTACGTCACCTAATGAATATTTGACCGGACACAATAAAAAGTTTCAGTTGGTGGTAACATTCAAAGTTCCTCTCAGCCACCGGAGAGCATGAGATACGCTCATGAAGATATGGTCTCGGTCACATACAACGTTCCCGGCCTCAACACTAGAGGAAAGTGCATGTGCTTCCTGAGGGACTTGAAGAGATTGGAGACACACTTTCAGGAGGGGAGAGCTCTGGCGCTATTTAGTCATAATTCACAGAGGAAATCTCGGGGCATGGGGATCTTATTCTCCGACCTATAATATTACCTTTATGGTACTGGAAACTGTGAGAGAGCCGCACGGCAGGTACCTTTTCACTAAGGCCATGATACAGGACCAGAAATACATCTCACTACATCCGGAGATGGACACCGGTACAACAACTGTAGGGACCCCAGACAATAGGTACGCTAAGACAATACGCCTTCTTCACACTTATTAATTAACGGACTGCTGGAGAGCACTCAATCCATCCATTCGGGACTACACGTTTTATTCTATGACTCGCAACACGTGATTACTTTTTTTTATTTATTTTTATTTATTTTTTTATGCCGTTCACCAGCCTAAAGCTCCTGACTGGATCGGACATCCTCCTGATGACCTGGTCTGATCACTGCCAACTCGAATCAATACTATCCGGTCCCACCCTGGTTGCAGCTGCAAATCCTACAGGAATATTTTACATATAATGAAACTCCTGGCATGTCTGCTCTGACACAGTGTTTAGCTAGCAAACGAGCAATGACCCAGGAGCTAGTGATCCTAAGCAAAGAGATAGCAGACCTGGAGGCGGTACCACAAGCGCACCTTCAATAAAAACACTTACAAGAACCTACTTCCTACTGAAGCGAAACCAGCTTTCAACGCTCATCCACCGATTCGTGCAATGCTCTTTCCAACACTTCAAACACCTAATGCCCGAGCATGGCAATAAATGCGACCGCCTCCTGGCACATCTCAGACATTGCAGAACACTGTTATATATACCGAAGACCAAAGTTACGTCTTAAAACGTCCATCACCTCCCGGATCGAATATCAGAGACGTTTCCTCGATACTATCGATCTCTATATAAATCTCACCCAGACACCACGATAACAGACACAGAACGAATGTGGAGATTTGCAACTACCTGCACTCGGCTAATCTGACACACCTGTAGGACGAAGATTTGGAGTCACTGGAAACCCAAATAAGGATTGAAGAAGTATCTAAGTGGCCAGGTCAAGATGGATTTCCACTTCTACACTACAAAACTTTCATACAGGAGTTGCTTCCGAAGCTGTTGGCGGCGCTGAACTCTATCCTTGACGGCACACAGCCCTCCCCACATTTCACCTCAGTAAATTTTACGCTCTTGCCCAAGAATAGAAAAGATCAAACGGTCTGTCAAAGCTACCGACCGATCTCCGTGCTAAGATCTTAAGTTGCATAGCACCCATTCTATCAGGGATTATACATCCAGACCAAACAGGCTTTATCCTGGGCAGGGAGGTCGGGAATAATACAATCAGGGCCCTGAAACTGATCGCAAACTAAGCAAAACCTTGTCTATGGATGTGGAAAAAGCATTTGACTGGGTGGCCTGGGAGCTAATTCACAGTGTCCTACAAGAGATTGGTATAGGGCCTCAGTTCCGCATCAGTAAGCTTGAGAATAAAAGGTGCCCTATCAGATCCACTTACAATACAAAATGGCATGTGGCAGGGATGTCCCTTGTCCACCCCCCTCCTTTTTTGATATCGCTCAAACCATTCCTGAACAAAATAAGAAGGAGCGCCCACATTAGTGGTCTCACAATGGAGAAGAGCCAGCATAAGATCATGGCATATGGAGACGATCTTCTTTTCATTTTAACAGACCCGAATAAATCCCTAAAGGCAATAATGGAAGAATTCAAGTCCTTGGCTCCAATTCGAACCTGCAAATAAATTACTCAAAGGCTCGACCTCAACGCAAAGCCCTTACATGCAGATTCCCCTTAAGATGGTGCGACACTCACATCCGATATTTAGAGGTGTGGCTCATGAAGCACCCGGCGGACTTATACGCGAATAACTTCTAACTGATCCTGCAGAAGGTGACCTAGGAAATGAGACAATGGAACACTTTATACACCTCCTGGGTGGGCCGCATAAACGCAGTAAAGATGACATTGTTGCCACAGCTGTTGTTCATATTCAAAACGTTGTCGATTTTAGTTCCGATTTCCTTCTTCAAGACGTAGATTAGGAGATTTAATAGGAGGGGACAGTCGCCACTCCCAACTGGCACTCCCTACGATCCAAGGCGGGCTAGCCGTACGTGATTTCAACAAGTACTACCTAGCAGCTCATTTTATGAGAATTCTTAGTTGGACAATGCCATACAGTCGGAAGGAATGGGTACGACTCGAATCGGAGAGCATCCGTACAGACCTACAGGCACTGGATTGGGAAAAGCGAGGATATGGTCGCGGCAGACACCAACCCTTTTGTGAAGGCGACTATGTCACTGTGAACTGATTTGGACCCAAATACTTCTTGACCACAACCCAGAGCCCACTGCTCCCATTGAGAAATAACCCCGACTTCCTGGCAGGAAATCTGGAACCCATGCACAGGCTTCAGGGTTTTTTTTTTTTTTTTTTAAATCCCCCAAGTTAGGGACATGCTAGAACTGGAGGAACTTTTTTTTCTGGAAACACAACATACTTTCTACACACTCGAACACAACTGGGTGGGTATATTTCATCCATTCCCCTGAAACTTAATAAAGACCAAATTACAGTATATTTAATTATAAACCTGATGTAAAATGAGTTAAACAGTGCTTATAGTCAGAGAACTCTCCCACGTTTATTATCAGTATTATTTAGTATTATTATTAGTATTATTTATTAGTATTCTTAGTATTATTATTTCTTAGTATTATTTATTATTATTTAGTGGTATTATTTATTATTCGTATTATTTATTATTAGTAGTATTTAGTTTTATTATATATTTATTATTAGTATTTATTAGTATTTAGTAATAGTATTATTTATTATTTAGTATTATTATTAGTATTAGTATTATTATTTAGTATTTATTATTATTATTTAGTTGTATTAGTAGTATTTATTATTTATTAGTATTTAGTATTAGTAGTAGTATTTATTAGTAGTATTGTATTTATTAGTATTATTATTAGTAGTATTATTTATTAGTATTTATTAGTAGTATTATTTAGTATTAGTAGTATTATTTATTTTATTAATTATTAGTATTATTTATTATTAGTATTATTGGTGTTTATTATTTATTTAGTATTATTGGTGTTTATTATTTATTTATTTATTATTATTATTTATTTATTATTTATTATTGGTATTTATTTATTATTATTTATTTATTTATTATTTATTATCTCAGGCACACTGTTATTGCATTGGGATGAATTGCTGAGGATCCCACTGGCTCAGTGCCCTGTCACTGTAAGAGAACATGCTCAGATGAGGAATCGATTGATTGACACTCTCCTATGGACCGCAATATATTGCTAAGCAACCAGTTAACTCACATCCCGCCTTTTGAATACCTGCGCATGCGCAGTAAGTTTCCAAGGGATCTTATTTCGGCCATTTTCGGTGTGGGCACCGGTTGGAGCGCAGGGCGTGTCCCTCTTATTCATTGCATACAGACCCCGCCCCGTCACTGGGGACCAATAGCGGCTCATCATCGGGGAGGGGGTGGGAGGGTGAGAGAGAATGTGCTCTGATTGGCCAGACCGTAGTATCTGCGTCTCCTAGCAACGGAGACACCGCAATACTCGCCGATACAGACTGCGGGAGACAGGTACCCGACACCCAGGGGCCACACCGCTATAACCAGGGGGCCACAGCTATAAAGAGGGGCCACACCGCTCTAACCAGGGGCCACACAGCTATAACCAGGGGCCACAGCGCTATAAACAGGGGCCACACAGCTATAACCAGGGGCCACAGCGCTATAAACAGGGGCCACACAGCTATAATCAGGGGCCACACAGCTATAACCAGGGGCCACAGTTATAACCAGGGGCCACACAGCTATAACCAGGGGCCATAGCTATAACCAGGGGCCACAGCGCTATAACCAGGGGCCACACAGCTATAACCAGGGGCCACAGCGCTATAACCAGGGGCCACACCGCTATAACCAGGGGCCACAGCTATAACCAGGGCCACAGTTATAACCAGGGCCACAGCGCGCTATAACCAGGGGCCACAGCGCTATAACCAGGGGCCACAGCTATAACCAGGGGCCACACCGCTATAACCAGGGGCCACAGCTATAACCAGGGGCCACACCGCTATAACCAGGGGCCACAGCTATAACCAGGGGCCACAGTTATAACCAGGGGCCACAGCGCTATAACCAGGGGCCACAGCGCTATAACCAGGGGCCACAGCTATAACCAGGGGCCACACAGCTATAAACAGGGGCCACAGCTATAACCAGGGGCCACACCGCTATAACCAGGGGCCACACAGCTGTAACCAGGGGCCACACCGCTATAAACAGGGGCCACACCGCCATAACCAGGGGCCACACCGCCATAACCAGGGGCCACACCGCTATAACCAGGGGCCACACCGCCATAACCAGGGGCCACACCGCCATAACCAGGGGCCACACAGCTATAAACAGGGGCCACAGCTATAAACAGGGGCCACACCGCTATAACCAGGGGCCACAGCTATAACCAGGGGCCACACCGCTCTAACCCAGGGGCCACACCGCTATAACCAGGGGCCACACAGCTATAACCAGGGGCCACAGCTATAACCAGGGGCCACACCGCTATAACCAGGGGCCACACCGCTATAACCAGGGGCCACACCGCTATAAACAGGGGCACGCTATAACCAGGGGCCACACGCCTATAACCAGGGGCCACACAGCTATAACCAGGGCCACAGCTATAACCAGGGGCCACAGCTATAACCAGGGGCCACACCGCTATAACCAGGGGCCAGCTATAAACAGGGGCCACACATAGAAACAGGAGCCACAGCTATAAACAGGGGCCACAGCTATAAACAGGGCCACACAGCTATAACCAGGGGCCACACCGCTATAAACAGGGTCCACACCGCTATAAACAGGGTCCACACCGCTAGAAACAGGGGCCACACATAGAAACAGGAGCCACAGCTATAAACAGGGGCCACACATAGAAACAGGAGCCACAGCTATAAACAGGGGCCACAGCTATAAACAGGGCCACACAGCTATAACCAGGGGCCACACCGCTATAAACAGGGTCCACACCGCTATAAACAGGGTCCACACCGCTAGAAACAGGGGCCACACATAGAAACAGGAGCCACAGCTATAAACAGGGGCCACACATAGAAACAGGAGCCACAGCTATAATCAGGGGCCACAGCTATAAACAGGGGCCACACATAGAAAGAGGGGCTACAGCTATAAACAGGGGCCACACATAGAAAGAGGGACCACAGCTATAAACAGGGGCCACACATAGAAACAAGGGCCACAGATATATACAGGGTCCAGAGATATAAACAGTGGCCACAGCTGTACAGGGGCCACAGGTAGAAACAGTGGCCACAGATATAAACAGTGGCCACAGCTATACAGGGGCCACAGGTAGAAACAGGGGCCACAGGTAGAAACAGGGGCCACAGATATAAACAGGGGCCACAGGTAGAAACAGGGGCCACAGGAGACAGATAGCCAGAGCTGGGGCCACAGGAGACAGGTAGCCAGAGCGGGGGCCACAGGAGACAGGTAGCCAGAGCGGGGGCCACAGGAGACAGGTAGCCAGAGCTGGGGCCACAGGAGACAGGTAGCCAGAGCTGGGGCCACAGGTGACAGGTAGCAAGAGCTGGGGCAACAGGAGACATGTAGCCATAGCTGGGGCCACAGGAGACATGTAGCCATAGCTGGGGCCACAGGAGACAGGTAGCCAGAGCTGGGGCCACAGGAGACAGGTAGCCAGAGCTGGGGCCACAGGAGACAGGTAGCCAGAGCTGGGGCCACAGGTGACAGGTAGCAAGAGCTGGGGAAACAGGAGACATGTAGCCATAGCTGGGGCCACAGGAGACAGGTAGCCAGAGCTGGGGCCACAGGAGACAGGTAGCCAGAGCTGGGGCCACAGGAGACAGGTAGCCAGAGCTGGGGCCACAGGAGACATGTAGCCAGAGCTGGGGCCACAGGAGACAGGTAGCCAGAGCTGGGGCCACAGGAGACAGGTAGCCAGAGCTGGGGCCACAGGAGACAGGTAGCCAGAGCTGGGGCCACAGGAGACAGGTAGCCAGAGCTGGGGCCACAGGTGACAGGTAGCCAGAGCGGGAGCCACAGGTGACAGGTAGCCAGAGCTGGGGCCACAGGAGACAGGTAGCCAGAGCTGGGGCCACAGGAGACAGGTAGCCAGAGCGGGGACCACAGGAGACAGGTAGCCAGAGCTGGGGCCACAGGAGACAGGTAGCCAGAGCTGGGGCCACAGGAGACAGGTAGCCAGAGCTGGGGCCACAGGAGACAGGTAGCCAGAGCTAGGGCCCACAGGAGACAGGTAGCCAGAGCTGGGGCCACAGGAGACAGGTAGCCAGAGCTGGGGCCACAGGAGACAGGTAGCCAGAGCTAGGGCCACAGGAGACAGGTAGCCAGAGCTGGGGCCACAGGTGACAGGTAGCCAGAGCTGCCACTGCTTTTCCATTTGCAAATATACCAGACTGTGACGTAACAGCCCTGCATTTAGTGCAGATTCCTATAAAGAAAAACTAACAAACAAAAAATATGGATTTTATTTTTTCATTAGGTTTTTCACCTGCAGGCACCCCTTACTTGTAGCTAGCTGCCAAGCCAGCATTCAACTTGTTATACTGAACCTAAAAATGCAAATCTGCTGTTTGGCTGATATTGGGCCTAGGTTTTACCAGCCAGCTGTCGTCCAGCCACAGCTCACTAAGTACTCTACGCACTAATTACTGAATTAACATGTTGGTGTGAGCCTGTGTACTGTGCATTATGATTCTTATATGATTCCTGTCTATTCTGATACAGTGCCGAAAATATCATGAGTCTGAACTTAGATTTAAATGACGATGAAGAAAACAAAAACACTGGTCCATCTCTAAATTCAGAGGACCAGCAAGAACGAATCCAGGCACGGCGACTTCGTATAGCAGCTAGAATAGAAGCCAAGAGACGGTAAACTTGACATTTGTTTTTCAGAGGAATATTTTTCCACCCCACAAGGACAGGAGGCGTCCTTACTCTATAACCTTATATCTGCAGTTATAATAAACTCTGTGCAGGGAGACAGGGGACCTCCTTACACCATAACCTTATAGCTGCAGTTATAATACACTGTGTGCAGGAAGACAGGGGACCTCCTTACACCATAACCTTATAGCTGCAGTTATAATACACGGTGTGCGAGGAGACAGGGGACCTCCTTACACCATAACCTTATAGCTGCAGTTATAATACACTGTGTGCGGGGAGACAGGGGACCTCCTTACACCATAACCTTATAGCTGCTGTTATAATACACTGTGTGGGGAGACAGGGGACCTCCTTACACCATAACCTTATAGCTGCGGTTATAATACACTTTGTGGGGGGAGACAGGGGCCTCCTTACACCATAACCTTATAGCTGCAGTTATAATACACTGTGTGTGGAGAGACAGGGGACCTCCTTACACCATAACCTTATAGCTGCAGTTATAATACACTGTGTGCGGGGAGACAGGGGACCTCCTGACACCATAACTTTATAGCTGCTGTTATAATACACTGTGTGTGGGGAGACAGGGGACCTCCTTACACCATAAACTTATAGCTGCAGTTATAATACACTGTGTGCGGGGAGACAGGGGACCTCCTTACACCATAACCTTATAGCTGCAGTTATAATACACTGTGTGCGGGGAGACAGGGGACCTCCTTACACCATAACCTTATAGCTACAGTTATAATACACTGTGTGCGGGGAGACAGGGGGCCTCGTTACACCATAACCTTATAGCTGCAGTTATAATACACTGTGTGCGGGGAGACAGGGGACCTCCTTACACCATAACCTTATAGCTGCAGTTATAATACACTGTGTGCAGGGAGACAGGGGACCTCCTTACACCATAACCTTATAGCTGCAGTTATAATACACTGTGCGGGGAGACAGGGGACCTCCTTTCCCCATAACCTTATAGCTGCAGTTATAATGCACTGTGTGTGGGGAGACAGGGGACCTCCTTACACCATAACCTTATAGCTGCAGTTATAATGCACTGTGTGCGGGGAAACAGGGGATCTCCTTACACCCTTAACCTTGCAACACGGTATAATACACTGTGTGTGGGGAGACAGGGGACCTCCTTACACCATAACCTTATAGCTGCAGTTATAATACACTTTGTGGGGGGAGACAGGGGACATTCATATACCATAACCTTATAGCTGCAGTTATAATACACTGTGTGCGAGGAGAAAGGGGACCTCCTTACACCATAACCTTATAGCTGCAGTTATAATACACTGTGTGCGGGGAGACAGGGGACCTCCTTACACCATAACCTTATAGCTGCAGTTATAATACACTGTGTGCGGGGAGACAGGGGACCTTCTTACACCATAACCTTATAGCTGCAGTTATAATACACAGTGTGCGGGGAGACAGGGGACCTCCTTACACCATAACCTTATAGCTGCAGTTATAATACACTGTGTGCGGGGAGACAGGGGACCTCCTTACACCATAACCTTATAGCTGCAGTTATAATACACTGTGTGCAGTGAGACAGAGGACCTCCTTACACCATAACCTTATAGCTGCAGTTACAATACACTGTGTGCGGGGAGACAGGGGACCTCCTTACACCATAACCTTATAGCTGCAGTTATAATACACTGTGTGCAGGGAGACAGGGGACGTCCTTACACAATAACGTTATTGCTGCAGTTATAATACACTGTGTGCGGGGAGACAGAGGACCTCTTTACACCATAACCTTATAGCTGCAGTTATAATACACTGTGTGCGGGGAGACAGGGGACCTCCTTACACTATAACATTATAGCTGCAGTTATAATACACTGTGTGCGGGGAGACAGGGACCTCCTTACACCATAACCTTATAGCTGCAGTTATAATACACTGTGTGGGGAGACAGGGGACCTCCTTACACCATAACCTTATAGCTGCAGTTATAATACACTGTGTGCGGGGAGACAGGGGACCTCCTTACACCATAACCTTATAGTTGCAGTTATAATACACTGTGTGTGGGGAGACAGGGGTCCTCCTTACACCATAACCTTATAGCTGCAGTTATAATACACTGTGTGCGGGGAGACAGGGGACATCCTTACACCATAACTTTATAGCTGCAGTTATAATACACTGTGTGCAGGGAGACAGGGGACCTCCTTACACCATAACCTTATAGCTGCAGTTATAAATACACAATGCTGAGGAGACGGGACCTCCTTACACCATAACCTTATAACCCATAATACACCTTATTGCAGAGCAGGGGACCTCCTTACACCCTTAACCTTATAGCTGCAGTTATAATACACGTGTGCAGAAGGGGAGACAGGGGACATCCTTACACCATAACCTTATTGCTGCAGTTATAATACACTGTGTGTGGGGAGACGGGACCTCCTTACACCGTAACCTTATAGCTGCAGTTATAATACACTGTGTGCTCCCGCAGGGGACCTCCTTACACCATAACCTTATAGCTGCAGTTATAATACACTGTGTGTGGAGAGACAGGGGGCCTCCTTACACCATAACCTTATAGCTGCAGTTATAATACACTGTGTACGGGGAGACAGAGGACCTCCTTACACCATAACCTTATAGCTACGGATTACTGTACGCAGTAGTAGGGGAGGCGGGTCCTCCTTACACCATAACCTTATAGCTGCAGTTATAATACACTGTGTGCAGGGAGACAGGGGATCTCCTTACACCATAACCTTATAGCTGCAGTTATAATAAACTGTGTGCGGGGAGACAGGGGACCTCCTTACACCATAACCTTATAGCTGCAGTTATAATACACTGTGTGCGGGGAGACAGGGGACCTCCTTACACCATAACCTTATAGCTGCAGTTATAATACACTGTGTGCAGGAGACAGGGGACCTCCTTACACCATAACCTTATAGCTGCAGTTATAATACACTGTGTGCGGGGAGACAGGGGACCTCCTTACACCATAACCTTATAGCTGCAGTTATAATACCCTGTGTGCTGGGAGACAGGGGGCCTCCTTACACCATAACCTTATAGCTGCAGTTATAATACACTGTGTGCAGGGAGACAGGGGACCTCCTTGCATCATAACCTTATAGCTGCAGTTATAATACACTGTGTGCAGGGAGACAGGGGACCTCCTTGCATCATAACCTTATAGCTGCAGTTATAATACACTGTGTGCAGGGAGACAGGGGACCTCCTTACACCATAACCTTATAGCTGCAGTTATAATACACTGTGTGCGGGGAGACGGGACCTCCTTACACCATAACCTTATAGCTGCAGTTATAATACACTGTGTGCAGGGAGACAGGGGATCTCCTTACACCATAACCTTATATCTGCAGTTATAATAAACTGTGTGGGGAGACAGGGACAGGGGACCTCCTTATACCATAATCTTATATCTGCAGTTATAATAAACTGTGTGCAGGGAGACAGGGGACCTCCTTGCATCATAACCTTATAGCTGCAGTTATAATACACTGTGTGCAGGGAGACAGGGGACCTCCTTGCATCATAACCTTATAGCTGCAGTTATAATACACTGTGTGCGGGGAGACAGGGGACCTCCTTACACCATAACCTTATAGCTGCAGTTATAACACACTGTGTGCGGGGAGACAGGGGACCTCCTTACACCATAACCTTATGGCTGCAGTTATAATACACTGTGTACGGGGAGACAGGGGACCCCCTTACACCATAACCTTATAGCTGCAGTTATAATACACTGTGTGCGGGGAGACATGGGACCTCCTTACACCATAACCTTATAGCTGCAGTTATAATACACTGTGTGTGGGGAGACAGGGACCTCCTTACACTATAACCTTATAGCTGCAGTTATAATACACTGTGTGCAGGGAGACAGGGGACCTCCTTACACCATAACCTTATAGCTGCAGTTATATTACACTGTGTGCAGGGAGACAGGGGACCTCCTTACACCATAACCTTATAGCTGCAGTTATATTACACTGTGTGCAGGGAGACAGGGGACCTCCTTACACCATAACCTTATAGCTGCAGTTATAATACACTGTGTGCGGGGAGACAGGGGACCTCCTTACACCATAACCTTATAGCTGCAGGTATAATACACTGTGTGTGGGGAGACCGGAATCTCCTTACACTATAACCTTATAGCTGCAGTTATAATACACTGTGTGCGGGGAGACAGGGGACCTCCTTACACCATAACCTTATAGCTGCAGTTATAATACACTGTGCAGGGAGAGAGGGGGCCTCCTTCACCATAACCTTATAGCTGCAGTTATAATACACTGTGTGCGGGGAGACAGGGGACCTCCTTACACCATAACCTTACAGCTACAGTTATAATACACTGTGTGCAGGGAGACAGGGGACCTCCTTACACCATAACCTTATAGCTGCAGTTATATTACACTGTGTGCAGGGAGACAGGGGACCTCCTTACACCATAACCTTATAGCTGCAGTTATAATACACTGTGTGCGGGGAGACAGGGGACCTCCTTACATCATAACCTTATAGCTGCAGTTATAATAAACTGTGTGCAGGGAGACAGAGACAGGGAACCTCCTTACACCATAACGTTATAGCTGCAGTTATAATACACTGTGTGCAGGGAGACAGGGGACCTCCTTATACCATAATCTTATAGCTGCAGTTATAATACACTGTGTGCGGGGAGACAGGGGACCTCCTTACACCATAACCTTATAGCTGCAGTTATAATACACTGTGTGCGGGGAGACAGGGGACCTCCTTACACCATAACCTTATAGCTGCAGTTAGAATACACTGTGTGCTGGGAGACAGGGGACCTCCTTACACCATAACCTTATAGCTGCAGTTATAATACACTGTGTGCGGGGAGACAGGGGACCACCTTACACCATAATCTTATAGCTGCAGTTATAATACACAGTGTGCGGGGAGACAGGGGACCTCCTTACACCATAACCTTATAGCTTCAGTTATAATACACTGTGTGCAGGGAGACAGGGGTCCTCCTTACACCATAACCTTATAGCTGCAGTTATAATAAACTCTGTGCAGGGAGACAGGGGACCTCCTTACACCATAACCTTATAGCTGCAGTTATAATACACTGTGTGCGGGGAGACAGGGGACCTCCTTACACCATAACCTTATAGCTGCAGTTATAATACACTGTGTGCAGGGAGACAGGGGACCACCTTACACCATAACCTTATAGCTGCAGTTATAATACACTGTGTGCGGGGAGACAGGGGACCTCCTTACACCATAACCTTATAGCTGCAGTTATAATACACTGTGTGTAGGGAGACCGGAATCTCCTTACACCATAACCTTATAGCTGCAGTTATAATACACTGTGTGTGGGGAGACCGGAATCCCCTTACACCATAACCTTATAGCTGCAGTTATAATACACTGTGTGCTGGGAGACAGGGGACCTCCTTACACCATAACCTTATAGCTGCAGTTATAATACACTGTGTGCTGGGAGACAGGGGACCTCCTTACACCATAACCTTATAGCTGCAGTTATAATACACTGTGTGCGGGGAGACAGGGGCCTCCTTACACCATAACCTTATAGCTGCAGTTATAATACACTGTGTATAGGGAGACAGGGGACATCCTTACACCATAACCTTATAGCTGCAGTTATAATACACTGTGTATAGGGAGACAGGGAACCTCCTTACACCATAACCTTATAGCTGCAGTTATAATACATGGTGTGCGGGGAGACAGAGGACCTCCTTACACCATAACCTTATAGCTGCAGTTATAATACACTGTGTGCGGGAGACAGGGGACCTTCTTACACCATAACCTTATAGCTGCAGTTATAATACACTGTGTGCAGGGAGACAGGGACCTCCTTACACCATAACCTTATAGCTGCAGTTATAATACACTGTGTGCGGGGAGACAGGGGGCCTCCTTACACCATAACCTTATAGCTGCAATTATAATACACTGTGTGCGGGGAGACAGGGGACCTCCTTACACCATACCTTATAGCTGCAGTTATAATACACTGTGTGCTGAGCATAGGGACCTCCTCACACCATAACCTTATAGCTTCAGTTATGATATACACACTGTAAAAGTGGGAGACAGGGGACCTCTACACCATAACCTTATAGCTGCAGTTATACACCGTGCGTGAGACAGGGACCTTACACCATACCTTATAGCTGCAGTTATAATACACTGTGTAAAGGAGACAGGGGACCTCCTTACACCATAACCCTTATAGCTGCAGTTATAATACACTGTGTGCATGGGGAGATAGGGGACCTCTTACACCATAACCTTATAGCTGCAGTTATAATACACTGTGCTGTGAGACAGGGAACCTCCTTACACCATAACCTTATAGCTGCAGTTATAATACACTGTGTGCGGGGAGACAGGGGACCTCCTTACACCATAACCTTATAGCTTCAGTTATAATACACTGTGTGTGGGGAGACAGAGACAGGGAACCTCCTTACACCATAACCTTATAGCTGCAGTTATAATACACTGTGTGCGGGGAGACAGGGAACCTCCTTACACCATAACCTTATAGCTGCAGTTATAATACACTGTGTTCAGGGAGACAGGGGACCTCCTTACACCATAGCCTTATAGCTGCAGTTATAATACACTGTGTTCAGGGAGACAGGGGACCTCCTTACACCATAGCCTTATAGCTGCAGTTATAATACACTGTGTGCGGGGAGACAGGGGACCTCCTTACACCATAACCTTATAGCTGCAGTTATAATACACTGTGTGCGGGGAGACAGGGGAACTCCTTGCATCATAACCTTATAGCTGCAGTTATAATACACTGTGTGCGGGGAGACAGGGGACCTCCTTACACCATAACCTTATGGCTGCAGTTATAATACACTGTGTGCGGGGAGACAGGGGACCTCCTTACACCATAACCTTATAGCTGCAGTTATAATACACTGTGTGCGGGGAGACGGGACCTCCTTACACCATAATCTTATAGCTGCAGTTATAATACACTGTGTGCGGGGAGACAGGGGACCTCCTTACACCATAACCTTATAGCTTCAGTTATAATACACTGTGTGTGGGGAGACAGAGACAGGGAACCTCCTTACACCATAACCTTATAGCTGAAGTTATAATACACTGTGTGTGGGGAGACAGGGGACCTCCTTACACCATAACCTTATATCTGCAGTTATATTACACTGTGTGTAACGGATCGTCTGGCACCCCGACTGGGTACCTCCGTTGAAAGATGCTCCTAGCGCTTCCTGAGGACTCCAAGCACTCTGGCAGACACCACAATCACCGAACCGGAGAAACAAATAAATTCTCCCAAGCATATGAATGCTGCAGACAGTTGAATAGGAACCATACAAATAGGTTTACTCTCCTAGCAGTCAAACTGGAACAGCATACAATAAATCCTTCCCCCAATAATGAGACGACACTTCACTTTGAGGGTTAAGCAGGAACTCCCTGTACTGTCACATACAGTCTCTTTTATTCCCAATCCACAAACATAGTACAGCCCACAGGGCGTTATAAAACAACCAATCACATATCAGTTACATCCCACATATTCCCTCCCCTTATCCTGAGAGGAAACTCAATTACACATACAGTTAAAACATACTTTCTACCCAACTTTCATAACTCTAAAACCATACATCACATTCACATAAAATTACATATGCACAATCAATCCATTCAGGGAAACAACATATTCAAAAATGGCACAAATCAGACAAGGGGTTCAAAAGTTAGTAAAAAGTCCTTTGTGACTAAATGAAGCATGGCTTTCTGGCCCAAACCAGTTTCAGAGTCTTCTATCCTGGAGATAAGTAATTCAATTGTCTCCCAGGATAGACACAAGACTCCATTAAGCACATGGTTGCAAAAAGACACAAAACACTTTAAAATACATAAAGTCACATTTACACATAACACACAGACATTTCACATATCCCCAGATAGCTGGGATCTGAGTGCACATTATTAGATGCATGGCACTCAGATCACACAAATAAGCCTTTCTGCAGGGGAAATAAACAGTTTAACCTGCAGGGCCATAGTCCAAAGGGAGCAGGCGAGCAACCAGGCTTCTCCAGTTCACAGTGGCGAGGTTGGTTTCGCCACACTTCTCCCCTTTACCAACTAGACTAACAGGGTATCTGACCTCCTCCCGGTCAGTGCCCTGGTTAGTCCAGCAACCCACCCACAAAACAGAAACAGCAGTACAGCCCACCCACAATAACTGGTTACTACACCTGGGTAGAGGAGAACTTTGTCCATGTCCAGGTGCCTCACCACGACTGTGTGGGCAACGGTTAGGCTGCCTTGGTGGGTTGCTGATTGGGCAGAGACCAGCGGTACTCTGCCCTGATGCCAGTGCTACCACGGAAGTAGCCTGGTGGGAGCCTGGTTGTGGGAGGGAGAGACCGACTGTCTCCCCTCTGGATACACCGCTCTGTGGCTGGGGAACAGGACTGACCGTCCCTGCCCCTGGGGCTGCAAGTGCAGAGACTACGGTCCCATCTGCATAGTTGTGGGGCTTAACATCTCCCCTTGGTGGGTTAGGCTGCCGCTGGAGAGAGGGTGTAACAAGCTCCTCTCTCTGAACTGTAGACTGCTGCTGGGGAGAGGGGGTAACCTGCTCCTCTCCCTGACACTCTCTTTGCTGGTGGAGAGGGGGACCAACTGTCTCCCCTTTCAATATTTTGTCCTGCGGCTGGGGTGCGAGACAGATGGTCTCTGCTTCCTGGGGTACACACTGCCGCTGGGAAGGGGGGGTAACAAGCTCCTCTCCCATACATACTTTCAGCCGCTGGGGAGAGGGGATAACAAGCTCCTCTCCCTGACACTCTCTCTGCTGTTGGAGAGGGGGACCAACTGTCTCCCCTTTTAATATATTGCCCTGCTGCTGGGGAGCGAGACCGACTGTCTCCGCTTCCTGCAGGACACACTGCCGCTGGGCAGGAAGGACTGCACCTTCTGCTCCCTGGGGTACACACTGCCGCTGGGGAGGAAGGACTGCACCTTCTGCTCCCTGGGGTACACACTGCCGCTGGAGATCTGGGCCGACCGCCCAGCATCCCTGTAGGGCCGGTAGAGAGACCGCCATCCCATCTCTACCTGCCATCTGTGGGTCTTCCCAGGACCAGTCTATGAGGTCCCCTTCTTCTGCCGCTGGTAGTGAAGCAGGGGGTACCTCGGCTGCGTTTTCCCAGCTGTAGGTTGGCAGGTCTGGGTCTCCCAGCCAGTTTTCCTGTTCTGTGTCTATGCCCTGTGGCTGACATGAGTTTAGTAGTTCCACATAGTCCATCTCTAGCTGTCGTTCCATGGCAGCCAAACGGTGGAGGTCTTGTGCCAGTCCCATAGATCTCGGGCCCTGTACCATCTCACCCCGGTAATAAAAAATAGCCCAGTACCGTGACTCTGCTGGACTGCCAAAGTCGACGTCTTCTGCTAAGGCCTTCCACAACAGGCCAGGGCTAGTGTAGTTCTCCCCCTCCGGCTGGATGTCCTCTGCCCTCCATGTCTCTGGCTGGACAGTGCACCACCACAGTGCCCGGTATGAGGCGTCAAGGCTCAGTTCCCTTTCCACAAGGTACTCAAGTTGTCTGACCTGCTGCCCTCCGGGTTGGTCTCCCAGAAGCGGCATCCGCCAGGCCATTTGTTCCTCCAACCGGTATGCGACACCAGGAATGCGCTGCTGCCGTTGATACTGGACTTCCTCCAGGGCATTGTACCATAGTTCTTGCCGGGCAATATCTCTCCAGTCCAATTCACCCTCTTCCTCAGGTGTGCGAGGTGCCCAAGGATCCACGAACCCCATTTTCCCAAATCTTTATGTAGACAGGGACGCTGTATAAACACTAGCGTCGCCTTCAATTTGTAAATCCAAACGAACTGTGTCTCTGAGCTGCTTTACCTCGCACTAGGACGCCATCCCACCGCTTGCCACCAATGTAACGGATCGCCTGGCACCCCGACTGGGTACCTCCGTTGAAGGATGCTCCTAGCGCTTCCTGAGGACTCCAAGCACTCTGGCAGACACCACAATCACCGAACCGGAGAAACAAATAAATTCTCCCAAGCATATGAATGCTGTAGACAGTTGAATAGGAACCATACGAATAGGTTTACTCTCCTAGCAGTCAAACTGGAACAGCATACAATAAATCCTTCCCCCAATAATGAGACGACACTTCACTTTGAGGGTTAAAACAGGAACTCCCTGTACTGTCACATACAGTCTCTTTTATTCCCAATCCAAATACAACCGCCCACAGGGCGGTACAAAACAACCAATCACATCACAGTTACATCCCACATATTCCCTCCCCTTATCCTGAGAGGAAACTCAATTACACATACAGTTAAAACATACTTTCTACCCAACTTTCATAACTCTAAAACCATACATCACATTCACATAAAATTACATATTCACAATCAATCCATTCAGGGGAACAACATATTAAAAATGGCAAATCAGACCAGGGGTTCAAAAGTTAGTAAAGTCCTTTGTGACTAAATGAAGCATGGCTTTCTGGCCCAAACCAGTTTCAGAGTCTTCTATCCTGGAGATAAGTAATTCAATTATCTCCCAGGACAGACACAAGACTCCATTAAGCACATGGTTGCAAAAGACACAAAACACTTTAAAATACATAAAGTCACATTTACACATAACACACAGACATTTCACATATCCCCAGATAGCTGGGATCTGAGTGCACATTATTAGATGCATGGCACTCAGATCACACAAATAAGCCTTTCTGCAGGGGAAATAAACAGTTTAACCTGCAGGGCCATAGTCCAAAGGGAGCAGGCGAGCAACCAGGCTTCTCCAGTTCACAGTGGCGAGGTTGGTTTCGCCACACTGTGTGCAGGGAGACAGGTGACCTCCTTACACCATAACCTTATAGCTGCAGTTATAATACACTGTGTGCGGGGAGACAGGGGACCTCCTTACACCATAACCTTATAGCTGCAGTTATAATACACTGTGTGCGGGGAGACAGGGGACCTCCTTACACCATAACCTTATATCTGCAGTTATAATAAACTGTGTGGGGAGACAGGGACAGGGGACCTCCTTATACCATAATCTTATATCTGCAGTTATAATAAACTGTGTGCAGGGAGACAGGGACAGGGAACTTCCTTATACCATAATCTTATATCTGCAGTTATAATAAACTGTGTGCAGGGAGACAGGGACAGGGGACCTCCTTATACCATAACCTTATAGCTGCAGTTATAATGCACTGTGTGCGGGGAGACAGGGGACCTCCTTACACCATAACCTTATAGCTTCAGTTATGATACACTGTGTGCGGGGAGACGGGACCTCCTTACACCATAACCTTATAGCTGCAGTTATAATACACAGTGTGTGGGGAGACAGGGGACCTCCTTACACTATAACCTTATAGCTGCAGTTATAATATACTGTGTGCGGGGAGACGGGACCTCCTTACACCATAACCTTATAGCTGCAGTTATAATACACAGTGTGTGGGGAGACAGGGGACCTCCTTACACCATAACCGTATAGCTTCAGTTATAATATACTGTGTGCGGGGAGACGGGACCTCCTTACACCATAACCTTATAGCTTCAGTTATAATACACTGTGTGCAGGGCGAGAGGGGACCTCCTTACTCCATAACCTTATAGCTGCAGTTATAATACACTGTGTGCTGGGAGACAGGGGACCTCCTTACACCATAACCTTATAGCTGCAGTTATAATACACTGCGTGCGGGGAGACAGGTTCCCTGTCTCACCGCACACAGTGTATTATAACTGCAGCTATAAGGTTATGGTGTAAGGAGGTGCAGCTATAACGTTACACCATAACGTTATAGCTGCAGTTATAATACACTCTGTGCGGGGAGACAGAGACAGGGGACCTCCTTATACCATAATCTTATAGCTGCAGTTAAAATACACTGTGTGTGGGGAGACAGGGGACCTCCTTACACCATAACCTTATAGCTTCAGTTATAATACACTGTGTACGGGGAGACAGGGGACCACCTTACACATAACCTTATAGCTGCAGTTATAATACACTGTGTGTGGGGAGACAGGGACAGGGAACCTCCTTACACCATTACCTTATAGCTGCAGTTTTAATACACTGTGTGGGGAGACAGGGGACCTCCTTACACCATAACCTTATAGCTGCAGTTATAATACACTGTGTGCGGTGAGACAGGGAACCTCCTTACACCATAACCTTATATCTGCAGTTATAAAACACTGTGTGCAGGGAGACATGGGACCTCCTTACAACATAACCTTATAGCTGCAGTTATAATACACTGTGTGGGGAGACAGGGGACCTCCTTATACCATAACGTTATAGCTGCAGTTATAATACACTGTGTGTGGGGAGACAGAGACAGGGAACCTCCTTACACCATAACCTTATATCTGCAGTTATAATACACTGTGTGTGGGGAGACAGAGACAGGGAACCTCCTTACACCATAACCTTATATCTGCAGTTATAATACACTGTGTGCGGGGAGACAGAGACAGGGAACCTCCTTATACCACAATCTTATATCTGCAGTTATAATACACTGTGTGCGGGGAGACAGAGACAGGGAACCTCCTTATACCATAACCTTATAGCTGCAGTTATAATACACTGTGTGCAGGGAGACAGGGGACCTCCTTACACCATAACCTTATAGCTGCAGTTATAATACACTGTGTGCGGGGAGACGGGACCTCCTTACACCATAACCTTATAGCTGCAGTTATAATACACTGTGTGCAGGGAGACAGGGGATCTCCTTACACCATAACCTTATATCTGCAGTTATAATAAACTGTGTGGGGAGACAGGGACAGGGGACCTCCTTATACCATAATCTTATATCTGCAGTTATAATAAACTGTGTGCGGGGAGACAGGGACAGGGAACTTCCTTATACCATAATCTTATATCTGCAGTTATAATAAACTGTGTGCAGGGAGACAGGGACAGGGGACCTCCTTATACCATAACCTTATAGCTGCAGTTATAATGCACTGTGTGCGGGGAGACAGAGACAGGGAACCTCCTTACACCATAACGTTATAGCTGGAGTTATAATACACTGTGTTCAGGGAGACAGAGACAGGGGACCTCCTTACACCATACCCTTATAGCTGCAGTTAAAATACACTGTGTGTGGGGAGACAGGGGACCTCCTTACACCATAACCTTATAGCTTCAGTTATAATACACTGTGTACGGGGAGACAGGGGACCACCTTACACATAACCTTATAGCTGCAGTTATAATACACTGTGTGTGGGGAGACAGGGACAGGGAACCTCCTCACACCATTACCTTATAGCTGCAGTTTTAATACACTGTGTGGGGAGACAGGGGATCTCCTTACACCATAACCTTATAGCTGCAGTTATAATACACTGTGTGCGGGGAGACAGGGGACCTCCTTACACCATAACCTTATAGCTGCAGTTATAATACACTGTGTGCGGGGAGACAGGGGACCTCCTTACACCATAACCTTATAGCTGCAGTTATAATACACTGTGTGCGGGGAGACAGGGGACCTCCTTACACCATAACCTTATAGCTGCAGTTATAATACACTGTGTGCGGGGAGACAGGGGACCTCCTTACACCATAACCTTATAGCTTCAGTTATAAAACATTGTGTGCGGGGAGACAGGGGAACTCCTTGCATCATAACCTTATAGCTGCAGTTATAATACACTGTGTGCGGGGAGACAGGGGACCTCCTTACACCATAACCTTATAGCTTCAGTTATAATACACTGTGTGTGGGGAGACAGAGACAGGGAACCTCCTTACACCATAACCTTATAGCTGCAGTTATAATACACTGTGTGCGGGGAGACAGGGAACCTCCTTACACCATAACCGTATAGCTTCAGTTATGATACACTGTGTGCGGGGAGACAGGGGAACTCCTTGCATCATAACCTTATAGCTGCAGTTATAATACACTGTGTGCGGGGAGACAGGGGACCTCCTTACACCATAACCTTATAGCTTCAGTTATAATACACTGTGTGTGGGGAGACAGAGACAGGGGACCTCCTTACACCATAACCTTATAGGTTCAGTTATGATACACTGTGTGCGGGGAGACGGGACCTCCTTACACCATAACCTTATAGCTGCAGTTATAATACACAGTGTGTGGGGAGACAGGGGACCTCCTTACACTATAACCTTATAGCTGCAGTTATAATATACTGTGTGCGGGGAGACGGGACCTCCTTACACCATAACCTTATAGCTGCAGTTATAATACACAGTGTGTGGGGAGACAGGGGACCTCCTTACACCATAACCGTATAGCTTCAGTTATAATATACTGTGTGCGGGGAGACGGGACCTCCTTACACCATAACCTTATAGCTTCAGTTATAATACACTGTGTGCAGGGAGACAGGGGACCTCCTTACTCCATAACCTTATAGCTGCAGTTATAATACACTGTGTGCGGGGAGACAGGGGACCTCCTTACACCATAACCTTATAGCTGCAGTTATAATACACTGTGTGCGGGGAGACAGGGGACTCCTTACACCATAACCTTATAGCTGCAGTTATAATACACTGTGTGCGGGGAGACAGGGGACCTCCTTACACCATAACCTTATAGCTGCAGTTATAATACACTGTGTGCGGGGAGACAGGGGACCTCCTTACACCATAACCTTATAGCTGCAGTTATAATACACTGTGTGCGGGGAGACAGGGGACCTCCTTACACCATAACCTTATAGCTGCAGTTATAATACACTGTGTGCGGGAGACAGGGGACCTCCTTACACCATAACCTTATAGCTGCAGTTATAATACACTGTGTGCGGGAGACAGGGGACCTCCTTACACCATAACCTTATAGCTGCAGTTATAATACACTGTGTGCGGGGAGACAGGGGACCTCCTTACACCATAACCTTATAGCTGCAGTTATAATACACTGTGTGCGGGGAGACAGGGGACCTCCTTACACCATAACCTTATAGCTGCAGTTAGAATACACTGTGTGCTGGGAGACAGGGGACCTCCTTACACCATAACTGTATAGCTTCAGTTATAATACACTGTGTGCGGGGAGATTACACCGTAATCTATACAATAAACACTTGAAGAAGTTGTTCTTGAAACTACAATTCAGACTGCATGTGAATTAATCTCTAATTTAAATAAAATTTTAGTAAAATAGTGGTCTAATTGCAATGAGCACCAAGACAACTTTGTCTTAATAAAGCAGTTTTGGTGTATAGAACATGCCCCTGCAGTCTCACTGCTCAGTTCTCTGCCATTTAGGAGTCAAATCACTTTGTTTATGCAGCTCTAGCCACACCTCATCTGGCTGTGACTTACACAGCCTTTTTACACACTTCTTAAGAGGTTTATTTTTTAAACCTACTTTATTGCGCAGTGTGGTTTAAAGGGACAGTATAGGCACCCAGACAACTTCAGCTCATTGAAGTGGTGTGGGTACAATGTCCCAGGTCCCTTAACCCTGCAATTGTAATTATTTAATAGATTTAAATAAGCTGCAATAATTACCTTTGGGGGTTAATTCCACCTCTAGTGGCTGTTTACCAGACAGCCACTAGAGGGCTTCCGACTTTTGGTCGCCAAATTGACGCTGGATGTCCTCACACTATGCAGAAGGACATCCATTGACACCTGAAATCCCATGGGAAAGCCATTGACTTTCATTAGGTACCCTTTGTCAGCAGGTCCCAGCGCCAAGGGACATCAGCTCTGGAATCAGGTAAGTGACAGAAGAGTTTTGTTTAACCCCATGGGAAGGAGGAAGGGGGCAAAACAACTTTTTTCTTGGAACTAAAGTTTCCCTTTCATTTGAAATCTCTTGCTCTGTTATTTGCCTGCTAGAGCCCACAGCAGCCTCCTATGTGTCATTAAAGTTCAATTAAAAGAGCAGGAGATATAAACTCCTGAAGCAAGCACCCTGTGCTGTAAGATTTAATTGAAAATGAAACTATTTTTTAAATGTAGCCTGTGTGTTTAGGGCAGCATAAACAGAAACAATCGGGATTTAACTCCTAAATGGCAGATTGAGCGGTGAGACTGTTTTGGTGCTTAGGAAAGTGTCCCATGAAATATCAGTGATTACTAAACGCAAACATAGAAGTGAAGGATCCGGGCGCTTCAGTAGGGAATGCAGACTTGAAATGGACACAATGCAAAATTATGAATCTTTGACTACTCAATGTGGTCCTTATCAAATCTGACATCTGGTATAATCTGAATTTGATAAATCTGATATAGTCTAGATTTGATTAAGACCACATTGTGTGGTCAAAATGTCATCATTTTGTATTTTGTGTCCGATTAAAGTCTGCGTGCCCGGATCCTTTTCTTCCATATCTGCATTTTCAAGGGGTTTGCCCACTTTGTGTCCTCAGCTACACTAATGGGTTATTATTCTATTGCAAGTGTGCAGTCCCTAAACACTGACCTGCCTTGTCACACTCTTAATAGGGAAGCACTTGGGGAGGATCCTAATGTTCACAAGGATAAGAAGGAAGAGCCCAGAAAGAGCCATAAGCAGGTTGAGCACAGCAGACAGGTGAGCTTGCAATCTAAGACCGATGGTTTGCTGCTGGTTGAATGTTGCCAGTGTTTGTTTAAATCTCTCTCAGACATTTTCTAGATGTCACTGTGTACAGTCATGTCATTAAATGCATGAGTCCTGAGTATAAATGTTTTTGGAGTGCACATGATGTGGAAACAAGCCACGGACACACTTTATATGACACTATTTTCTAAAAACCAGGAAGTGCCTCTATTGGCTGTCTGATTGACAGCTGTCTTAACCCTGCAATGTAATTATTGCAGTTTATCAGAATTTCCAATAACAAACATTACGGGGACAGGTACATTGCACCCAGACTACTTCAATGAGCTCTAAATATAACTGGGGAATTTCTGTTCATAATGCTATAATGTCCGTTGAAGTAGCACATTGCCTATATTGTTTCCATCTATATACATTTAAGTTACTGGATCAACACTTTTAGCTAATTTTCTAATGGACCTTGCCTCACCCATAACTAATCAGTATTGCTTTGTGTCTTGCTTTCAATAAATGCAGCTTTCTTTATTCAGAAGTTGGTTGTGGTTATTGGTGATTATCATCCACAAGGCTATACCTGTTGTTTAGTACCTGTGCAAATTCAATGAATAATTCAGGTTTATTTCCTGATAAAGCTTACATACACTAAACATATTACACTGCACATGGAATCTGAAAGTAAATCATTTTGTGATATCTCTCTCTCATTCTCAGCGATTGACCAAACTGTTGAGGGATGGCACAGAACTAGTGACTAATGTTCAGATAGCAGCTGATGCCAGGGAGACCCAAAGAAGGGCAGAAGAAGAAGAGCTGAGGAGACTAAGGTATGGGTTGTGGACACCATCCAACGATATATACATGTGCCGAACATGAAGTCACAAACATGTCTCGTCTGAACTTATTAATGGTTTTACACTCATTTAGAAAGACCGGCAGCTCTTCATCATGAATAGTGGGTTATAGCATTAACTGATAGTAGCCATACAACTTTTGCTATCTTATACAAAACTAGTTTCAGGCTGTGAGTAGTGAACTACTAAGCTGTGATCCGTGCAGAAAGCCACTCTCCGGGAAGGAAGAGTATGCTTCCTTGTGGTAAATCCAGAGTGCACACACAATACACATCTCACTCAAAGGAGAACATCTGAGAGCCAGATCTGTATTCCTGACACTGCAAAGTCTTGATGTGCTTATTTAGTTTCAGGGCCTCACCAGTGTTAGTAATTAAAACAAAAATGAATGGGAAAAAAAGAAATGACTCACCTTCTCTCCACCATCGGGTCTTTCGCAACCTGCTCCTCGTCTGATGTTTCCTGGATGATGGTCCAATCCATTGCTCCTGATAGATTAGCATTGAAGACTGTAGGTGAATGCACGGCGCTTGCCGTGATGTGCCTATGATCCTGCCAAAGAGAATCTTTGAATACAGTGAGAGCACGGCGGATGCGCAGATGGCGTCACGGTATATTAGAGTGTGAAAGACGGGAAGTAACAGTCTCGGCTGTCGTATAGAGAGGGCTTGGAAGGCATTTTATTTTAATACAAATATTTAAAATAAAATTTTTTAGGAGATAGGACTAAAGGCACTGTAACAACTTCCATAACATGAAGGTTGTTTAGATTTATTTTTTGCTGTGCATGAAGTACAAAACACACCTACCACGCCATAATAGCACCATAATAGCACGCATAGGCTCAGTAATATCAAACAATTAGAAACACAGATGTGGCATGAGAAACAATAGCACAATTTTAAGGTATATTAAGCAGGCTAAGTAAGTATGTCTAGATAGCGAGAGAAATATATGCTTGCTAGTAAACAAATCTTCCAGACATTCTAGATGTAAGACTAGAGTATTCAACCCCACAGATCCCCAACACTATTAAATAGGCTTCCAGGGCATAATGATACACAGTGCCGCTGCTGCATCCATCCACGCTGTATGGTGAAACAAGCACTCCGCATGTGCAGGCTTGAGGGTAAGTTGCACCTGACTCTCACCCTTCTGGCCAAGTGTCTCTACCGCTGCCGGGTCCTACATTTGGTTGCGGTCCAGACCTTCCGCTTTGTTCCATGCATTTGGTCCTGAGATGGCTGGAAAAGAAAGTGCAGCGCCTGAAGTATCCTTTAGGGAATGTATGCAATGACAAAAAAGGGAAAACAAAAATGACTGATAGTGTAGTTAAAAACTTCTTAATAGAGTAAGGAAAATTAAAAATTGTACACTCACACTTTCAGGGAGCTTAAATACAGCTCCGACCTGGGCAAAATGATCCACGCCTATGGATATAGTACAGATTCTTCAAGTTTTCCTTACTGCGATGGGTATCCTCATAAAACACAAAAGACAAAATAAAAGTATATAGTATAGTATGGTGAGCTAATAAGCAGGGGTAGGTATGTAGTTAGGTGTACACTCACATATTTTGGAGCCTAAGTATTGGCTCCAGAAGTAATACGTGAAGTGGGTTGATCCCCACTCTAGGATATAGGTGATGTGGATAATCCTCCGTGTATATATAAAAGAGAAATAAAAAGCCAAAGTAGTGCGCACCTTAAAACATAATAAAAACTTACTCATATGCTCCAGAGAAAAATGAGGTTTGCTCAATATAATTGGCTTGGGTGGTATTATCCCCACCAAGGATATATAGCTCAGGATTCAGCAGCAGAAAAACAGGTCAAATAAAAAAGGCCTAGTAATGAACTTGCATGCGGCTAGTTTCTTTCAGAACAGGGCAAAGATCTTATTCAGCTTGTCCAGCACAGTCATCTCTCCACAACTGGGTTTGGAGAAGCATGTGGCGTTGCCATTTTATGTGCCACATGATATCAACACTTTTTGGGCCCTAAAGCAGAGGAGCCATCTGGGTATAGACTGGGATCACCTCCACCGGTGCAAAGGGGTGGGCCGGTAGGGCACTAACTGTCAGCTCTGGTCACTCAGGGCGGGAGAGCGACTGCCTCTACCTTCTTCAGTGCGCACCAGGTCACAGAGTATTTAGAGCCTTCATCCAAGTTTTGTCCATAGATAGATAGATATTTGTCGCTTATATTGGGTAGACCCAAGCTGGAGCAACGTACAAGTCAATGTAGAGTGTTGATGAGTCTGGTACTTGACCCACTGATTTTTGAGCAATTGCCTGGAGTTCATGCAGGTCACGTCCTGCTGGCATGGCAGTCAGGCCTCGCACCCTTATAAAGGTTGTTTTAGTGCATACAGTATTCAGTTAATTTTGCAAATCAATGTAATTTTAAGGCACGCTTGGCAGGAAGACTAAGTGCATGAGATGTATCCTTTGTAATGGTACAACTTGTTATGGTGCTTAGACTGACACCTTTATGTTGGCAGGGGATTTGTGATACACTTTGTATTATTTACATGTTATTTAAGGCTTACAAAACAGTGGCTCTGAGTTTTCTCTCTAATCGTTTATCTATGTCAGTGACATTATCTGTGTTGTTCATATCAAAACTCTGTATTTGAGATACCTCTTCTCTTGTAGAAATTCCTAGTCTAACGCTACTATATCCTCTGCTCATTTTACCAGAATAGAGAGATTAGATAATGAGGCCAAGACCAGCCTGGAGAAATTTGAGGAAATCACAAAAAAATGGTTGTCCACTGGAACTAAGAAGATCCCTCAGGAGCAGTGGGAGTTACTGAACTCTCAGCAGCAGCAATGCGGCCAGCTCATCGAGGACAAGAACAAGCTCATTGGCGAGCTGCAACAGGTGGGTCTTCTGGGTAATACTTCACATCTTTTATAAAGTAGGGGTTCAGGTTAATACACTCTGATATGTGTATAATTTGGGGGGAGGGGACCTGGTAATCCACTCTGACATGTGTATAATGTAGGGGTATCGGGTAATGGTCGCTGATATGTGTATAATGTGGGATACAGGGTAATACATTAACATTTGTATAATGGGGGAGGGGTACCGCGTGATACACTCTGACATTTGTATAATGGGGGGGGTTCCGCGTGATACACTCTGACATGTGTATAATGTAGGGGTATCGGGTAATGGCCGCTGATATGTGTATAATGTGGGATACAGGGTAATACACTAACATTTGTATAATGGGGGAGGGGTATCGCGTGATACACTCTGACATTTGTATAATGGGGGGGTTCCGCATGATACACTCTGGCGTGTATAATGTAGGGGTATCGGGTAATGGTCGCTGATATGTGTATAATGTGGGATACAGGGTAATACACTAACATTTGTATAATGGGGGGAGGGGTACCGCGTGATACACTCTGACATTTGTATAATGGGGGGGGTTCCGCGTGATACACTCTGACATGTGTATAATGTAGGGGTATCGGGTAATGGCCGCTGATATGTTTATAATGTGGGTTACACAGTAATACACTGACATTTGTATAATGGGTGGGTACCGCATGATACATTCTGACATGTGTAAAATGTGGGGGGACCCGGTTATACATTTTGCCATGTGTATAATTGGGGGTAAAATGTATAATTTGTGTCATAGGTTAGGTAACATTGTAAAAGTCGTTGGTATGTGTTCTACGGAGACTACCTCTGGCATGTGTATAAGGTGTGTACTGATAAATTTAGTATGTTAATATGTTACTGCTATCAATGAGCGTTTATTACCCTTTATCTTACTGCATGGAAACCCTGCATGACCGATTGCGTGTCTCTATAGGAGCTGAAAAGAAAAGATGATCATTACGTTAAGGACCTGAAGAAACAGGCAGAAGACATTGACATTCTGATTGGAAGGATGGAGGAGCAGATAAAGAATTTAATGAAGACCTACCGGGAGGAACTCCTGGAGATTGAGGTAGACAGACGCACGGCATTGCTCTGACATCACATACGTATCGGAAAGCTATTTACAGTTTGTAGGGATGGCACCTCTTACTGATAGAAAAGATTCTACCAGCCATTACACCATATACCAATAACTGTTAGATGTCGTGCTTCAATGCTTCATTGGCTCCATCATGGCCAGATGTGTATTCATGATGATGGACTTGGTTAACATTCTGTTTGTAACGGTATTGTATGGTGCGCTGCTGGACTTTATACAATACACAAGGAGCAAGTTTTTGTTGGAGAAATTAAGAATAACATACATTAAAAATGCCGATTCTGCTGTACCAGAACATGTCCTGCACAGTATGTTGATGCTTTTTTTTATCTGTCATCCAGATACGACATGACTCTTTTCATAGGATGTGCTTTTTAATCTATACATTGTTGTTGCAAATGCTTTGTTTTACCTTGTGCTGATGTTTGTATTTCGCAGAGAGCCTTCGAATCGGAGAGACGTGAGCTTTTAAACAGTAGCAGAAACAAGTGGGAGAAGGGAATGCAGGCTCGCAGGGACAAGGAGGTAACAAGTTCGCACTGCATCCAAGGCTATAATGCAGATCACTTTTTGTGCTCTTGTGTCTGGTGCCAAAAATCTGGCATAATAAAGGATTAATACTTTATTTTCTTGTCAGCAAGTAGGATTTATGAAAAGTATCCCCTTCCTCTTCTACTAATAGAACTCATTTCAGCAGATTAATAGCTGCACATTCACGTTCATTATGCAGGTTGTTTGTATGAGCCGCGTGCATACACAGATTATAATATTAGTTCTTCTTAACGTTAGTTACGATATATGCTTGGCTGGACATTATGAACTGAACACATTGAAATTCTTTTTTCACAGCTGGAAGACCTGATGAACCGAATGAAGAAAGTGGAGGAATACGAGAATCAACTAAACCAACTACGGGTCCAGGATGGCGAGGAATACAATTTGATCAAGATCAAACTGGAGAATGACGTGCAGGTTTGAGAGGGGATTGTCTACTTGGAGAATGATATTTAGAATATAGATGATACTATGATCAATGATCTTACTCGAGAATGATATACAGGGCAGAGAGGGGACCATGGCTCAGATAGTAACTGGAGAATGATATATAGAATATAGATGGTACTATGATCAATGATCTTACTCGAGAATGATAAACAGGACAGAGAGGGGACCATGGCTCAGATAGTAACTGGAGAATGACAGAGAATGATATATAGAATATAGATGGTACTATGATCAATGATCTTACTCGAGAATGATATACAGGACAGAGAGGGGACTATGGCTCAGATAGTAACTGGAGAATAACAGAGAATGATATTTAGAATATAGATTGTACTATGATCAATGATCTTACTCGAGAATGATATACAGGACAGAGAGGGGACCATGGCTCAGATAGTAACTGGAGAATGATATATAGAATATAGATGGTACTATGATCAATGATCTTACTCGAGAATGATATACAGGACAGAGAGGGGACCATGGCTCAGATAGTAACTGGAGAATAACAGAGAATGATATTTAGAATATAGATGGTACTATGATCAATGATCTTACTCGAGAATGATAAACAGGACAGAGAGGGGACCATGGCTCAGATAGTAACTGGAGAATGATATATAGAATATAGATGGTACTATGATCAATGATCTTACTCGAGAATGATATACAGGACAGAGAGGGGACCATGGCTCAGATAGTAACTGGAGAATGACAGAGATCGAAAATTAAAATTGAGATTGTACTATGATCAATGATCTTACTCGAGAATGATATACAGGACAGAGAGGGGACCATGGCTCAGATAGTAACTGGAGAATAACAGAGAATGATATTTAGAATATCGATGGTACTATGATCAATGATCTTACTCGAGAATGATAAACAGGACAGAGAGGGGACCATGGCTCAGATAGTAACTGGAGAATGATATATAGAATATAGATGGTACTATGATCAATGATCTTACTCGAGAATGATATACAGGACAGAGAGGGGACCATGGCTCAGATAGTAACTGGAGAATGACAGAGATCGAAAATTAAAATTGAGATTGTACTATGATCAATGATCTTACTCGAGAATGATATACAGGACAGAGAGGGGACTATGGCTCAGATAGTAACTGGAGAATGACAGAGAATGATATATAGAACATAGATGGTACTATGATCAATGATCTTACTCGAGAATGATATACAGGACAGAGAGGGGACCATGGCTCAGATAGTAACTGGAGAATGACAGAGATCGAAAATTAAAATTGAGATTGTACTATGATCAATGATCTTACTCGAGAATGATATACAGGACAGAGAGGGGACCATGGCTCAGATAGTAACTGGATACAGATTTGCAGGGTGGAGGGAACATGCTAATTGTGAAACTGGATACAGATGTGCAGGGTGGAGGGAACATCATATTGAGGAACTGGATACAGATGTGCAGAGCAGTGCAGGAAATCAAGGAGATAATGGCTAAAGGGTCACTGTAGACACTGGAACTGCTTCATCTTATTGAAGTGATTATGGTATCTGGTCGTCCTCTCCGTGCTGCTTGGGTTCATGCAGCAATGAGTGACTGTGATTGGCTGAGAGTGTCAGCTGACCACTTTCAGCCTAGCAGAGCTCTTATTGCTGGTATGAGTTGGTATGGTAGAAGGAAGTGTATGAGCTCTGCCTGGGATGTGGGTGGCCGTGACCCTCATTCAGTGTTAAATTGCGTGAAAATGAATGGGAGGATTGAAACGGTTATAGTGCCTACAGTGGAAATGGATACTGATGTGCAGGATGGAGCGGAGAATACCAATTCTGTTTTATTAACATTTTCTCCTAATAATTAATAAATAATAAACCTGGAAAAGGTACAGATGAGAAGAAAAGAGTCACAAACATGTTTGTCCATAAACTGCATTAATAACAAGGACATATCCCTGTGGGCAGCTAAAATGACAGCGTGTTTATCTATTGACTGATATGTGTGATCTCTCCTCTACACATTGATATGATGACATTGTCAGCTGGACCTGGGGCAATTACCGCTGTTATAAATGTCTGTTTTATTACGTTAGCTCCTTCAGCAGCAGCTGCAGCAAATGAAAGCAACCTACCAGCTAAACCAGGAGAAGCTGGAGTATAACTACCAGGTGTTAAAGAAGCGTGATGAGGAAAATACAGTCACCAAGTCTCAGCAGAAAAGGAGGATTACACGGTAAGGGCAGCTAAACAGTGCATTGTGTCTGGAACCTACAGATTCGAATCCATATTTGTTCTGGAGGAATTTTTTGAGTATAAGTTTTATTTTGCTGACTTGCCATCTTTAATGAATCTGAAACCCGTGGTCTGTCTTGCCGTGGTATCGCACATCCACACTGGACAATGACATCTTCCCTCACCTCCTTGTGTGTGCATTTTACAGCAGCGTGGGCTTTGCATGTAACTGCAGAATCTGACTTAGTCAATTGAGAGAACATTGGGAATTTTATAAAGGAAATCTATATACAGCATTTAAAAAAAAACACAACTACATTAAAGTAGTTGACATAAACTTTCTGCAATTACATTTTACAATTTTCATATCGGTTTTCCATTAAAGGGACACTATAGGCATCCAGTAGACTTCATTTCAATGATAGATCTCAATGAAGTGGTCTGGGTGCCGTGTGCCCCACTTAACATCCCACAGTTCGCTGTTCTGCAGTAGCTGCAATATTTACACTGCATGTTAACCTGCATGTAGTGGCTTTCAGGGCCACTAGAGGCTCTTCTGTAAAATAGCAGAGTAAAAAGTAAAAAATTATTTTACTCAGATGGTCTCTGATTGGTGCACTAGCCTCCCAATGCTCTCCTGTGGCAAAGCATTGGATTAGCTGAGATCATTGATCTCGATGATCCCAACCATAGAGGTGGAGTGTAGCGGAGAGACCAAGGCGGCGATGGAAAACAGGTGAGGTCACTACCTTTTATTAACCCTGGCAGCGCTGGCTGAACAGTGGCTAGAGTGACATCATTATTATTGTTTATATAGCGCCAACCTATTCTGTATCGCTTTGCAATTATAAAATGGGTATATTTGGCAAGTAATTTGCATTCAGAAAATATCAGAGAAAAGAGGTGAAGAAGGCCCTGCTCAATTACAATCTATTATTATTATTTTTTTTATTATTATTGGTATTTATATAGTGCCAACTTATTCTGCAGCGCGTTACAAGGTTATAAAAGGGGGAAATTTAACAATAAATGAATACTTATATCAGGTGGAGCGCTTATAGCTTCTGGGACCCCAGATAATCTTGAGGTCACTCCAGCTCAGATTCACATGAAACAAAATGCAGAAAGCATATAATAGTGAAGTACAGTAAAATATAACCGGTATATAAAAAATGTGAATATTTATTATATCTGTTCTAAACAATAAATACTCATATATCTGCACTTATAATCAAGTAGCAGTAAACACGGAACAAAACAAAGTGAAACATAATAATAACAGCAAAAATAAAATTAAGATCAGACTCTTATGAGAAAAATGTAGTGAGCATTTGCAGTGTCAAACTGCTAACATCATTTTAAAAACGTATTAGTTTGGGTATTTCTCTAGTGGTTAAAAATGAACCTAGCACTCGGTGATAAATGGTAGATGTCTCTTCTTGTGTTCATAAATCTCAGTCAATTCTCCCCTATGGCATTGCCTAACCAAACCAGTGTCATAACTCAGAAGAACTCTGCATTTGAGCTTGCCAGGATTCTTTAGACGTTTGACCCTGATGAGCTCACTGCAAAGTGTCTTGTGATCAGCCGAGCCCTTGGTGGACCTCCCTGCAACCATCTATGAAGACTAGACTCGGCTGAACTTGGCCAGTTGTAGATAAAATTGGCAAACAGTGAATTTCACTAGTTGTATCTACTCAGTGGTCACCCAGTTGCAACAGTTGTTTGCTGAATTTATCAAGTCAAAATAAATCTCTGTGATTTAAAGCAGAGATTTGTTATTCGCTAACCTGCGTTCTTTGTTCTCACTTTGATTGACAGTATGTGGATGAAAGTACCTCCACTGAAATCTGCAATTCGCCATTTTTTTAAGGATAATTTGTGTACATAATGCTGTGTCTTTCTATAGTTGCCTTGATTTAATATATTTGAAAAAACTTTTAAAATTATTTAATATTTTTAAAAATATTTTAATATTTAGATATTTATTGATATATGTTTTATGCATGATGTATTTTTTAATATTTTAAAATCAAATCAATTAAAAAAGTTTACCCAAAAATATCAAATCATTAAAAAAGCGTATCCAAAAATATCAAGAATATCCAGGCCATTATTATAATTGTGTTCTCTCGTTTGGTGATTGGATATCACAATCAATCAATTTATAAAATATGCCGCTTGGTAGCGTGTGCAGATGTATACGGAGAAATGCAGATTATCTGTCATCATTCCATGTAAATTCCCTGTGCCTGTCCATCGGGAGCTATAGTTACTGTAAATAGGTTTATATCCGGCTGTAGATTTCTCATTCCATGTAAATTCCCTGTGCCTGTCCATCGGGAGCTATAGTTACTGTAAATAGGTTTATATCCGGCTGTAGATTTCTCATTCCATGTAAATTCCCTGTGCCTGTCCATCGGGAGCTATAGTTACTGTAAATAGGTTTATATCCGGCTGTAGATTTCTCATTCCATGTAAATTCCCTGTGATTACCCATCGGGAGCTATAGTTACTGTAAATAGGTTTTTATCCGGCTGTAGATTTCTCATTCCATGTAAATTCCCTGTCATTGTCCATCGGGAGCTATAGTTACTGTAAATAGGTTTATATCCGGCTGTAGATTTCCCCTGTGCCTGTCCATCAGGAGCTATAGTTACTGTAAATAGGTTTATATTCGGTTGTAGATTTCTCATTCCATGTAAATTCCCTGTGCCTGTCCATCGGGAGCTATAGTTACTGTAAATAGGTTTATATCCGGCAGTAGATTTCTCATTCCATGTAAATTCCCTGTGCCTGTCCATCGGGAGCTATAGTTACTGTAAATAGGTTTATATCCGGCTGTAGATTTCTCATTCCATGTAAATTCCCTATGCCTGTCCATCGGGAGCTATAGTTACTGTAAATAGGTTTGTATCAAGCTGTAGATTTCTCATTCCATGTAAATTCCCTGTGCCTGTCCATCGGGAGCTATAGTTACTGTAAATAGATTTTATATCCGGCTGTAGATTTCTCATTCCATGTAAATTCCCTGTGCCTGTCCATCGGGACCTATAGTTACTGTAAATAGGTTTATATCCGGCTGTAGATTTCTCATTCCATGTAAATTCCCTGTCATTGTCCATCGGGAGCTATAGTTACTGTAAATAGGTTTATATCCGGCTGTAGATTTCTCATTCCATGTAAATTCCCTGTGCCTGTCCATCGGGAGCTATAGTTACTGTAAATAGGTTTATATCCGGCTGTAGATTTCTCATTCCATGTAAATTCCCTGTGCCTGTCCATCGGGAGCTATAATTACTGTAAATAGGTTTATATCCGGCTGTAGATTTCTCATTCCATGTAAATTCCCTGTGCCTGTCCATCGGGAGCTATAGTTACTGTAAATAGGTTTATATCCGGCTGTAGATTTCTCATTCCATGTAAATTCCCTGTGCCTGTCCATCGGGAGCTATAGTTACTGTAAATAGGTTTATATAAGGCTGTAGATTTCTCATTCCATGTAAATTCCCTGTGCCTGTCCATCAGGAGCTATAGTTACTGTAAATAGGTTTATATTCGGTTGTAGATTTCTCATTCCATGTAAATTCCCTGTGCCTGTCCATCGGGAGCTATAGTTACTGTAAATAGGTTTATATCCGGCAGTAGATTTCTCATTCCATGTAAATTCCCTGTGCCTGTCCATCGGGAGCTATAGTTACTGTAAATAGGTTTATATCCGGCTGTAGATTTCTCATTCCATGTAAATTCCCTGTGTCTGTCCATCGGGAGCTATAGTTACTGTAAACAGGTTTATATCCGGCTGTAGATTTCTCATTCCATGTAAATTCCCTGTGCCTGTCCATCGGGAGCTATAGTTACTGTAAATAGGTTTATATCCGGCTGTAGATTTCTCAATCCATGTAAATTCCCTGTGCCTGTCCATCGGGAGCTATAGTTACTGTAAATAGGTTTATATCCGGCTGTAGATTTCTCATTCCATGTAAATTCCCTGTGCCTGTCCATCAGGAGCTATAGTTACTGTAAATAGGTTTATATCCGGCTGTAGATTTCTCATTTCCATGCCAATTTCCTGTGATTATCCATGATTTGCTATAGTTACTGTAAACGGGTTTATATCCGGCTGTGATTTCTCAATCCATGTAAATTCCCTGTACTTGCCTGTCCGCCGGGGCTATAGTTACTGTAAATAGGTTTATATCGGCTGTAGATTTCTCATTCCATGTAAATTCCCTGTGCCTGTCCAGCCGGGAGCTATAGTAGTTACTGTAAATAGGTTTTATATATCCAGGCTGTAGATTTCTCATTCCATGTAAATTCCCTGTGCACACTGTCCGCCGGGAGCTATAGTTACTGTAAAATAGGTTTATATATCGGCTGTAGATTTCTCATTCCATGTAAATTCCTATGCCTACATCCGCCGGGAGCTATAGTTACTGTAAATAGGTTTGTATCCGGCTGTAGATTTCTCATTCCATGTAAATTCCCTGTGCCTGTCCATCGGGAGCTATAGTTGCTGTAAATAGATTTATATCCGGCTGTAGATTTCTCATTCCATGTAAATTCCTGTGCCTGTCCCGCCGGGACCTATAGTTACTGTAAATAGGTTTATATCATTTTGTAGATTTCTCATTCATGTAAATTCCCTGTCATTGTCCATCGGGGCTATAGTTACTGTAAAATAGGTTTATATCGGCTGTAGATTTCTCATTCCATATGGAGATTCCTGTGCCTGTCCATGGGAGCTATAATTACTGTAAATAGGTTTATATCCGGCTGTAGATTTCTCATTCCATGTAAATTCCCTGTGCCTGTCCATCGGGAGCTATAGGTACTGTAAATAGGTTTATATCCGGCTGTAGATTTCTCATTCCATGTAAATTCCCTGTGCCTGTCCATCGGGAGCTATAGTTACTGTAAATAGGTTTATATAAGGCTGTAGATTTCTCATTCCATGTAAATTCCCTGTGCCTGTCCATCAGGAGCTATAGTTACTGTAAATAGGTTTATATTCGGCTGTAGATTTCTCATTCCATGTAAATTCCCTGTGCCTGTCCATCGGGAGCTATAGTTACTGTAAATAGGTTTATATCCGGCTGTAGATTTCTCATTCCATGTAAATTCCCTGTGCCTGTCCATCGGGAGCTATAGTTACTGTAAATAGGTTTATATCCGGCTGTAGATTTCTCATTCCATGTAAATTCCCTGTGCCTGTCCATCGGGAGCTATAGTTACTGTAAATAGGTTTATATCCGGCTGTAGATTTCTCATTCCATGTAAATTCCCTGTGATTACCCATCGGGAGCTATAGTTACTGTAAATAGGTTTTTATCCGGCTGTAGATTTCTCATTCCATGTAAATTCCCTGTCATTGTCCATCGGGAGCTATAGTTACTGTAAATAGGTTTATATCCGGCTGTAGATTTCTCATTCCATGTAAATTCCCTGTGCCTGTCCATCAGGAGCTATAGTTACTGTAAATAGGTTTATATCCGGCTGTAGATTTCTCATTCCATGTAAATTCCCTGTGCCTGTCCATCGGGAGCTATAGTTACTGTAAATAGGTTTATATCCGGCTGTAGATTTCTCATTCCATGTAAATTCCCTGTGCCTGTCCATCGGGAGCTATAGTTACTGTAAATAGGTTTATATCCGGCTGTAGATTTCTCATTCCATGTAAATTCCCTGTGCCTGTCCATCGGGAGCTATAGTTACTGTAAATAGGTTTGTATCCGGCTGTAGATTTCTCATTCCATGTAAATTCCCTGTGCCTGTCCATCGGGAGCTATAGTTACTGTAAATAGGTTTATATCCGGCTGTAGATTTCTCATTCCATGTAAATTCCCTGTGCCTGTCCATCGGGAGCTATAGTTACTGTAAATAGGTTTATATCCGGCTGTAGATTTCTCATTCCATGTAAATTCCCTGTGATTGTCCATTGGGAGCTATAGTTACTGTAAATAGGTTTATATCCGGCTGTAGATTTCTCATTCCATGTAAATTCCCTGTGATTATCCATCGGTTGCTATAGTTACTGTAAACAGGTTTATATCCGGCTGTAGATTTCTCATTCCATGTAAATTCCCTGTCATTGTCCATCGGGAGCTATAGTTACTGTAAATAGGTTTATATCCGGCTGTAGATTTCTCATTCCATGTAAATTCCCTGTGCCTGTCCATCGGGAGCTATAGTTACTGTAAATAGGTTTATATCCGGCTGTAGATTTCTCATTCCATGTAAATTCCCTGTCATTGTCCATCGGGAGCTATAGTTACTGTAAATAGGTTTATATCCGGCTGTAGATTTCTCATTTCAGACATTATCTGATCTCTATTCCTGCTGACACTTTCTTTTCTTTAGCTTACAGGACGCCCTTAATAACCTGAGAATAAAGTTAGACAAGCAAATAAAACAGGGCAAGGATGATAACCAGGCGCTGACAGACGACTTGAAGCGGATTGTAGATCAGTACAAGGAGCTTCAGAAGAAAATGAGGTAAGTTGTCTGCTTTCCAAGGTACTTTCTGTGCTTACAGTGAGAGAACAGAGATCTTGTCCTCTGGCCGCACCATCTCTCCAAAATACTTGGTAAATATGGACAAAAGTCTGAACCCTTTGTATATTTTTAACACATTTTTTTCGAAACATCAAATGTAATAGAAGGTAAATATGGATCGGAATTGGACAATACCAAAACAACAATCCTATAGACTGTAAGCTCGTTTGAGCAGGGCCCTCATCAGCCTATTGTTCTGGTAAATATTTGTAATTGTTAAATCTCCCCCTCTGATACACTCAACCAGAGGGGGTGTTTCAAGTTCCCTGAGGGTCCCTGGCTCCCGAAGTCAAGTTAGAACTACAGATGTACTATTGGAACTATGCACACTTGAAAGTACAATCACAAAAATAATTTTTATTTAACCCCTTCAGGACGAGTGACGGACGAGGTCCGTCACTCAGGGGAAACCCTTAATGACGAGTGACGGACCTTGTCCGTCATGAGGTAAAATTAACCCCGGATCGCCGCTATTGCAGCAATCGCGGGGTTAATGGTGCTCCGGTCTGCCTCTGTATTAGAGGCAGACCGGGAGCACCCGATCAGGTTGCCCAGCACATGTGCTCGCTCTGAACGCATGTCAGAGCGAGCACATGTGCTTAGTATACTTACCTTTCGTCTCCCTGCACTTCCTGGTTCTGTGTGAAGTGCAGGGAGTCGGAACAGTGATGATCCTGCCCCCTGTTGGAAAAAAAAAAAAATTTCATTTAAAATCCCACCCCCCTTTACCCATTTTAATAAAAAAATAACCCCTCCCCTGCCAATTGATCACTGACTACAGTGATCAATTGGCAGGGATTACATTTTACTATGATCTGATTTTTTTTTTTTTTTAACCCTCAGAGGTTAAATTTATTTAATTAATTAATTAAAATATTTTAAAATTATATATTTAGCTAGCTGGGGTGGAAGTTAGTGGGGAATTGGGGGATTTGGCGTTAGGCTAACTAGGGGTTAACGTTAAAAAAAGTTTTAAAATAAACTTTAAAAAGTTAAAAATTAAGCTTAAAAAATGTTTTAATAACGTTTAAGTAAAAAATAAAAAAAAAACCCTTTACCTAGTCCAAATAAAAATTAACCCCTTCCCTGCCAGTCGATCACTGCCTACAGTGATCAAATACAGATCACAGTATTATACTGTGATCTAATTTTTTTTAACCCCTGAGGATTAACTTTTATTTATTTTTTAACCCTCAGGGGTTCAATTTATTTAATTAATTAATTTAAATATTTTATAACTATATATTTTGCTAGCTGGGGTGGGTGGGAGTTATGGGAAAATGAGGAATTTACTGTTAGTGCTGCGTACTGCTAGTTAGGGGTTAACGGTAAAAAAAAAAGCTTAGAAAAATGTTAAATCTGTAAAAAAGTTTTAAGAAAGTTTAGGAAAGTTTAAAAAAAATTAATAAGCAAAACAAAAGTTTAAAAACTAGTTTTTAAAAGTAAAAAAGTTATAAAAAGTAAAAAAATACATTTTAAAAACGCTCATTACCACTACACCTGGAACAAACTAGAGAAAAAATTATCCCACGCCAAGGTTCAAAATATGCCTTTTGAATTACCCCAGAGTGTGTTCTTTAATAAATAGTATGTGTTTGTGGGGAAGTCAATAACCAACCGTCTAAACTACTCCAAATTGGAACATGGACACAGCGTAAAACTTCAAAGTTAGAAAAAAACTGAATGGCTGCGTCTCAAATGCGCCCCTTCAACATCCACATATACCTGGCAAAGGTACATACGGGGGTATTGCTGTACTCAGCCGACATAGCTGAGCAACATATGAAGTATTATACAGTCGTAGCACACATAAGGTTTGCAAAATATACTGTGCAAACTCACTTTGTATGTCAAAAGGCAGAAAAAACGCTTATTACCACTACACCTGGTACAAGCTAGCGGAAAAATGATCCCACGCTAAGGTTCAAAATATACCTTTTGAAATACCCTGGGGTGTCTACTTTAAGAAATGGTAGGCCTTTGTGGGGTAGTTTGAATTTAAAACCTGCGAAGATGCTTGGAAATTGCACATAGGCCCAGCGTCAAAATTCAAAGTTCGGTAAAAACGGATATGGCTTGGTCTCCTATATGGCACTGTAGCTTCACAAAATACAGGGAGTGCAGAATTATTAGGCAAGTTGTATTTTTGAGGATTAATTTTATTATTGAACAACCATGTTCTCAATGAACCCAAAAAACTCATTAATATCAAAACTGAATATTTTTGGAAGTAGTTTTTAGTTTGTTTTTAGTTATAGCTATGTTAGGGGGATATCTGTGTGTGCAGGTGACTATTACTGTGCATAATTATTAGGCAACTTAACAAAAAACAAATATATACCCATTTCAATTATTTATTATTACCAGTGAAACCAATATAACATCTCAACATTCACAAATATACATTTCTGACATTCAAAAACAAAACAAAAACAAATCAGTGACCAATATAGCCACCTTTCTTTGCAAGGACACTCAAAAGCCTGCCATCCATGGATTCTGTCAGTGTTTTGATCTGTTCACCATCAACATTGCGTGCAGCAGCAACCACAGCCTCCCAGACACTGTTCAGAGAGGTGTACTGTTTTCCCTCCTTGTAAATCTCACATTTGATGATGGACCACAGGTTCTCAATGGGGTTCAGATCAGGTGAACAAGGAGGCCATGTCATTAGATTTTCTTCTTTTATACCCTTTCTTGCCAGCCACGCTGTGGAGTACTTGGACGCGTGTGATGGAGCATTGTCCTGCATGAAAATCATGTTTTTCTTGAAGGATGCAGACTTCTTCCTGTACCACTGCTTGAAGAAGGTGTCTTCCAGGAACTGGCAGTAGGACTGGGAGTTGAGCTTGACTCCATCCTCAACCCGAAAAGACCCCACAAGCTCATCTTTGATGATACCAGCCCAAACCAGTACTCCACCTCCACCTTGCTGGCGTCTGAGTCGGACTGGAGCTCTCTGCCCTTTACCAATCCAGCCACGGGCCCATCCATCTGGCCCATCAAGACTCACTCTCATTTCATCAGTCCATAAAACCTTAGAAAAATCAGTCTTGAGATATTTCTTGGCCCAGTCTTGATGTTTCAGCTTGTGTGTCTTGTTCAGTGGTGGTCGTCTTTCAGCCTTTCTTACCTTGGCCATGTCTCTGAGTATTGCACACCTTGTGCTTTTGGGCACTCCAGTGATGTTGCAGCTCTGAAATATGGCCAAAAAAAAAAAGGGCCCTTTATATGTATTTAGGACATATTTGAAAGGTGCAGGATGGGAGAATAGGTAGGTAGGAGCAGTGTTATGTAGAGATTTGTAACTAAGCACCGGAATTGTAAATTAAGGCCTATATTTTATGGGAAGCCAATGTAAGAACTGTCTGAGGGTGGAGCCGTTGGAGGTGTGGGCGTCCAGAGAGATGAGCCTTACCGCCACATTCATTATAGACTGTAACTGGGCCAACTACGAATGTGTGAGACCATTTATGAGTGGATTGCAGTAGTTAAGATGAGAGAAGATAGTGGCATGGACCAGCACCATAGCCGCTTCTGACATTATATTTTTCAGATGAGAGCGGCAGGATTTGGCGGCAGGATTTGGCAATTGACATTGAAGATCTCGCCAATGACTGCAGAATGCTGTAACTTTAGTAATGAGGCTAGCTGGAGCTCACAGCACAGGCAAACACTGTCCCACAGCTGGTCATCCATCTTAGACAACTGCAACCCTGATGGAGGATAGACCTCATAACAGTGTTTGGTTGGCATGAAATGGCTCGCAGGCCGGTACTTTGAGACCCCTGCTCATGCTTACAAAGCATCATATTGCAGTTTTATTAACAACTCTCTACCATGACAACCGATCCACCCGAGCAAACCACCAATGAAGTTTATTAAGGGACTGTAAATCTCAGTGGAGCCAGTTCATCATGTCTGTATATTATGTTTAAAGGATCTTCTGGCTGCCTTTGGAAGGAGGATTCTCTCAGGCCTTGTCTCATACAGTTCTGTAATGCATTATATTGCTAGACATTGTATGTACTTATTGTTGTGTTCAGTGAGAGCCCTGATCTTGATTTGTTTGACAGGCATTTCGCCATAGTGGATGAAAAGAAATTCACTGATATCTGGCTGATGAATGAAGAGGAGATGAAGGAGCTGGTGATTCGAGCTCTGGATTCTGACCGTATTATCCATGAGCAGCAGCTGGGTCTGCCCTGGAAAGCCCCTGACCTTTCATTCATGGACAATGTTGGACCTCTGGTGCGTCAGGAGAAGGTGAAGAAGACAGCCAGCATGCTGGCACAGGAAGTGATGGCATCGTCAGGTAGGAAGGACGTGTGTTATTTCTTTCTGTGATTTTCTATGAAGAGGTTCATTTAAATAATAAAGCAGATTAAATTGTGGATTCTCTTAGAGAGCAACTAAACATGATATAAAAAAATCATACATCAAATCATATAAATAATGCTTTACAGATTAATTAATAGCTACTAACTAATCAAAAAAGGTACATTTCAAATGTGTTGCAATACTAAGTATTCTTGTTTGGAGACCCCACATATTTGTTTGACGTCCACAAAAAACACGAGAAACATCTCTGATCCGAATAAAGATTTAATCTCAAGAGTGTTCTGTGAAAACGCAGCATTTATAAATAGATTAATCTTTGCTGGATTACAATTTTTTTTTTTGTGTGTGTTTTTTTTAATTTAAAATGGTGGCTCAGTTATCTAAATCATTTGAATATAATTTTAACTTTCTTGTTTATTTAAGAAATATATTTGCTAGCGTAATAAATACATGGATAGATGTTATCATATTACAAAATGTTTCAAGAAAAAGCAGTAAAAAAATTAAAAATTTAGCAAATTAAAACCTGTTAGAAATTACCTATACTATTTCATTGTTTTACTTTTTCACCACCTCATTTACAACATCCACAGGCAGTGTGGCATCGTAGCAATATAATATGATACATTGTTTGCTATGGAGCATTATTTACCATATACTGTGTGTAGTATGTTTGTGCAGGATGCTGGTTTTGCTGTAATTATTTTATTTGTAAATACCATTATTTGTGACTTTATTTCTCTTGCTTGCAGCAGATGGTTCCATGCCGCCACTTGGGGATGGGCAGAATATTAGTGATGGAAGCAGCCAGGCCGAGCCTTATCCACCATTCTCTGCCAGGACAGTGAAACAGATTCTGGAACTTCTCAGCGATGAATCGGTAAAGGACGAGTTTTGGGCTGGGTGTCCTGTCATTGCGGGACTTGATGTTCACCTAGAGCAGTGACCTTCTACAAGGCATTCAGTGTCTGCCTACAGAGATGGTGCTCTAGAGCAGTGACCTCCTTGGTGGCATTCAGTGTCTGCCTACAGAGAAGGTGCTCTAGAGCAGTGACCTCCTTGTGGCATTCAGTATCTGCCTACAGAGAAGGTGCCCCCGAGCAGTGACCTCCTAGGTGTCATTCAGTGTCTGTACAGAGAAGGTGCCCTAGAACAGTGACCTCCTTGGTGGCATTCAGTGTCTGCCTACAGAGAAGGTGCCCTAGAGCAGTGACCTCCTAGGTGGCATTCAGTGTCTGCCTACAGAGAAGGTGCCCTAGAGCAGTGACCTCCTAGGTGGCATTCAGTGTCTGCCTACAGAGAAGGTGCCCTAGAGCAGTGACCTGCTAGGTGGCATTCAGTGTCTGCCTACAGAGAAGGTGCCCTAGAACAGTGACCTCCTTGGTGGCATTCAGTGTCTGCCTACAGAGAAGGTGCCCTAGAGCAGTGACCTCCTAGGTGGCATTCAGTGTCTGCCTACAGAGAAGGTGCCCTAGAGCAGTGACCTCCTAGGTGGCATTCAGTGTCTGCCTACAGAGAAGGTGCCCTAGAGCAGTGACCTTCTAGGTGGCATTCAGTGTCTGCTACAGAGAAGGTGCCCTAGAGCAGTGACCTCCTAGGTGGCATTCAGTGTCTGCCTACAGTGAGGGTGCCCTAGAGCAGTGACCTCCTAGGTGGCAATTAGTGTCTGCCTACAGAGAAGGTGCCCTAGAGCAGTGACCTCCTGGGTGGCATTCAGTGTCTGCCTACAGAGAGGGTGCCCTAGAGCAGTGACCTCCTAGGTGGCATTCAGTGTCTGCCTACAGAGAAGGTGCCCTAGAGCAGTGACCTGCTAGGTGGCATTCAGCGTCTGCCTATAGAGAAGTGCCTGGCCACCAGGCAGCACTTCCAGTGCCCGCCTCACAGAGAAGGTGCCCTAGGAGCAGTGATCTCCCAGGTGGCATTCAGTGTCTGCCTACAGAGAAGGTGCCCTAGAGCAGTGACCTCCTAGGTGGCATTCAGTGTCTGCCTACAGAGAAGGTGCCCTAGAGCAGTGACCTCCTAGGTGGCATTCAGTGTCTGCCTACAGAGAAGGTGCCCTAGAGCAGTGACCTCCTAGGTGGCATTCAGTGTCTGCCTACAGAGAGGTGCCCTAGAGCAGTGACCTCTAGGTGGCATTCAGTGTCTGCCTACAGAGAAGGTGCCCTAGAGCACCTAGGTGGCATTCAGTGTCTGCCTACAGAGAAGGTGCCCTAGAGCAGTGACCTCCTAGGTGGCATTCAGTGTCTGCCTACAGAGAAGGTGCCCTAGAGCAGTGACCTCCTAGGTGGCATTCAGTGTCTGCCTACAGAGAAGGTGCCCTAGAGCAGTGACCTCCTAGGTGGCATTCAGTGTCTGCCTACAGAGAAGGTGCCCTAGAGCAGTGACCTCATAGGTGGCATTTCGTGTTTTTGAGCTGGTTTAGACTTTGAAGTTAATTCATTAAACAGTAAATTGTAACAAACTTTTGAATGAGTATCCAAATAAAAGGGAAATTAGCTGGCTTTGAAATTATACAACTAAGCTTGTTACAGTTTGAATATTTTGCCTGACTTTTTTCCTGTAAAAAGTCCCGGCACTCGAAAAAGTATGGCAAGAAATTCAAGACTCAGCAAGTCAGTTTTATTGAAGAAGTTTCAGCTTAAAAGGTTTCAAGTTTTGCTACGGAGTAAATGTGTGTGTTGTGGGAGAGCGCTTCCTCCCGAGGTCTGAACTGGTGGTTCCGTATTATTACCAGTTAAAAACCCTGGTCCGATAGATTTCGGGATAATACGATGTATTGAACACTGTGCTATTTTCCTCATCTTGTCTGTGAATTTTTGCAATTCAGTTTTCAGCACATTACAATTTAAATCTTTAATAATAAAACGGTGATTATGAGAAATCGAAGCACGAGGCGTCAGTATGCGTACTCAGGGGATCCTCATCGGCTGTGTGTGCTATATTATAGCTTTCTCTGGTAGAGCTTATACATCGGCAGCTTGTAGCAGGTGGACATGTGTTTTGTTTGTAAAATATAATGAAGAAAGATCAGCTGTACCCATGGCAATTCATGAATGATTCTAATCATGTCTCGATTCGACACAGGCTGTATAGCTTCAGGAGAAAACTTTGGAAGGGTTCATGGGATAAGTGGAACACAAGCAATTAAAACCATAGTGGATTAGAGTTGGCGGACGAGTTTCAGACGCCTCATGGAAAGTTTGCTGCAGAAGCCTCAAACAAATGGCCTTTTCCATTATTATTGTTATTATTTTGTTTGCACTTTGTATCTATTTTATACAATTCACTAATTCTGTGATATGATCAGTGATCAGCTCCAATTACTTCGGTGTTTTTTTCACACAAAACAAATTCTAAGAATTTCACTCACAATCGAGTTTTACCATTCTTGTTACAGTATGCCAACACAGTTATTTAATAACAAATGATGTATTCGCTTTTCAAACCGATTTCTACATGATTGTAATGATTCCTATTCCTATATAACCTGGAATATCCTGTCTCCTTGCCAGGGTTTCCTTCTCGAGAGCAGACTCATTCATTTGCTCTCCCCATTGGAAAAAAACGAGAGCTCTCTCATAAAGCTGGACTCCATTTTTGGGGTAAGTCTTCCAGCTAGCAGATGTGAAAGGGACACTCGCCTATTCCATCTGTAGCTATATTGGATATGTTTGACTTGTCTGTAACGTCTGTGAGGCTCAGATTAAAACTGGTTATATGTACTTTACTCTTTGCATATTTCCATATAGAGCCGTACATATTGTTTGCCTGTACATGTACGACTGTCTGTATACTGCTTTGGTACGATATATTTATGTATACGTACTAGTCTCTCTCTCTGTTTAACACAATATATATAACCTTTAAGGACTTGTATCTCTTTGTATAACACAATTACACAACATACATCGTACATGCCTAACCTGTGTGTATCTGCCTGTATAACACAATACATACAATGCCCTCATTCAATGTAACTGGAATATCTGAATACAATCCATCACTGATATCATGATCCTTCCAGGCCCTTGGAATTGAAGTGGAAGACGATGTGTACAAACTCGTGGAATTTTTCTTAAAATACAAAGAGCAAACGTTAACACAGGTAAGATACTTCATTAATATTGATTAACCAGACGCATAGAAGGAATCTATAAACATGGACGATGACTGTCCAGACATGCAGCCAATCAGTGACCCACTTACTGTGCATGAACTACAACTTTATGATCCCCTGCTCAATATAGTCATTCTGTGACTCACTTCCTGTGCCTGGACTACAACTCTATGATCCCCTGCTCGATATAGCCAGTCAGTTACTCGCTTCCTGTGCCTGGACTATAACTCTATGATCCCCTGCTCGATATAGCCAGTCAGTCACTCGCTTCCTGTGCCTAGACTATAACTCTATGATCCCCTGCTCGATATAGCCAGTCAGTCACTCGCTTCCTGTGCCTTGACTATAACTCTATGATCCCCTGCTCGATATAGCCAGTCAGTCACTCGCTTCCTGTGCGTAGACTATAACTCTATGATCCCCTGCTCAATATAGCCTGTCAGTCACTCGCTTCCTGTGCCTGGACTATAACTCTATGATCCCCTGCTCGATATAGCCAGTCAGTTACTCGCTTCCTGTGCCTAGACTATAACTCTATGATCCCCTGCTCGATATAGCCAGTCAGTCACTCGCTTCCTGTGCCTAGACCTTAACTCTATGATCCCCTGCTCGATATAGCCAGTCAGTCACTCGCTTCCTGTGCCTAGACTATAACTCTATGATCCCCTGCTCGATATAGCCAGTCAGTCACTCGCTTCCTGTGCCTAGACTATAACTCTATGATCCCCTGCTCGATATAGCCAGTCAGTTACTCGCTTCCTGTGCCTAGACTATAACTCTATGATCCCCTGCTCGATATAGCCTGTCAGTCACTCGCTTCCTGTGCTTAGACTATAACTCTATGATCCCCTGCTCGATATAGCCAGTCAGTCACTCGCTTCCTGTGCCTAGACTATAACTCTATGATCCCCAGCTCGATATAGCCAGTCAGTCACTCGTTCCTGTGCCTAGACTATAACTCTATGATCCCCTGCTCGATCTAGCTAGTCAGTCACTCTCTTCCTGTGCCTGGACTATAACTCTATGATCCCCTGCTCGATATAGCCAGTCAGTCACTCGCTTCCTGTGCCTAGACTATAACTCTATGATCCTCTGCTAGATATAGCCAGTCAGTCACTCGCTTCCTGTGCCTAGACTATAACTCTATGATCCCCTGCTCGATATAGCCAGTCAGTTACTCGCTTCCTGTGCCTAGACTATAACTCTATGATCCCCTGCTCGATATAGCCAGTCAGTCACTCGCTTCCTGTGCCTAGACTATAACTCTATGATCCCCTGCTCGATATAGCCAGTCAGTCACTCGCTTCCTGTGCCGGGACGTGATGCCAGATTTTTCACACGAATACCTGAGGCATCATGGGACAGGGAAGTTGCCACAACAAGTGCAGTGGAGCTAACTAAGTGTTTATTGCTTTTTTACTTTCTTCCATTGCAATATTCACACCAGTAAAAACTGAAATAGCATTTTACGAAACACCCGAAAACTGATGGTGGAGGGGAATATAAATACAGGATTATTTTTTTATGATCTGTCCATTGGCTGATGACCTCTTTAGCCAGTGCGTCTTTTACCTATAGTGAAGTCACATGGAGAAAACATCTGTAAAACTCCTCTGATTTCCATTGTGTGTGTTATGTGTTTGAGGAGGAAGATAGAGATTCAAATGATACCAGCCCTGATAGCGATGCTGGAGAAAGCCGGCCTCAAACCAGCGCCCTTATTCACCCTAATGATGTGATACGTGCTCTCCGTGCCTTTCTGTTGGAATGCCGTGTATCAAGGTTTGTTTCCAGTCCTGTCAATGACTGCACATATATACACTGCGCACACACACATTGCATGCTCACACACTACACACACTGCACACTCACACACTGCACACACACACTGCACACTCACACACTGCACACACTCACACACTGTCTAGGAAGTGTGGAAATAAAACTGTGTGAAACTGTACAGGGCCTGTCAGCACTTTAAAACAAGAAGGACAGGGCAAAATGGAGTTCAGAAGGTACATAGGTCAAGGCAGGCGACTAGCGTTCAATGTCCACATACTGAGTCAATGGACAGGGAGCTGGGCATTCTGAGTCAATGGACAGGGAGCTGGGCATTCTGAGTCAATGGACAGGGAGCTGGGCATTCTGAGTCAATGGACAGGGAGCTGGGCATACTGTGTCAATGGACAGGGAGCTGGGTATTAAGTGTTAATAACTGACTGGGAACGTGCACCTTCAGTAATTTGGCACATTAATCTATCTGCGATTAGAGATTTGAGGAAAGATTTGGGGTGAAACTTTCAAGCCTTTTGTATGTTTTTTGTAATTAAATTGTTGCATGGACCTTCTTGCATCTAGCTTGAATAAATGTTCACACTGGCCTAAAATTGCGTGTATATCATTTAAACTGCACCTGGTAACAATCACTAGGCAGGGATTTGCAAACTCTACCGAATTAGGTTTCTGAACTATTTGTGCGTGATAAATGGGTTTCAGGGAGAAACTTGCACTGTCGCGACTGGCTGGGCTGGAAGAACGTGATGCAAGTGAGGATGCGGCTTACTGGTCTGCAGCTGCTCACATAATCCCTGAATCTCGGCTCAAGGTGTGGGAAGCTTTGGAGTCCGCACTGCAAAAGTATCAGTAAGTACCACTGGCTGCCATGATTCAAACTTTGGAAGATGCAGCAGTGTCTGGGTTAAGTTATTTTGGTTTACACTCATGACTGACAGCCATTCTTAGGTTGACATTTTCTCCTGTAGTTTCCCTTACAAGCTTCCCCCCGTCTAACCCATGTCTGGTTTATTAGTGATGTCTTGAGCAGCCGATCACAGCTGATAAAGGAGACATCGGGTCTCAGACAGCAGAACACTGAGCTGCGGATGCTCCTGCACCAGTACCTAAAATCTAAGGTATGAATTCATATCATTTTCTACCTTAAATGTAATACTTTAATTATCTTTCACTACAACTTAATGTCTTTTATATACTAAATGTATCTTCAATATCAACCTTGCAGCCACTCAATTACTGTTACTATTCTGGCAGACTGAGTGCGATTCTTATAGCAATACGCTAATGTTAAAAATCCCGATGTCAAAATAAACAATCCAATCACATGTTTCTCTATGAGAAGAGTTAACCTTGGTCGGCAGCACTGTACTGTGCGTGAAGAGCTTCGAAAATTGTCTTAAAGGAGGAGGCTCTAGTGGTTGTTTGTCTGACATCCATAAAATGCATGTTGTTGGCCAAGTTTAAGCACTGCATTTTTAAGAAACATTGTATGAATTAAAGCGACACTATAGTCACCAGAACAACTACAGCTTATTGAATTTGTTCTGGTGAGCCCTTCAGGCTTTTTGCTGTAAACACTGTTTTTCAGAGAAAATGCAGTGTTTACATTACAGCATAGTGATTAGTCCACTGGCCACTCCTCAAATGGCTACAAGAGGTGCTTCCTGGGGCAGTGCTGCACAGTGTGACTGACATTCAGGGTCTCCACCCTCTGCATGGAGACACTGAACTTTCCTCATAGAGATGCATTGATTCAATGTATCTTTATGAGGAGATGCTGAATGGCCAGGGCGGTGTTTGGTTTGTGCTGGCTCTGCCTCCTTGACAAGCTGCGCCAATCCAATGATTTCCTATTGGAACGATCTACACTTCTGATGATGTAGGCCAAGCAGGCAGACCAGGGATAGAGCCAGCAGCAGTACACTGGAATAAATGTAAGATTTTACTATATTTAGAGGGGCTGGGGGTGGGGGCGGGGAGGGAGCTAGATGGTGTTTTAACACTATAGGGTCAGCAATACATGGTTGTGTTCCTGACCCTATAGTGTTCCTTTAAATTAAAAAATAAAGTACAGACAGTACAGCTTTCATATTATTTATGTCTTTTTGTGATCATGACCATAAGCTCTAGGATTCGTTTTGCTTTTCATTAAATGTATCTAAAAATATTTTCTTTCCACAAACTTAGTTACATAGTTACATAGCTGAAAAGAGACTTGCGTCCATCAAGTTCAGCCTTCCTCAAATTAGATTTTTGCGGTTGATCCAAAAGAAGGCAAAAAAAATCCAGTCTGAAGCGCTTCCAATTTTGCAACAAACTAGGAAAAAAAATCCCTTCTGACCCCAAAATAGCAGTCAGATGTCTCCTTGGATCAAGCAGCTGTTACCCCACTAATTAGCGAATGAGTGTCTTTTCTAAGTATTTTTTGTACTTTTCTTGCTTGCGTTACTAATATTCTCAACCATTTTAATAAAGGTCAATACAGAACTGGAAATCCCACCCACGCAGATGCTTCGAGTTGAGTTTTCCAAGAACTGAACCCATTTCTCATTACTAAGGAAGTCCAACAGACTGTCATCATGCTTACACGTGTGAAATGTTTGTGTGTCCTCCTCAATAAAATACTAAGAAGTCGAATACAGCGGATGTTTGCTTTATATAATGAGTGTTGCATGATGGGAGCAAGTTTTAGGATGAGGTGCACTGTGAGCTTTAGTGTTTGTCAAAATGCAAGTGTGTATGTAGGAGCAGTGAATGTAGGAGAGACTCCATTTATTTAGTAACATTCAGTTTATTTAGCAAGAACACTCTGAACACTATAACCACTGCTACTCAGGTTTGACTTTTTACCTTTATCAATTTAGCAATGCCAGAGAGACGGAAGTTCCAAAGCTGGGCTTAACTCACTGGCTGAGAATGACCAGCAGATACTCCTCCTCTGTCTTCCATCAAATCAGCCTCTTAAAGGTCTCCCCCTTTGTCCTCCGGCATACGGTGAAACTGTTCTCATGCAGTATTCTGAGACTGTAAATGTAATAGTCCACACTGTATATTGGACAGTCCAAAGTACGTCACATGTATTTCGACATTTGCTTTCCAGCAAGTTCTGCGTTTTGGAATATTGTTTTTTTTTTAGTTATAACATATACATTACATCATGGCTGAAAGCTTGTGAGAATCCTATTAAACTGCAAAAAGTATTTAGAATTAAATGTTGGGCTATATCCTCTGAGCACAGCAATGGCACCACATGCTGGATTGACATTTTTGCGTAGGACGAATGTAAAATTTGGAGTGATTGCTCTTCCTGACATTGTAACATTCTAGATGGCTACCAATTCAAATAAACCCCACGTGTACAAGTTATAATAAAGCAACACAGGGTATTTTACATGGAGTATGTTGACACTTTTGACGTATTGTACACATATTGCGTCGTAGCTGCGTGTGCCGTGCAATCTGTGTGTGTCAATGCAGAAGTGAGTGATCCATGCTGTCAGATTTATTTATTTATGGTTCACATTGAAATTTAGGGCATAATAATTGTAATTTCCAAGGTTTGCAGAACCAATGTCTGATTTAAGGTAACCAACTCTGTAAACATATTAAAAGAGGTTTATTGAAGGCATTTTAATAAAAGTTTATAAAATGACTTCTGTATGGTGAAAACAATCTGCATCACTAATCACAATCATCAGTGATTAACACAGTGTTCAATGGGTTAAACTTAAATTCAACAGAGAATACTTACTGACTGCATTTTAGCCGTGAAAATAACATCCTAATGTGTGTGGTTTCGAGAGAAGAAAAACACTGACCATGTTTTTTATTTTTTTTATTTTAATACATTGTTAATGGGTGAAAACATTCATGCTTTAAATACAAAACACAGATTTAGAAAAATAGTGAATTTAAACATCTTCTTTCTTAATTTTAGCCAGTTGTTTTAAGCTTCCCAGCCTGTCTTGTTCTGCAACGCCCAAAGTATCTAGTTAACTTCTAAATGAAGGAGGATCGTTGGGGTTGCAGTCCATCCAGCATATCTAAAATGCAAAAACCACTGGCCTTCCCTGCCCTATTTTGTGCTTTTCGTTTGAGGTTTAAAGTAAAAAACGAAAGGTTTGGAAATAAAGTTTTAATTATCAAAATCTCCCTACAGCTTTTACTTTCAATCCTACATCTTCATCCAGTCTCTGCTGGGTGCTATTATCAATTGGAAAAGGACAACACTTGCCAGGCCCAGAACATGCATGATTTAATAGGGACCACAGATTTATACCAAGATATAAAGGAATCGTGAGCTGACAAAATACATACATTTTAAGTTTTTTAAGACGGTTTAAAACACAATGTTTGTATTATCCTGCTTCCTCCACACTATACTAGATTTCTGCGTTTGATTCCAAACAAATTGCAATTCGGCCAAATTTGATATGATCGGATGACTGAATTCTATAAATCCGGAACAGCAGGTTAATGAATCATGAAACAAAACGGACAATGGACGAACTGTTTAGTTTGTTTCATGATTCTGAGTTCTCTCCATGGCGCCAAAAAAGATGTTTGATGGAAAAACAGATGGTCAGTGGACAGCCACTAAATGTTGATTTTATTCACAGAGCAAGTGAGAAGTGATTCAATGGAGGTAAAAATGCCTATATTTATATATTATATATTTAATAAATATCGATTTTTCACTGCTCCTTCTCTTTTTCCCTGTACTGGTTACTGCATCTCGGTTAATCTGTGCATTAAATGATGCACGAATGCGCCTAGCAGTGCACTGTAAAATATATACATTAGAACATATACATTATATTTTGCAGTACGCTTGCCAATTTTGCACCATTTTTGATTTGTCCTAATTGTTTTCCCTAAATTGTTCGCGTGGGCGAAATTGGTCTGATTCGAAACGCCGTATGAACATGTTTTGGACAACCTGAAGTTTTTTGTTTTTTTCCTGGCCGAATCTATTTGCACAATACAATTATTTTCGCTGTCTACACTATGCCTCCGCCCAGACTATTAAATACTTACAAACGTCCCGGAACTCTTGCTATGGGGCATCAGTGAATAGAGGAATGGAATACCTGACCCAAGGAAAGCAATCATTAATATATACATAAAAACCAAATAGGAAGGATGGCCCAGGACGGTTTACAATATAACCATTTGTTGTGCCCCACTTCTGCTAATTTCCTGAGACATTAGATGTTTCTCATGGTTTGTGTGCGCTGTGTGTGCTTTGTTATAATATACCATGTCAGAACCAGTAGCGTCTTCCTACTGTTTTCGACCATACATTGTAGTATGTCACTGGGTTGGATGTGTCACTTTCAGTTTATTTTCTTGCATTGTACCAAACGAACAATTTTGTTTTTAGCGGTTTTTAAAATTCTATTTTTATAGTACTAAGTGAAATGATTTGTAGTGTGCAATCGCTGTTGGTTGTGCAAGCGGTATATCATTTTATTTCCCCTACCCATTCTGTACCATTAAAAGGGTAAAACCATTTTTATTCTAATTAATATAAGAAATGTCCATAGTTAAACTTTTTATATTGAAATAAGCACAAGTGTTGCCAGAAGCAAATTGTATTAGATAGTAAACTTGTGCATAAAACAGTTTCAGCTGCTACAAACGAATCAAATGCCTTTTAATCGATCTGGGATTTACCAGTTGAGCCTTATTTATTGAATAAGACGTTAATCACAGACAGAATGATTTGTGGGGGCACAGATTAAAAGGCATTTGATTCGTCATAGCAATCAATTTGTTCACAACTCTATCAGACAGCAGTGTGGTATCAATCCTATTTGAGAACTCGTCAGTCTGTGGATATTTAATTAGTGCACAATCTCCTGCCATGCAGCGGTTGGGATGGAGTCTGTGCAACTACTATAACTAAGGCTACCTAGCCTAATTACAGAGGGAAAAGGTATGTCTGGTTTATGGTGTTTCCAAAGGAACGACGTTGTTTCTGCTGAGGATTTCTTTAATTACAGCTGAATTCTTTGCATTTGTCTTAATGATGTCTCGGATCTTTAGGAAGCTCGGATCCTGGCTGCTCAGGGGCAGGGTTTTATCACTGGCATGATTTCAGCAGGGGTGTGTCATTGACAATGGACAGATCAGAATATTCTGCCTGCAAGCTGACCTGCAGATAGCACAATGGGATGGCACAGCCTGCTAGCCAGCTCAATGTGTGCACACTTCACAATATTACTTAATGTAGCCATGTATGCGCAGGGGTATCACTGAAAGTCATTTAATTTATGGACTTGAAACCTAGGACAACGTGGAACCACCCCGAAAAAAGTGTTTGAGGTCCAAAACTGGAACAGTCTCTGGTAGTAGACCCTCAACAGGGTCTTTAACAACTAATGCATTTAATATCTATATCAATGTATGTTAATGATAATAATGGAATTAAAATAATGGCACTGAACAGGTTGTGATTGCAAATCTCTGGTAAACATGGACTTTAATATCTATTCAATGCTGTAAAAAACTGAAAAAGTTTCACAACTGTCCATGTAATAAATTGTGGGGATTTCAGTGATTGCTAGGCACTTGGGTATCCTAAACACCATAAGCACTGCAGTTCACTATAAAGCAGCAGCTCATTGTAGTAGTTATGGTGTTAAAAACCTATGGTGGCCACCCCCCTTTTTTTGTCATCCTATTTAGGAGACATTTGACAAATACTGGGTTTTCTTTGTCAACTGTAGCCTACCGCTTCTATAGCTGATGATTACATGGCTCTGCTCCCCAGCACGCAGCTGAATGAGACCGGCGCCGGAATATGACGTCATATTCCGGCGCCGGTCTCATTCAGCAGCGCGCGAGGGCGGGAGAGCAGAGCCAGCGCAGCTCCCCCAGCGGCCGCCAGTACAAGTCCCCCAGCGGCCGCCAGAAGACCTCCCCCTGGCAGGTATTAGTAATGTTTCAGTGTGAGTTTGTCTGTCTGTTATGGTGTGTGTGTGTGTCTGTCTGTGTCATGGTGTCTGTATGGTGTGTGTCTGTCTGTATGGTGGGTGTGTGTGTGTGTCATGGTGTCTGTCTGTATGGTGTGTGTCTGTGTCGTGTGTGTGTGTGTGTGTCTGTCCGTCATGGGGTGTGTGTGTGTGTGTCTGTCCATCATGGTGTGTCTGTCTGTCTGTGTCATGGTGTCTGTCTGTATGGTATGTGTGTGTGTCTGTCTGTGTCATGGTGTGTGTGTGTGTGTCTGTCCGTCATGGGGTGCGTGTCTGTCCGTCATGGGGTGTGTGTGTGTGTCTGTCCGTCATGGGGTGTGTGTGTGTGTCTGTCCGTCATGGGGTGTGTGTCTGTCTGTGTCATGGTGTCTGTCTGTATGGTATGTGTGTGTATCTGTCTGTGTCATGGTGTGTGTGTTTGTCTGTCTGTCATGGGGTGTGTGTCTGTCCGTCATGGGGTGCGTGTCTGTCAGTCATTGGGTGCGTGTCTGTCTGTCCGTCATGGTGTGTGTATCTGTCTGTGTCATGGTATGTGTGTCTGTCTGTGTCATGGTGTGTGTGTGTGGGGGTCTGTCATGGGGTGTGTATCTGTCATGGTATATGTGTGTTTCTGTGTCTGTCATGGTGTATATGTGTGTTTACAAATAGTGTTTTTGCTCACCTTTTTTTTCACCACGCAGCGTGCTGGTCTCCCCTCGACTGGCCCTGCCTCTATAGCTGAGATCATCAATGCTTTGCCATAGGATTGGCTGCAAAACACCACTCCAATCAGCATCTCCTCATAGAGATGCATTGAATCAATGTATCTCTATGGGGAACGTTCAGCACCTACAGAGTGTGGAGGCCCTGAATGTAGGTGCACTAACACAGGAAGCACCTCTAGTGACCGTCTGAGTGACTGTCACTAGCAGTGTCACTTTGAAGCAATGTAAACACTGCCTTTTGTCTGAAAAGTCAGTGTTTACGTTGAAAAGCCTGTAGGGACATGCTATAGACACCAGTACCACCACATTAAGCTGTGTGTGTGCGTCTGCTAGTGAGTGAGCTTGCTTGCATGCGTGTGCCTGCTAGTGAGTGAGCTTGTGTTTTTATGTCAATGAGCTGATGTATATCAGTAAGATTGTTTGTCTATGAGGCTGGGTATCAATGAGCTTGTGTGTGTCATTGAGATGTCAGTGAAATTGCCTGTGTCTGCATGTGAGTATGCTTACTGTATAATTAAACGTTTTACCCTGAAAGGACCAATATTTTATATTAGAAAAAGCAATATATATAAATATATATATATATATTACTCAATCATCTGTCCTGGCAAGACATAGCCTTACATATTACACGCGACAATATATGGCGCAGTGAATTATGGGGCTGGCACAAATTTTTTTTCCAGGGCTGCTTTGCATCCCCAGTCCGGCCCTGTTTATGACTGTGTCTTACAAATTGCTAATTATCTTTTTAGGTTTATAGTCTTCTTTTTTTGCACCTAAACATTTTTTACATAAATCTACTTCTTTGTACAAGTTTACCACAAAGCAACCTGTCAAAGTTTAGAAAAATGTAATCATCTATGCATTGTGCTAGTAGAATTACTAGTAAATATATACATTTTATTCAAGAATCCATATTAAATTCTGTTCCCTAAATCACCTGCCAATCAAGTGCCGAGCGATCATTCCTATATACAGACAGTGTTTCCTCAAAACGCGTCGATGTCATTAGGGAGAATTTCCTGCTTGGGGAATGTTTCAAAATAAAGGGTGACAACTGATAGTGGATGTTTTATTAATGTAACGCCCAAAGACCTCTGAGCGCGGTAGCGCTGAAACATTTTAGAGGAGGTGAGCAAGATCGTAATAACAATTAAAGCAATTCAATATATAATTTTTCTGTATGATATATGATTATAAAGTCATTGCTTTATGAGTTGAAAGAAGTTAAAACGTTCCTGTTGTGACAGCTTTACAATATTTTCCCCAGCAGTATAACTTATCCCATTTTCCAATTCATAAAGAAAATATGTATCAATGGGCTAACTACAAGTTTAAAGAAGACTCTGGTCTTCATCCATACAGGAATTACTCCTAAACCTGTTAGTTTCATTTCATCCCCCGTAAAGATCTACAGTTACCAACACAGTTATTTATATGGGATGGAAATAAGAAGGCAGAGACAAATATAATACACCTGATATGAAAACATGTCATGCTGAACTCTAAATTGTTTGGTTCCTGATCATGCCAACCTGCCTTCTAAAATCTAAAACTGGCACAATGCAAAATGCGTTGACAGCAGCCAATAGCAAGCTTATCTACCAGGGTTAATGAATCTTTCATTAAGAATCCCAGGTAAGGTATATAACGAAAGGGCTATGAAGATCAAAATGATGAGTCCCAGCAGCAAGCCGAAGAAGTGCCATTTGTACTGTCTCCATACGAGCACGCACACAATACGCAGGGGGTTCAGGAGCCACGCCAGACTGGTATTAGGACGACTGCAATTATAGAGTCACCATTTTATTGTAAAGAACGAAAAAAAAAAAGTAAAAACACAAAAAGACAAACAAAAAACAAAGGCAAATGAAATCACACACAATAAAAGTTACAAATTAAACACTTTACAAATTACACAAACTCAAATTAGTGCAAACCAGGGAGACATTCCCCTAAAGCCAGAGAACAAAAAATGAAATTAAATAAACATTATTAAAATGAATGGAAGTAAACCATGTCTACTGAATTCTGTTAATTCACACGCCAACACACTGCTACAGAGATTGATAATCCTAATGGCCTTAATTTGATTGATAATTGAGAGTCACATTATGTTTGGAGCATTTAGTGAATACAGCTCATTAAACATTTAATGTGAATATTTGTTGCAAAGCTGAAATCTATCTGATGTTTAAAGATTAATCAGTTCAGACCCCGAGTTCAGCTTATTACATCCAACCCATTACAACATCTGACATTCACGGTGGCATAGCAAATGTAAAATGTACGTAATACCCCAAAATGAAAAAGCAAACCCTTTTATTAAAGACAGCATTAATGCGTGTAGGTAGTTTGAGCACTTGGGAACACGAGGAAGTCCAAGTTGGATTTATTAAAAAAAATATGCACTAATATTGCATTTAATACAAGTTTGATTTGCTATGAGGACCTATTCCTTTATCGCTTTCATACCGAGTCTCCGGAATATTGGAACCTTCCCCCAGTTGTAACGTACAGTGATACACTCACAGGTGTGCACATTGTACTACATTTGAGTTTGTACCAGATAAAATACAATTATATCTTATCGAGCAGGGAAGAAGAGGGTGGGCCAAAGATGCCAATCACATGTAATGAGGTGCTTTGGGGGAACCTTGGGGGAACAGTTTCTTGATGTCCCCAAAAGCAGAAATGTCCCACCAAATTAGGGAGGGTTGGGTGGCATGCTTAAAACTGGAATCCTGACTTTTTTTCTGTATGGATTGAGTATTTAGGGACTGAAACGGCAGACTATGTAGGCCAGTATTATTTCTTAGCAATTGTCCCTTCTAAAAGTACCGGATTGAATGAAAATGCCCTACTCTTTAAAACTCACTATTGTAAAAAAGATGATAGAATTAAGATTCTCTAACGTATGCGATTCATCAACCCCTTTCCTTCAGTAACGTAAAGCAAGTTTAAATGGTGATCACTTTCCTGATTAGATCCTTTTTTTAGAAATTCATTTTCTAGGAAAATATATTATTCTATCTGCATAGTTTTGTTTTCCACCCCAGTTATCCCTCTGGGAACTTACGTAACTCCTAGAGGTAACTCACATATATAAATATATTTTAGATAATTATTTAAAACTAACAATTGCATCAATGGATTGACACAGAATAATGCAATTCGCCCCACAATTTGTTCCATGCTCAGTAATATTGTCTAGGTAGTTATTATGACATCCCAAAATGAAGAAGATGTTGAGGCCAACATCTTATATAAATATCGAGAACGTCATCAAAAAAAGATTCCCTACTGAAATGTGGAAGCACACTAGTCTTAATTTAATCATTGTAATCTAAAGATTCATGATTGAAGAGGGGTTTTGAACTTTGTGGGGATCTTGAAAAATATATCACTGATTTCAAGAGTGTGGCATGTTACTCCAGTGTATAAAAATGCTACAGTAGGCTAAAGATTTCAGCTTAAATCACACCTGAAACATATCATCTGTTGGGGGAGCTCACCTGAATAATTACCTATAATTCACTCTTCGAAACAATATTTAAGAAACTGGATTCCTAAAAAAAAAGTTCACTGCAGCTGGTAACTATTAAAGTTAAACTATCATCTTGATAGACAGGACGAATCTACATTGTGTAACTTTTGCCCCCCGCAGACTAAGATCTATCTTTCATATTTGATGTTATCTCGCTATTCTGCTTCTTTAAAGAACCCCCACCCCCCAAATAATCACGCAAAACAGATGTGTTAATGGAAAGCCATCACAAAACCCCACAGTCGGAGATGGAGAAAATAAACGTGGCGCAAGTTTAAGCCACAACAGAGTCCGTCCCACTGATCACATCTCATGCTCCAAGCAACTTCTTCACCATATAACCAGGCATGCTGTACAAGAAGAGTGCCACCATAGCCAATAGTAGCAACGCCAGGACAATCTTAATGATGAGCCACTTGTAGCGATTACAGATGAGGTACTTGATGGATTTAAGTGGGTTGAGAAACCAGATGAAGGAGGTGTCAGGCCGACTGTCCATGGCAGCATAAAAAGAGTAGGGGTAGTAGAGAATGTCGGGGGTGGAATGGGTAGAAAAAAAGTATTATTGAGTTAGTAGTGATATTAATCAAGGTCACATTCCTGAAATGGAAGATTAGTGGTATTAGTGATCACATGGTAATTTATCTTTTTTTTAAATTATTATTACGAATGAAGACATACGGCTCAGCTGTTAAAAGCTGATTTCTGGATAAATCGTGTGGCATAGTCTGGGCTGATCTCTCACACCAGGACAAATAACAGAGAATCAAAACTAGCTGGATTTACATCTCAGGTGTACTTTAGTACCAACACTACGGGGCAACCCAACCAAATTGAAGACATATATTAGAGGCATGGTCCAGCCCTACGAGTTCCCATGTATGCTGATGTAACTATGAGTAATGAGTTTACTGTGCTAGTAAATTGTGAAAATAGTAACAACGTAGAGAGGGAAAGGAAAGTACCATCAGAGGTAAGTACCCTCAGGCTCCCAGAATCTTCTTCACTAGGTATCCCGGTAAAGAGTAAAGGAAAAGCCCCACCATGAGAAGAAGAAGGATGAGAATGAGGATTTTCAGTATCAGCCAGCGGTAAGTGTGCCAGATGAAGTAACGAATAGACTTCAGTGGGTTCAGGAACCAAATGAAGCTTGTATCTGGACGGCTGGTGTAGAGATGGTAAGCAGGAGGAAAGAAAAGGAAGGGAAATAAGAAAATCAACAAAAGAAAACTGAGAATGGATAGTGAGTGAAGGCAAGGTATGTTGCAGGTTGAGACCTGGTGAACGGTCTGTAGACAGTTGAAATATGATGTATCCTTTAAGCAAGTTGGAGGACATTGTGGTATTAGTAACCAGATAGATCCAGTAATCCATATCTCAACCTGCAACAAACACAACCTTTTTTCAGGGCAAATTCTCCTCTGGGTTGATGGAGTGCACTTCTCTAAATCTACGCAGAAACACACAGACCTCCGGAAGTATTTGTCAGAAAAGTTTAAAAAAAAAAAGAAAAGTTTTTAAAATCTTTTTTTTTGTTTTTTTGTTAATTAATACCACAACCGCATATCAAGAAAATATTTTGACAGTCTAGATTTGCCTTTATATACTAGATATAGCCAAGCAGAATTCACTTGTGTTTTTGTCCAGCTTTCATACTTCTGTTTCGAGATGGAAAGTTGATACCATAGGGGTGAACACAAATTACAAAGTGTTGCAATGGCTCGACTTTTGTCAAATACTCTCCTTCAGATTTTGATAATATTGCGAAATGGCAGTTTGTTGACCACAGACAAAGTAACAAAGTCCTGAGGCAAGAAGAATTGGAACTAATTTATTTATCAATGGTTGAATTAAATTGGTTTGTCCTGTATGCAGGGCTTTGGAGTTAGTACACAAAACCTTCAACTGACTCCACGATTTATGGTGCCTCTGACCCCACAACTCTGTAAATAAGTATTTGGGGTTGAAGGTTTTGTGTATTGACTCCACAGCCATAAGAGGATCCATGATGACTCCTTCTGAATACAGTATCACAGATTGGCCTCCTGGGCTCATATAAAGCCCCTAAGTTAGAAAAATAAAAAAACTTGCTGTGCCCCACTATTAATACCCAGAAAAGCTCTTCAGTGGAACATATACAAATCCCCATAGAAGAGCTGTTACATTAATATACAAACCACGGGACCTTGAAGAACAGATTATCAGTTTTTTTACATACAATTGACACACTAAGGACTGGTCATTCCTGTAACACACCGTTTGAAATTAAAGCTATTAGTTATGTTATTTGAGCCCATTGTCTTAACATTCAAACAGATTTATCTGAGTGCAGAGCAACATCGAATGTTTGGGAAGGTAAAGAATTATTTTGCAGTATTGCACAGTCAGTGTCAATAAAGCTGAGTGAGATTAGAATGGAAGGTTAATTCTAATAACGCCATTCCAGGGCTTACATTATTACCATTAGCAATGGGGCTTGGGGCGTGCAGGTAGTATAAATAATTTAATGCACCTGAGATGTAAAACTTTTACTTTATTGATCTGACAAATTAAAACATTATTAAATACAGTTTTGAAGCCTTTCTACAATTTACTATTAACATATAGTGATCAATAACAAGAACTATATCTATAACTACACTGATAAAACTACACTAAAATCCTAATAAAAACAATGTAACAAGATGTTCTAGGCGCGTGAATATCATTTTCAGATACAGATTCTTGGTTTTAGCCAGACTATAATATTTATCATGTGTGAATTTATAGAATGATTACAACCTGCAGGGATTTTAGCAAATCCGCATTTCTAAAAAAATCTTGCAGTTTCTTTACAATTACTGATAGCAGAGAATTTTACTATTTTTCGATTAATATTTTACTTATTTTCAACAGAAATCTAGAGTCTTAAAATTGCAATGCTGGTCCAATTCTTTTCTTGCAAAAAAGATTCTATATTAATGGATCTCGAAATAGTAACTTACGTTTTATTTCATATCTAAATATATGAGTGACCTAAGGATTTATAAAATCATTTATCGAAGAATGTCTGTTACACATGTCTTTCAATGAGTGCTCAAGCACCTAACTGACAAAGTCCCTTAACTGTTGGTTATTTTGATTAAGAACGCAAGACTGCAAAGTTCAAGAGATTTGGTGAAAATGTCACTGTATGTTGACTGGATCTGTTCTGTGCTCCATCTATAGTGTAATAAAACATGTTCAACCACAACATTAAACCAACTGACAGGTGAAGTGAACCACGTTGATTATCTCGTACAATGGCGCCTGTCAAGGGGTGAGAAACATTCGGCAGCAAATTAAGAGTCGGTTCTTGAATTTCTTGTGTTGGAAGCAGAGAAAATATGCAAACGAAAAGATCGGAGTGACTTTGACAAGGGCCAAATAGTGATGGTTAGACAACTGTGTCAGAGCATCTCCAAAATGGCAAGTATTTTTGGGTGTTCTTGGTCTGCAGTGGTTAGTACCTACCAAAAGTGGTGAAAGCAAAGACAACCAGTGAACTATCGTCAGGGTCATGGGTGGCCAAGGCTAATTAATTCATCACTTTCGGCTCCTTTTCGTTTTCTGGATTCTAATTTATTTTGTTCAGTTCCCGAACTGAGACCACCCCAGAGACCCATTGGAATGTGGAATGTTAAGTATCTTCTATGTGAACCACAATTGAACGAACTAATTGAATGCTACACTGCTCGGCCGCCATTGTGCACGTGTTCAGTGGATGGTGGACATTTTGTCTCCCAAACTTATTTCGGCCAGGCACTCCTGTGAACCCAGGTCATCATGACCCTGCTGCCTGTTCCCATTCCCCTTCACCTACACTAACGGTGTTCGGGAGATATTTACTACTGATCTGCTTTCATCTAACTTGTGTGGTTTTCATACAAAACCCCACGAACGGAGACCGGCTCTTGCAACAACTTCCCTGGAACTATTTTGAGCTTCAACCTCGTGGCATACCGGTCAAAACTTCCCCGCGGTGGCGATCAAAAAATACCGAACGGATGTGGGTTTTCCATGTATGTAGGGGGTACTTTGTGGGTGTTCAGAAATTGTTATACTTTTCTGGTCCTGGAGATAATTGAGTTTGTACAGTTCCTGACTCAATTATCTCTCAGACACAGAGGAGGACTTTACTGACTGTTTAAATTTGATGCCTGTACTTCCATTAAACAGTCTTGTCCCAGCATTAAGCCTCGGCTCATGTGTGGGGGGTTGTGCTACACCAGTTATATTTTACCTGTGGGATTATTTGCTTGACTATATGGGAAAAAGGATATCCGTGGCAGTGATACCTTGGCAGACCGCCACAAGAGCTACTGTAGCTTACATTGCTGAAAAACTTACTGGCCATGATAGAAAGGTGTCAGAACACACAGTGCATTGCAGGTTGCTTAGTATAGGGCTGTCAGTGCGCCCATGATGATCCCTGTTCACCAAAGAAAGCGCCTTCAATGAGGATGTGACCATCACAACTGAACCATGGAGAAATGGAAGAAAGTTGCCTAGTCTGATGAATCACATTTTCTTCTAGATCAGGTGGATTGCCGGGTGCATATGTGTCGGTTACCTAGGGAAGAGATGGCAGCAGGATGCACTACGTGAAGAAGGCAGGCCGGCAGAGGCAGTGTTATGCTCTGGGCAATGTTCTGCTGTGAAACCTTGGGTCCTGGCATTCATGTGGATGTTACTGTGACATGTTCCACCTACCAACAGATTGTTGCAGACCATGTACAACTTCAAGGTAATGCTGTTCTCTGATAGCAGGATAATGCACCCTGCCACACCCCATAAATTGTTAAGGAATGTTTGAGGGACATGACAAAGCATTCAAGGTGTTGCCTTGGCCTCCAATTTTTCCAGTATCTGTACAATTTGGAACAACATATCTGAACCACGGAGGCCCCACCTCGCAACTTGCAGGATCTGCTGCAAATGTCCTGGTGCCAGTTAGCACAAGACACATTCAGAGGTCTTATGGAGTCCATGCCTCAACATATCAGAGCTGTTTAGGCAACATTAGGGAGACCTACACAATATTAGGCAGGTGGTTTTAATGTTGTGGCTGATCAGTGTATTTTGGACATGTCTTGTTATGTTGTAATATATAGAATGGATAGTAGTTATGTTACAATATATAGATTGGATATTAGTTATGTTGTAATTGATAAATTGGATAGTAGTTATGTTATAATATATAGATTGGATAGTAGTTGTGTTACAATATATAGATTGCATATTAGTTATTTGCAATATATAGATTGGATATTAGTTATGTTGTAATATATAGAATGGATAGTAGTTATGTTACAATATATAGATTGGTTAGTCGTTACGTTACAATATATAGATTGGATATTAGTTAATTGCAATATATAGAATGGATAGTAGTAATGTAATAATATATAGATTGGATATTAGTCATGTTGTAATTTATAGAATGGATAGTAGTTATGTTACAATATATAGATTGGTTAGTCGTTACGTTACAATATATAGATTGGATATTAGTTAATTGCAATATATAGAATGGATAGTAGTTATGTAATAATATATAGATTGGATATTAGTCATGTTGTAATTTATAGAATGGATAGTAGTTATGCTACAATAAATAGATTGGATATTAGTTATTAGTAATATATAGAATGGATAGTAGTTATTAGTAATATATAGATTGGATATTAGTTATGTTATAATATATAGCTTGGATAGTAGTTATTAGTAATATATAGATTGGGTATTAGTTATGTTACAATATATAGATTGGATATTAGTTATGTTGTAATTGATAGATTGGTTAGTTGTTATGTTACAATATATAGATTGGATTGTAGTAATGTTGTTATATAAAAGGAAGAAAGAGAATTCATGGGACATATGTTAACGTTTGCACAGAGAAGTGAGAACCGTAGCACCATCCCTGGGGGCACAGAGGGTTTGCAGCTAATTACCTATAATCAGGTGTAACAGACTTGTATAACATGGACACATGTTCAGTTCCAGAAAGTGGGACAAATACTCACTTTGGTTTTTCAAGTGGATCGGGTTCATTACGCCCCAGTCCTGCAGGACATTTCTCTGCCTCCTCTGCAGTCAGGAGATGGAGCTCTGCCTCGACTTTGCCCTGAGCAGACACAATATTCACATTGGTTTATATGCTTATAGAGTGAACGCTATTTGTTGGCTGTAAGTGAAAGGTGGATAATGAAAACTATTTTTCAAAAATGATTAAGTACCAAAACGAATCATCACGTTGCCTCCCCTTTTAGCAATGAACCATCAAACAAAGGACTATGTTCTGACAGTGTTCTGGACACTATATTTGATAACCCATTGAAGCTGCCATCAGACTAAACATTGGGTTCACTTATAAAATAATTTAACCATTTTCTTACAATGCACTTTCTTGTAGAATTAGGCAAACAGTAACAAAGTGACAGATAAACAGTTTAGACAATGAGAACAGTCTTTAGAAATATTCTGAATTTCTTGTCATTGTATCTGGATTATACTCCCCTTTCTCACTGCTGAGGCTAGTCTAAATCCTACGTACAACCTACATCCACTGGTTAACCCTAAATTTAATTTTCTCAGTAGCTTAAACTCACAGTTTTATGAATATATCTCTAAGATTTTTGTCTGCTTATGCATAGCCTCCATTACATATCAGCCGATCACGTGTATTGACTTTTTATCAGCTCCCAATAAGTCCTTTATTGTTTCGAATTGATTTATTTACTGCCATAAAAAGCTCATGAGACGGGGCTTCAATTTAAATAAACAGGGGTAGACAGATCACTAACCACCCCCCATAGGAACTTGGAGAACTCTAGCCAGCTGAGGAGGGGGATTTGAGGATTATAAAGGGTTTGGACAATGGATTTTATATTTAATTAGAGTCCCCAACCACCATCCTTTGGGGAGGCATTAAGTCTCCCTATTTCTTAATTTGATACACCCCACCATCTATGGGTGAGGACTGAGTGGACAATATGTTTTCCCAGATCCATTAATTAGATATTCCACTCACTGCTCATGGGTGTAGACAATATGATCCCTTGGTTATTATTATTATAGCCTCACCATGCTGACCACTAAGCCCCCCACATTAATTTTAGTTAGAGCCACCTGCTGACCATGGCTGGAGGCATAGAGGGGACTATGTCCCCCTCTCATTATTATTTAAATTAATAGTCACACAGTTGGGCACAGGGAGTGGACAGTAGGTATGTGCAAACATTTATTTGAGCCGGTTTCTCAGAATAATATTGTATGGTAAGATTTATTCAGAGATCTGAAATTGCTTAATTATGGTAATTATTAACAGGCATTTTATTATTATACTTGTACCAGATCCCCCCTATACGTTACTAGTGACTGGGCACCAATAGCTGCTCAGTCGCTAGTCTTTTATTACAAACAGGATGGCGAGTGGGGGCATGGGGAAGGTATTACACCTCCCTTGTTCCAAAAATGGGGGTCATTATGACCCCACATAGACTTCTGATTTATTTTTTAATGACTAGCAGGGTTTGATAAATGTGATTGGAAGCCCATTTTTCAGAGGATTTTTTTCAAGCAGTCAACACATTTATTGGGATCAGTCTCTAGACTTTTGCTGGTATTAAATCCAGTCGAAATCCGATAAATGTATTGGCCAAATCCAGTTAATAATGTTCAACAAGGCCAATAATATAGAATTGAGGTCATAGCTTCATAAGTACACCAGTGATTGAAAATGATAATAAAGTATCTTCTATCAAATCTCTATATCTCCATTTAAAAACAATGTAAAGCAGGAGATAATTCCTTTAAGATTCCAAATATTTGTGTAGAGATTCATTCCAATATCCCTGTGAATTATTTTAGACAATGATGTATCAGTTCATGTAAACGTCTTCGGTATCACTAAGTACACTTTCAGCATCTTACAGTCAGTTCCAGCTCATCGTTCTCGTTCCTGGCAACAAATGGCCACCATCCTTTGACCCTCTTCTGTTTGAAGATAGAGACCATCGGCAAATCGACATCTGGGGCCACCATATCTATCGAACATTGTTTTGCTGTTTTTGCTCCTCGGGGAAAACGATTCAAGTCTAATTCAATTGCACCTGTTAGATAAACATATTAAAATGTTTTAATGACTGCATGGGAGATTTTCAAATATTTAAACCTTACCTTTAAGGGACGAATTTATTTTGTGGATATGGACTCAAAACTTATTAAAAATTACCTGAAAAACATTATAAAATAGATTATCTGATTTTCTAGAAAATAGAGTAATATGCAAAAATATTAAAAAGCTACGATATTAACCCGTCTTAAAGGGTTATTTCCTAGAGTTAGAATTCAAAGTGAATTTCAAGTTTTCAGGCCTAAATAGCAGGCCTATCCTTCAGGTTTGCCTACTTAGGTTTATAATTTGAAATTCAGTTTGAATCCTCAATTTACTGAATGACCTTGTCCGTGTTATTTTTTTCAGAGGGGAACGCTACACAAACAGACTCTAGACACCATGACCACTTAAAATTAACCATTTAAAGACACAGTTCTTGTGCGATAAACAATGCTTACAGTACATATTTCAGTGCATACCGAGAAAATCATCCGCAGAGAAGTGATCGGCATCCCAGACTTGCATCGTAAGACGAGCTGGAATCTTGTACTCTGTCTCATCCCATGAGAACATGGACTCTTTCTTTGAGATGACAATCTTTTCCTCAGCCACCAGATAATCGAACGGGAATAGAAACCTCCAGTTGAAATTTCCCTCCCCAGTAAGGGAGTGATAGTGGACATCGGTATCTTGCTTGTCCTCTTGTTGTCCTTTGAGCCACCTAAACAGTAGATATGATCCAAAGGCAGAACCAAGTAAAGTTAGCACAGAAATATAAACACATGAGCGTGTTTTAGGGTACATTATGTTTTTATTGTGTTGGTTAGATGGTTTGATTAGAGTGGGAATATTAAATTAATTAATTGTTAAATTGTGGCAGCCATGTTGGGTCATTTTGATTTATATCGAAGTAGACATTTCACCATGTACGTGATATTAACTATAATTAAGATGTTTAATAACTAGTTCATGGGAGCCTTTGGTCAATACATCAAGAGCTTAGTCCTCTGATTTTTGGGAAATTCTTAAATATATCTCTAGACCGAAACTGAAATATAGTGAACATCAAATGTACTATCTTTATTAGGATTTATAGATATATATACATGACGTAACAGCCATTATTTAACACTATCTTGCGAAAATAACTGTTTCAGAATAACTATCATGATTATAATCTACAGATTCATATATTCTAAGTAAATGTCCTAGACTGTTAGATGTAGCTGATTACAATTATTTTATGGAATTGTATAATGTGTTATACTTTAAGAACTAGTCCATAATATACATGTATAATCATACTACTATCATATTATATTTAAACGTATACTAATTCATTATATATATATTTATATAGTGCTTTTTAGTAGATATTCTTAACTGGTGTTTATTTTTTCAGATTGTGAAGTTAAAAGATATTTTATTTAACACTAGTCAGTGAGGCTGCATTTGATTATTTTATTTTTTTGCAGTACCTAATTGGATCCCAATTAAGAACTGATGGTTGTTTTTACAAATTGCGAGATAATTCATACAATAAATATTTTGGGTAGTTTCAATGTATGCATATTACAAAGTATTAAGAGAACTAGTAACTTTTAAGTCCGTACTATGGTCTCATTGCAATTTCATTCTCAAGTTTTCTCACTGTAATTTTTGAACATTCTATTTAAATCTTATTTATTAGAAAATATTGTTTTAACTTAATTTAGGAATTGTACAGAAAAAAGTGATTTTACAATTTTTTCACTAGTAGTTTGACACTCTCTCACATGAGAAAGGATGGGATGTTAATATAGATAAGTATAGATTAGTCTTTTTTTTTTTTTAATTTCCTCCACAGCAGAAGAATTAAGGTTTCGATTTAATATTGTAAGATGAGCTTTCCAAATGATTTAATATTTAAAATATAAAAATTATAAAATCAATAATAAAAAATAGCAATACATAAAAATATCACAACATTACAAAATTAAAATATTTTTCATAAAAAGATTAGATAATTTTTAAAGTTTATCCAAAAATATTAAATCATTTGGAAAACATATCCAACAATATTAAATTGAGGCATACATCTTTTTATTCTCATAGGCCAATTTGTGTGATGGCCCACCCAGTAGAATTCAGACACCCTCTCCCAGAATACCAATGAGACTGAGACACCTTTAAATGTGTCTCTCTGAATATGTCTCTTTTAGTGCCTGGAGTCTGATCTAAACTCTGTCCTAAAGGAGATGGCACTGGTTTAATGGATGCTTTACAAAGCCTCTAATTTAAAAGGTTAGATTGTCAACACAGGCCTGACGCATTTCACCTGTCTGCTTAATTTGTTATTTCCTGTCTCAGGTAAGTGCACTTTTTCTGAATTTAAGTGGAGTTTATCTTTATTAAATGATTATCAAGAAATGATTCACCCACTCGCTGTTTAGTTTGGGGTATCCAACTGTTTAATGTTTGATATCTATTTATCAGAGTTTCCATACAATCCTACAGTATGGCGGTTGTTATATCTTCCAGCTGATTTCTAAATATTTAATAAATGTTACTCCCATTTCTTCTTCAGTGATAATCACTTATTAGATTATGCTGCCATGGTATTAGGGAGCTAGTTACTAAGACATCGGAGTTTTGTTCCCTGTCCTTTTTGTCATTGTACAGAGCTAACGCATTAGATAACGCTAACGTTGTGATTGATCAGGAGAACAAATTCATGGTAATTATCGAATCAATTTTCCTAATTTTCCCATAACAAACAAATTATATTTGAATTTTATAGAACATATAAAAAGCGAACTCAAAGCGCAAATGTTATTACTATGTATAACTAACAAGGTAACTTTTTATCAATAATGGGTATTTGCAAAGTAGGTTTGTTTGATATCTGATGTGTTAAAATACATTAGAACATATATTAATATTTATAAATTCATCAAAGAACTTTTATTAATTCCTTCCTTTATCTCAAACTGTCATTTTTATGTGTTTTAAGCTTTGACATTTGATCTGGTTGGAGAGACTACAGGAACATGGATGTATCACTAAATAAGGATATGCTAAACATTCTATATGCTATGGAGCTTTGCATTTTTGTAATGCAATTTCTTTTTTTGGGCATGAAATCTAAAAATCTACTATACCGATCTAAAATCTTCTTTACAACGTGACAAACTGTTAACGTCACAATTAAACATACAAAATCATGCAAATTCACACCAAACAAATGCCAACCACAAACATGCCCCACAGCCACAAAGAAGGAATTGCAGTCATATTGATGAACGACCAGCATAGAGGTTTCTAAAACAGAATTAAACTTGACAAATTATATGTACAGAGGCTCCATGCAGTGTGCATTATATTCCCGGAGAAAGCTTTGTCTCAATTAGCCGCTTTGTTGCTACAGGGGCCATCAGTGGGTTGTTTCACACCACTTCAAAAACAGGCAGATTTTAACGAAACTTACCTGGATACAACAAATACAACTCATAACATACTAAAAAAATAAATAAAATAAAAAAATAACAAAAATAACAAAAAAAAAGAAAAACAACGTTTTCTTGGTGCAAACACATGAAGCACACTGTGTGCAGTCACACTCACTCCTGAAGTCATCTCTAGCTGGTGGGATTGTGCGGTGGAACGAGGGTAAGAAAGATCTCTCCAGTGCTGAGGATTAGGAAAGCTGGAGGAATGTGCACATTTTATAAAACTATTTTACCTGCAATTCTACACACAGCAAGGGGAGATATCAAGGATACCATCCAGCCTTTAGACAGCAGCGCTTCTCTAAAACTATAGTATTTGGCTTCTCGGAGATGTTGGATACCATCCAGCCTTTAGACAGCAGCGCTTCTCTAAAACTATAGTATTTGGCTTCTCTGAGATGTTGGATACCATCCAGCCTTTAGACAGCAGCGCTTCTCTAAAACTATAGTATTTGGCTTCTCGGAGATGTTGGATACCATCCAGCCTTTAGACAGCAGCGCTTCTCTAAAACTATAGTATTTGGCTTCTCGGAGATGTTGGATACCATCCAGCCTTTAGACAGCAGCGCTTCTCTAAAACTATAGTATTTGGCTTCTCTGAGATGTTGGATACCATCCAGCCTTTAGACAGTAGTGCTTCTCTAAAACTATAGTATTTGGCTTCTCGGAGACCTCTATGTCTGTCTTGGAGTTCATATTTTGACAATCCAGCATGCTGTCACTATATCCTGCTGGTGAATCTGATGACCAAAAGAGTGTAGTCAGATGTGCTATCATTTGTTAATGGTTAATGCTAATTAACTTTGTCCTGATCCTACTTCTAATTATACAACTCTCTAATAAAACCCCAAATATATGAAGAACTCTACAAGCAGAACCAGATATTACTGATTCATTATAATTTCATGATAATTAATTAGATATCCAAACTTAGATTTATTATATTTACGTTTACACTGTGTTTATAGAAAGTTTAGGCACATACAGTCAGTATACCAGAACGGTTCGATATGGTGACTTGTGGGACCTGATTATGGAGAATCTCATGACTGGAACATATCATGTATGATCTAGAAATGAAAGACACCTGTTCTTCGGTGACATACGATGCAGACATTCACACAGGTTTACACACTGTCAAACATTTTACCAGAATCAGGCGGAATGGGGAAAAAAAACAAACACACACACATACACAAACAAAACACACACACGCACGCACACACACACACACACACATAAAACACACCCTCTCTCTCATAACCCTCCCCTTAGTGCTCATATTGTTGAGGGGAAAGTGGTGGATTAATGCTCGGTGTATACTTTCCCAGACTAGGAAGAGGTAAGTGAATGTCTACATGACTACCATTCGGTGTCTGTTGCCTTTGTGGGTATCATTATATAATTTGCCAGGACAGATGCAATTATAAGATAATTTTTTTCTCCAAATTGAAAAAATATATATATTTATTTTTGTCATCTTATCCAATGTATGAGATTTCAGTTACTGTTTGCCCCAAACTATTCTTTTTAACATTTTCTTTCACTATGTTTTATAATAATTTATTACCTAATGTTTTTGAACGTTTAATTAGTACGCGGTGAATAAGCCCTGGTGCTATACCTAATATTAGACTATATCTAACTTGCATTGTTAAATAAGTGACTTTGTTGAGTTTTCAATATAGTGTAAAAAATGACAGGTTGAGAATTATGGAAATAGAATGTTGAATACCTGGGAATAGAATGTCGAATACCTGGGAATAGAATGTTCAAATCTTATGTTACTATTGTTTTGGTTATATCCAGCCATCCCTTTAATTTGGCTAGTTCCCATTCAATTTAGTAGCCTCAAAAACTGAAGAGTAGTTTCATTTGTTAACAGCCCAACGGGACCACCACATGGCAACCCAGAAACAAGCTAGAGACGGGAATGAGCAGGGGAAAGTGCATTGCAGTGCAGTTCAGTGCAGTGACACAAGCAGTGGTCAGTTGCAGGGGATGTGCACATTCTGTATGCCCAGGGAAGACGGGTTAGGAAGGGAAGGAGGGGTCGGTGGCGGGGGAGGTGAGGGGAACGGGCCGTGCAGCATTACCCCTTGACATAGATGTCAGACATCTTCTCTCCTGTCATGAAAGCATCGTCTTCTAGAATCACTTCATCAGTATTCCAAATAATTATACGCAGCTCAAAACTAGGTGGCAACAGCACGATGAGGTAAACGAGGGGGGGTGAGGGAGACAAAAAAAGAAGAAACCAAACAAAAGGAAGCAAAAAAAAGCAAAATTCTGTTAATCACACACACAACACAAAAGCGTATAAAACCGGCGACAGCAGCGGTATGAAGACTAGTGTGTGCGGCACGAATGTACACAGAAGCCCACACACAACACAAAGTCAAAGTTTGTGCTTGTACGTACCCCCTGACAAAAATGTCACTAGATTTTTCTCCTGTGAAGTAATCATCATCTTCCAGGATTACCTCATCGGTATTCCATATTATCACTCTAAGCTCGTATCTGGCAGAGAAGACAGTGAGAGAAGGTGAGACGCAATAGAGGGGAACGGGGCAGGCAGGACGTTAGCAGGAAGTGCTGGAGAATGTAGTTCCCCAATATCCTAAACCCTCCAAGGCGTCACGTTGAGGGTACAAACTATAACTATAAAAGTTGGCATGACTCAAGCAATTTTTTTAATTTTATTTTTTTAGCTTTAAATGTTTACAAACAGACTCTACTTCAAAGAGTAGATGTTTCTTTCAATTTTAATGGGTGGGGAGAATACGATACGTCAGAATTTGCACATTTCCAGAATTACGCAGCATGGTGTCTGCTGAACGAATGCCTTCTAATGCCAGAGGTTTCCACCTAAAAAGCGAGGTCAGAGTGATACCAAACATTATTAATACTTTGTACATAAATAGCCTATTTTAGTCATCTCAAGGTCCTACATCCAATATTTTAAAATGTCAGATGGTTCTACCTTTGTATTTGTATAAACCTATCCTTCATGCTAAGATTATCAGCTGATAAATAGGTTTTACTAATCTATTGCTCAATGTGATCATTTTCTTCTTATTGACCACAAATAGATCAACTGACATAATAGACAACCCTGATGTTTGAGTATGTACTACAAGTAGGACATTAACCAACTGAATTATCTCCACTGACTACTGTGATCAATTTGAGTGTGTGGTTATTGAAACTAGACCCGCAAGGAGGCTTGCACCTTAAAAGAAATGCCGACTATAAGTTCTAAAAATACTTAGTCAAATGCTCCGTCCGTCCTAAAAACAGACGCACTTACAGATACATTAATAAGATTATCCTCTACAAAGACTGAGTGACTATATGAGAAAACCCTGGACAACTGTCTAAGAATTTGTTCATAATATATATGAAAAAAATATATATTTACATTATGTTGAATTCTGGATGTAAAATTATTTACTGATTCTGCCTATATATGGCTTTACTATTCATATAATACCTCTGATGGAATGATGCATTGCGGAGTGTGGAGGGGTCAGGAGACAGCACAAGTTTTAGCAAAAATATTCAAGGACCTTGAGATGGCTAAATTTGAAATGCCAAAATCGATATGCTATAACATAAGTCTTGGATATGCAGGTAGCTTCACTAGAACATTTTTGTCAATGCTTTTATTAGTAGACATATGGCTTGTTAATTAACTTACCTTTTACTGTGTATTTGTTAGGACTGAGTAAACGGCACACAGTATCAATATCAATCATTATACAAGAATTAGATAACAGATAGTTTTTGTTGTTAAATTGTCAGTTAAAACTGACATGAGCTACCGGCATAAAAGGATTGACTCTGAAGACTGTTGCTGTGGATGAACTCTGTCAACCACGGTTGTTACTTGATGTTTGTGCGCATTCTGCAACTTTTGATACTGTCATGTTAAAGTATACTGCCTTTATTTGCTCTTGTTAAAATAAAGAATTGAAAAAATATAAATATTATTTTCCACAAAGGAGGCCCAATATTATACAAAAAAAAACATATATATCTGTACACATATTTAATATTAGCGTTTCCCTTGAGTGTTACTTTAATTAAATGGAGTGTAAGTAAACATTCTGAGGACTACTAATCACATCAAAGGTTTGAAAATGGAAACTGTTTTGATTCAGTTAATCTAGTCAGTCAGCAGTTGCAAATGTCAATACAGTAGTTCCATTATTATTATTTTTTTTTTTTAAATACAGAACGGGGTAATAGTCCTTGAGATGGATATAATTTAAGATCCCACCTTGAATATGTGCTGTAGTTTTGGGAACCAGTTTTTACAAAGGATATTAAAATGGAAATGAAATGAAAACATTCAGAGGTGGACAACAAATTCAGTAAGGGGAATGGAAGATTTAATTAAGAAGAAAGGCCACTATTTGCAGAAATATATATTGTAACAATAATAGTCCAACTGCCAGGTGGTAGGCCACGCTAGCCCTCAGTACACAATTAATAAATGCTGAAGGGTGCAGCACGAAAATCGTTTACCTCAGTTATAGCACTTATTAATGTATTCAAAACTGATTCTGGAAGCCATGTCAGCATGATATATGACCATCATGAGATTTAATAAACTGCTTTACATGACTGTGCATTCACCTAAAGTCTCCCCTAAACTCTGCATGTAAAACTCTGGAGTATGTTATAAAACCTGGATTGCGTGGTCTGCTTGTGGTAGTTTGGTGGTGAGAAGATAATTCTCTCCTGCTGGTTTGATGACCTGGGCTAGCCTTCTTACTTTCAGTGAAAGAATTGTAACAATGCAGAACACAATGTTCCAACAGCTAGTGGGAATGTGTGGACTCGTAAAGCCATAACAGTGGAATGGGATGTTTGATAAGCAGGTATCCCCATAGTTTGGTGCCCTAGTGTATTTTCTCAGCTTGGCTCTTTATACTAATGTGAAGAAATTAGATTTCAATTGATTACAATTTCACTATTTGGAGAATAAACCCTGGGGTGATTAGAGAATCTGTGTTTGGGACGGGGAACTGCCGCTATATTCAAGGCCCATGTCTCCTTGTGTTAATGGGCAATTGGAAAAAAACAGAACAGATCATCCCTTTATCCTGAATTATAACGGGCGCACACTCCTTTGGGAGGTGAAAATCTACTGTTAAAACACATTCCATGTGTCATGTAATATCTGACATGTATCTTGGTGTTATAAAATGCCAATAATAATAATATTAATAAGTAGGAAGAATAGATAGAGAGTAAATGAAAGGCTACGGAGAGCCTTTAATTAGTTCCTCTACTGTTGCAGACCTACAAATTCCATGGAGCTTTGCCAGACTACAGACTAGCAGAGCATCATGGGATTTGTAGTTCTGGCTGTTGGCTACATACTGCAAAGCTTTGTTCTGTATCATTTCTATAGTGGCAGTTCTCATTTCGTCTCTAAGGATGTTTTCTCGTTTACAAAAAGGATAACTTGGTTAAAGTGGACCAAAACACATAATACCAGCTTTATGTCTAAAAGGTATAGTGACATTTTGTACTTAATGACATGTAATGGTTTTGCTTTGCACCTTTTTGGCTTCCTCGGTGAAATATCAAGGGCAGGTCCTGGAGCCGGCATGTCCATGGGGAACATATCCACCCACATCTCTAAGCGACCCTGACAAAAATGAACATCACATTAGTTTTATATCATGGAGCCTGGGGCAAAGTCGACGATGGTTAGCAATGAATAGAGCAAGACAGGCTTTGGAGTCTAGACAGGTTTTGGTAATTTAATTTCAAATCACACGTTCCAAAAACTGATTACTTTCATAAGGAATTGATTCTTTTTTCAAAAACCAACAGAGCCGACAGAAGCCACGACAGGTAAATCTAATTGGGGGTTATTCACTAAATGCAGTGTACATCGACGGATTCCGACCAAAATGGCAATTCTCATATTTAACCAATTGCGTCAGATTTCAGTCAGTCCGACCAGATTCACAGAAAATACCCAAATGCATTTGGTGTCTCGGTTAAAATCAGTGATTTTGCATCTAACCCAATACAAAGTATAGGATTCTGAAGATTCCCGAATTCCCAGTTTTAACATAATTTGGAACCAAATGTATCAACTAGGATGCACATTCTTAAATTATTGCTTTTTGCAAGTGAATGATCATTTGAATTACTGTTAGCCAACTGGCAGTGAACTATCTACCTCTCATTATTTAATGTAAAGTCCCCCGCATTAATATCTCAATATCTCATAAATGCAATCCTATTTAGTGCTCTTTACTATACTACACTATGCTATGTTTACAGTAAACAGCACTAGGAAACAGCTGATTCTCTATTTTTGGGGGGTATACTGTTATATTGTAATGACTAGCTGAGAATGAGTCTGGCTTTACACAGCTCTTTTTCACTCAACAGGTTTGAGAGACTGAAATTGCTGCCTCTGGCTCTGAAGAAGCTAAAAGCCAACATTACCTGCTCAATGCCAGGTTTATCTGGGTTTAGTAACGGTCGGGTTTCAACATGTTCTGGAACCAGTCTACACCCCACACGGGGGATCTCTTCCCAGTGCTGGAGAACGGAGAGAGCCAAATGTTCATCGGTCTGTTTCTTCTGACCTGAGAACAAACAAGCAAAAACCATTGCATAATCAACACGTTAAATTTAGCAAACATCACTAAACGACAATTTAATAAAAAAAAAAAAAAATTACCATTTTCATCTTCAATTTCCGTGGGACCAGTGAACACACGGTTTGTGACTTTTACTCGTCCACCAGGTCCAAAGTGAGGTCCATCAACCTTTCCTTCCTTACAAAGCTTGGACAATATCTGCGTTGGCTTCACTGGGTCCCGCCACATGTTGTAGCCATGACTATTAGATGCAGAAATTAATTTTTTTACCAAAATATTTACCAACACAGTAATATACTCTGATGCATATATTGCAGGAAATGAGAGAATTCCTTTCAACAAATAAGTTTTACTTGAGAGTCTGGCCTAGAAAATGTATCTTGCTTGACATTAAAGAAATGCTAAAGATCAGAAACATATTGTTATGGACAGATATAACAGAATAAGATTTTGATCCACATTCCTATGTACTAATGGACTAAATCCTTTATTGCGTCTGTATTTTTTGTTTGTTTTCTGATCTCAGCACCCTGCCCAGTCTATTTCGCTTTCAGCGGGCGCTGCATTGTTTTATATTGAACGTAAAGTGCATTTAAAGCATGTCACTAATTCTGTCTAACAGAGTTATTCACTAACGGGAGTATTCAAGGTGGATTCAAAGGGAATTTAAAATTGCTCAATTATTGGTCAGCTATTCTTTCAGTTACTCTGGCATTAAATTTAAAATTCACTTTGAGTTCTCACAGGTAAATAGCCATGTGAGTGTTTGTCATGAATTTGCTTCACAGCCTTTAAACATCGAACTTCCTGACTCCTTCAAGCATCTCAACTGGTGAGATAACTCAGTGGATAGGATTCTAACTGCAGTAACTGAGACTCACAGACAAAGTTCAGACCAAGTGGAACTTAGCTCGACAAAGTAATAGAATGCCAGTAAACCTCATTGGCTTCCAATATCTCTTCCTCCAAGTTGTGAGATTGTACCTGGAGAGCCACACATCCTTCTATACTACACTGAGTGCCACATGCCTTTTATGGAATGAGAGAATGAGTGAATGAAAGTGTTTTCAAGGTGTATTGTGACACACATACATGGCGTAACTCTGTGCAATGCCGCAAGTCGCCCTATGCTTGCTGTAATAGCGGTTTTCAAGGTCTATCTTGGTTTCTCCAATCAAGTCATCTGTTCCCACCAAGTCCCAGTCATACACGGCCACCGTCAGCATTGATTCCATGGGAAATGTGGCTTCAATGTCGAATGATCTGAAAACAACATTATAGTTCACATCACATATATTGCAATACAATAGATGCTTTGGTGTTAATAACTCATTGGTCTGGCTCAGGCATAGGCAACCATGATGGACTACGCCTACCATGATGCTTTGCCAGCATTATGGGTGTAAGAGCATTATGGAGGATGCAATCCACTACATCTGGAGTACCGAAGGTTGTGTATCCCTGGTCTAGCCCACACTGGCCTACAATAATCTAAGTCAATAACCCAACTTTCTAAACAAAAGGTGTTACGTTGAGTGACATCTAGTGGACACATTGCAATATTGCAGTTGATTTTACACAGTATAGTCATTGATCGTGCATATACACTGAACAGCTACAACATTAAAACCACTGACATGTAAAGTAAATAACTTGATCATATCGTTACAATGGCAGCTGTCAAGGGGTGGGATATATTAGGCAGCAATTGAACAGGCAGTTCTTGAATTCCATGTATTGTAAACAGGAATAATGGGCAAGTGAAAAGACTTTGACCAGGGCCAAATAATGATGGCTAGACGACTGGGTCAGAGCATCTCCAAACGGCAGGTCTTCTGGGGTGTTCCCGGTATGCAGTGGTTAGTTGTGTTAGTTTTGACTGATCAGTGTATAATCACTGTATGGAGGATAGTAATTAATAATTGTGCGAATCCAAGGATATATGTGTTGCTTTCGGTTACCAAAGATAATTTGCCAATGAGAGCTACAGAAGAGAATGAATAGTTGGGAATTAAAGCTTATAGTGTGACTCTACAGATATAGTTGTTTGTTGATCGTGACTATCAGAATGACTCACTTTCCGAAGACGGGATTGAGCTGCTTGGATATGTAGTTCTCTTTGTCTTTTATTTCTGTTTTTCCCAGTTTTATAACAACGTATGGATCTGCTTTTCCATTGATGTCGGCAGGATGAAGGTCAGTTGCCTGTAATATAGAACAAGATATTTATCCCCTAGTTTTCAAACTTCAGCCATTGGAGAGACTAAGAATTTGTCCTGTGTAGGTAAACCCAGTTATTTCGAAGAACAGGGATCATATTGTTAGAAATGAGCAGAACTATAAATTTATTTGTGAACATTAACTCGATTTTAGTTATGATGAAAGGCTAGAAATTTTTATTTTATTTATTTATAAAAATGTGAATATTATTCAAATTATATATATATATCACCAGTACAAACAGCTCCCTGGTAACCCATTCATTAACAGGACTATACCAAAACACATATTTGGAAGAGAGTTATTTACAGTAAGTACGATACTGACGTGAGATTAAAATGTTGTATAAACAGATTATGTAGCAATCGTTTTTAATTAAATTATTTGCATTATTTTTGGAAAATCAGAATATTCCACAACATAACAATTACTATTCACTAGAAAAGTTTTTTAATCTGAGAAAAAAATCTGCCATTCATATTAAATAATTTTTAAAGTTTCTCCAAAAATAACAATATTAAATTGAGGCCCTATGTTTTTTCACTCTTTCTGAACCACTTTAGAAAAATATGTGTGAAAGGTTGAAGTAACTATGTAAGATATATTGTGTGCAAATGGACTTACCCGTACTACATACACCCTAACGAGGACATTAATTGGGTCGTTATTGGGAATGCCTTGAAACATGCCAAAATTTGGGTCGTATCCAGCTTCCTTAGTTATGTCATCAGGTAAGGGCACTTTATAGACACACATTGAGCCCTGCGACATTACACAAACACACGGGAGAAAAATGCAAGTCAAATACAAAGCTGTAATGATTAAACTGTGAGTTGTATAATTCATTGTGTGCATTAATGAAGGTATGCCCATATAGGTCTAGGCTTTCGCACACATATACCTTTTGACTATATTGATAAGGGGATGCCAGCAGATTTACCAGGATGATTATTTATCACACTGCATAGTGCACTGATACAATCTACTCTGCACAATTCCGAAGATACCGTTTGGCTGATGATAATGCTTTCTGCAGCCTTTTCTATTAGTCACTGATACCAAGCATATAAAATTGTATTACTAACAAACGATGGCCATCTCTACAGCAAATAACTGGTAGAACCAAAATGAAACTAAATGTATATTAACCTAATTGTTATTACATTTATGTTTTTTAATGGAATTTGGGGTGACTGCCCTTTTTGATGTCACTTTCTAATACTTCACTACAGGACTGAGTATTAACAATCTGTGAATGGGGGTTAGTGACTCAGTAAATATAATATCCTAGATGAATAATGGGGAATACTTACTTTAAACCTTCCCACTATACGTTCCTCCTCACTCATGGTATCATCATCGTCTCCCGTCTTCCCTCGCAATAAGTTAAACGTATGTAACCAGTCTTCAAAGTTGTCAAATTCCATCTCAAGTTCCTTATTGAACACCTGGGAGGATATTAATGCATGGTTTGGAAACATGACAAGCTATAAACCACCGAGAACATAAACAGGGTTATTTACGAAAGTGAGATCCGAATAGTCAGCTATAATTTTGACTAATTTGGTAACTTGAATGTGAAATTCACTTTAAATTCATTGTCAGTTTCAGACAATTCTCCCTTAAGTGTATATCCATGAAAATATCCATGGGATGTGACTCATTAGGTGTAAATAGTCATCTTTGTTAGTGGTATCAATGCTCCCTATAAAAAAAGACTGAGAGATATAATAGATGTAATAGATTAGAGATATAGAGATATAAAATAGATATAGAGATATAATAGAGATATAAAATAGATATAGAGATATAATAGATTAGAGATATGATAGAGATATAATAAAGATATGATAGCGATATAGAGATATAATAGAGATATAAAATAGATATAGAGATATAATAGATTAAAGATATAAAAAGCCAAAAAGAGTTTGTACATTGTCCACAGTTAGGGTTATTTACTAACGTGTGAATTTATTGCTGATCCAAAGTGAATTAAAAGTGTATTTCAAATGATAGAAACATGGCTGAATCATAAAAAATATCAAATTCAGATTTCTTTTCAATTTGGCCTAAAATTTGGAATCCACTTTGAATTGCAGGTAATTCTCATTTAAGTCAATAACCGTAAATGGGTTCTGCACCCTTTTCTTTTCAATTCTTTCCCCCTTTTTTTTAGTTGTCTTTCAGGTAAATATGAACAAAAATGAAAGAAAGGGGATATTTGTGGATAAATCCCATTAGACATATAAACTTTTACAACCATTCTAGAGGTTATTAACATGCTCAAGATTTGATTAGTACCTTTAATTCATCGATTTTCTGCTTGTTCTTCTTTTCAGCCTGCTCAGCCAGCAGCTTCTTCTTCTTGTCCTCCTTCGGGGCTTTCATTTTGTCCTTGTTCTTCACTTGTCCCTTGGAGCCTTTCATGGAAGATTCATCAATTTTGATCTCTGATCCATCAAACAAGGTTGGTAGAGTGGAAAATGGAAGGAGCCAAACACAAAACACTCAACGATGGTGAGCATGAAAGTTGACCGATAGTTTAGAGCGCAGGTGGCTTGTGCCCCCAATGTCTACTATCACCTTCCAAATGCATAAATCCTTCATCTATGATTGTTTACATATCGAGGTCCAATGAGAGTCCATCAAACCTCAATGCAAACAATACATGCATTCTAGAAGTCTCTATACTTACCGATAATATCCCATTATTCATACATGCAACAACTATCGTCTACGTCTGTGTTTTATCGATATCGCCTTTAAAATGAAACTAGAAACAAATCTGTACTAAACCGGAATTACAGAATTAATTCTACACAAAAAATACGAACAACTTGAGGCAATGTTTCCCCCCTGATTTTCTGGAATAGTGAGAAGACCATTGTCTGGTTACCCTTTACATGAATATAATAATTTTGTTTTTTGCCATGTAAAGCACATCGGCCTGAAGGTTATATGAAGAAATATAATAGAAAGATTTTAAACATCAGATGTATTGTTCTGATTATTGAAGTGATCTTATTAATGCACTAGGGGTCCCGTTGAAATGTCAGGCTGGAGATTACAATCAGATGACACCATGCAATAGACTTTTCATGGCCAAAAAGAACTGAGGAAACATAAAACAGATGAAAAGGGCTCCCTACTCTTGAATACACATATACACTTGTTATATCCTCCATGCACTGAACACAAAACATTGATACAATGAATTTATACTGCGTATCGGTTTTAATACGGAAAAATGGTGTCGGAAGTGGGATACCAGTTATAAGCCAATAAGTAATGCTGGTACCTCTTTGCTGCTAGCAGTGTGGTATAAATCTGCCCTGAAATGTCTACCAATAAAATTCAATTTATTTCTAAGGATTTTTTTTGCCAACTTTCATAGCATTTTACAATGTGGAGGGGATGAAGTGAAGCACAGAACAGAACAAATACATGAGGAACAGCAAACATTCACATTGAGGGTTAACATATTCTGCTATTTAGTACAGAGAAGGATTGCGCATGCAGACGGTGATACATTCTATCAGTGGAAGCTGCATCATATACTAATGCAGGAATGGTCACGGTTTAGGAATTCCACTATTTAGGTGCAGGGAATCTGGGGGCTGCACGGTATTTTGGTTTCTCTCTTACTGATGATTGAACAAATGCAAATGAATTGTTTGGAAAGCGTATTAAACTGAGGCCTTAATACAATCTAAGTTTCACTGACTGTTTTAGGTTATAAAACACAATGGGATAAATGCCATTTGTACTGATTAGGATGTAGTAGCACATTTGTCTTCCCAGTAGTCTAATCAAGCTCTACAAATATTTTAAACCTGCTTGTGTTTAATCTTGAAGGCAAACCTTTCATTCTGAGAGTACTGGGAGTTAGTGTAGATCTCGATTGAGGGAGCAATATATACACAGTATTCACATTCTACAAATTACCCTCCGCAATCTCCAGCTCTTCTTTCTCCTCGGCTTCTGCCGCCGCTGCCTCTTGTTGGCGCAATTGCTGGATAAAATGAGAAATATGCAGATATTAGGATTCCAGCTGGAACACTGACCTATTGTAACCATCAGCCTCCTGGACCCTCTGTACATTATCCTTCCGGTATGTGATACAATAGATATATAGACGGTATGTGATTCGGGGAACCATTTTCTCCATCTAATTCTCCTTAAATTTATTTCCTCCCTTCTTTTTTCTATATTGTGTCCCTTTTTAAAGTATTTTATTTTTTACTTCCTTTCCTAGTCTTCCTTGGGTTTCTGTTGTCTGTATTGATGGATGCTATTGGCTAGTATAAAACTGTTCATGGCTATCACGCTTTACATATAGTCCGATGTTCTGATGCTCATTTCTTTTTCCTTTCTGTATTACATGAGACATAGAGAATAAATAAATGAAATATGTTAAAAATTGCAGTGAGAATCTATTGGATTTCAGCAACAAGAGGTTTAAAGTAACTTATTTACACGTGATGTATGATATGGCACAAAATAAACGTGTTACGAGTCACGGCACAGTTTTATGATCACTTAGGTGATATATCTGTAGCCCAGGTGGACAATATGTTGAGCTGTTTGGTTGTTCTTCCCCTTGTACTGAAAATAGATGGCCTACTCTTAGATGTGGCCAGGGCCATATTTCCCATTATGCAGAGTAGGCACCTGCCTACAGGTGCCTGGCCACTAGGGGTGCCTGTTTTTGGCACTTATAGTGTGCCCTTTTGAGTTTACGTAGGCTGGTGGAGAGCCTTGACCACTGTCCTCTGTAGCCCAGTCATCCTTAATAGCAGAGCTGCAGGAACAGTTATAGAGGGTGTAAAGCTCAGTGCTGTGTGAGCTCCTCCAGTGTCTGAGTGTGAGGCTGGACAGGAAGTGGAAGGGATCCCTTCCTATCTGCCACTAACACAGGAAATACATTGCAGGAGGAGCAGGAGGAGCTCTTGTTGATACACACTGTATATCGTAGCCTAGCACTGAGTGATGCACACTGTATTACAGCTACTGCAGGTCTAAAATATAATCAATCTGACTGGTCTATAGAAGACATAGGAGGTGAGCACTTTGTATATAACCCTTCAAACTCCAGCACTCAAAGCATAAACATTAAAATAAACCTTTTACCTTAATCCTATGTTTAACTCCTCTTAATAACTAAACACATCATGTACCTCAATACTAGATCAACCGAACTCTAGACTGAAACTCAATAATCCTACACAGCCCTTGTACTTCAACTTTAACCTCTCTCGAACTGTTAATTTAAGTAACACTAATCACCCTATGTAACTCCCTTTACCCTAACCACTTCTAACATTATCTTTAACCCTGAATGCATTTAAATTAGAAGTAGAAATTAACACATGCATATATATATAGCAGTTGTCAAATATGAATGTTCTTAGGCCTGCATTGTCCTGTTAATAACTTCATTATTCTTATTTATATGGTTGATTTGGTTGGGTTAGGGAGCCTACATGCGCCTGACATGTAAATATGGCCTTGGATGTGGCTTTTAACAACAAACACTGGGCTATTAATAAGGGAAAGGAAATATGACTTGATAATGTTGAATGAAGCGATCTCCATCTGCAGTGATCATGCAAGGTCTGTAAGGACTATGTCCCACCTCTTTCAGAGTTTCAATGGAAGCAAAGTATTTTGACCACCAGTCCAGCATGCTCTCATCCGGTTCCTCCTCTTCGATCTCTTCACCTTTCTTTTTCTTCTTCTTTTTTTCCTTCTCGTCTTCACTCTGGGAATGTACAAAGGGATAAATGAAGCCACGTAGGGCAAATCATGATTATATAAATACCAGAGGGTGATAAACAGAGCGAGATTTATCCATCAAACATTGTTTGGCAGCTATACAATCCCTATTGGGTCAGGGGAGGGACACATGGGTGGCAAGGGCAAGAAAACCATTAAGACATCTTTCATTATGGTGGCAACCTTTATTAAATGGCACTTTAAGTGACTACTTTGTTTTTTGTATATGTAATAGAATCCAGTTCTATTCTGCACTCCTAGGGCTTAGCACATTGTGATGATAAAATTGTTCATATTTTACTTTTCACTGACTATTTTTGTTGGCTATCTAGTGGCAAAATAACAAAAGTTTTATGAGCAAAGAGGTGAAAATTGTCTGTATAAATTATAGAGCCTGCTCCTCCTAAACATGAATTGTGAGGCTTGGTAACACAGTGGTGAAGCCATGCGAAGTGAACGGCTTACGCAGCGAATGGCGCAGCCGCATGAATCCACACCAGATAGTCACTTACCACATCTACTTTAACAACCGCATCAGAATTCTTCCACACAGAGATGGAAAACAAAAATGAGAAGAGACGGCATTTATTCACAAATGCAATGATAATGGAAGACACATAAAACACGTAATGACTAAACTGGACATAATGAGCATGGAATTAGCTACCACCACATTTATCTAAAAATGCTCTATTTTCCCTCAAGACAGCAAGAGGACGTTTGAAATAGTTTTATTTTGACAGGGGAGGATTCTCTTAAAGAAAATGTTACTTAAAAAGGCATTAAAGTACAACTTCAACATCATCATTAAGTTAGATTGTGTTATGCTTTTCCAGGTTTGCACTACACCTCTAAAAGTGAAATCGCCGGTTAGTTGCGATCAAAGTTTGGTGGGCTTTTACTTACCTGAAGCCTCCTCCATCTTTATCGGAGGGATCATCTTCAGCTTCAGGCTCTTCATCTGCCTGGAGCTGGGTCGTAACAGTCAAGTATATGGAGGATCCTGCAAGTCCACAGGAGCCTCCATAGAACAGGTCTCACAATGAGTGAGACCATGACTGAATCCCAAAGCTGTCACTTGTGATGGCTTCTGGTATTCGACAAAAGTCAATGGTGGAATTCTGCTATTTGTCAACTTAGTCAACCTTACCCATAAAATAAAGTAGTATTCTCTTACGGAATCTTTGGATTTCAATGAAATTTCAAAACAGTCATTATTAGTATATTGTAAATATTATATCTTTATGAAATGCTAGGGAATGATAAATGCGCTATAGGTAGCAAAGTGAAGAGCAGAGGGCAGATAATGCTAAGTTAAATTAAAAGCAAAAAAGAAACAAACTATATATTAAGTCTGTCCGACTATTTGATTTTTTTCTGACTTCTCAGCTCCGCTCATTTTTTGAGCCATGCTGTTTCTATCTGGCAGCTAGTAAATCGACCCGTGTATCTCATCTGTAAGTACTGCATCATTGTTATTATCACTAGATTGTCTTTATTTCTGTCACTATAAAAAGAAAAAAAGCCCCAGTTGTCATGTAATAGTCGATGTAGTAAATAGTAATGTAGGATGGTAAGCTCGTCTTGGTCAGGTGCCTTTTATTTATACATATATTTTAAAATCCCCACTATTATGTGCTGTGGAGTATGTTGGCATTTATAAATCATAATAACAGTAATACTAAATGTAGGAATGAGTCTATGCCACTTACAGCCTCTAGTTTCACCATGGTTTCCATTTTCTTGACAGGAACTTCTGGCTCCATGTTGACAACTATTTCACCTGTGGGGCGAGAGTAGGGCCCGCCATTGGCCAGTGCCAAATATCCATTCACCAATTTAACTACAGATGGAAGACAGGAAGAGACAGGGCACAGGACAGACTCAAAGTGAGAGATACCCGGAGATAAAGTAGTGAGAATTCATATCAAGGTAAATAGTGGCAGAAAAAAAATAAAAGATGGAAGCACACCATGCGGGTTAGCTGGAGTGAATGTTCTATAGAAAGCAGACATGAATTGGAAATAAATGAAATGACGCATTCTTAGAATCAATACAGAATCTTCATAATGTAAGTTTTAATAATTATTCATACAAAAATAAAAATATAAAGAATTAAACATCAGAATTGTAGGATGGTTTGTAAAGCATATTCTTCTGACAATGAGTACTCACCAAAACATTCTGTCCTCTGTGACCCAAGGGGGGTCAAGAGCCACCTCTGGGTCCAAATACTGCAGCTACCCCTCAGCAAAACTTATAATATTGAATTAAATGGAATGCATGAATTCATTGTGGGTTTGGAGCCTGGTGTAGACAGAAACTGATGGAATATGGACAAACTGGAGGTCCAAGGAACTTTGGCCTTGATTTAATATTATTTGGATAAGCTTTTCAAATCAGTTAATATTTTGGAGACATTTTTTAAATGATTTAATATTATAAAATATATATATTTTAATTGTGTAATATTTTGACATTTTATGATTTTTGTTTTAATATTTTTGATATTTTAATATTTTTGATATATTATGTTCAAAAAATAATTTAAAAAATGTATCCAAAACCAAAATAATTTGAAAAGATTATTTAAAAAATATAAACTCGAGACCTTAATCAGACAAATATAGTTATTGCTTCAGCCAGGGCTGGCCTTAGGGGTGTGCGAGCTGTGTGGCCGCACAGGACGCCATTGAGCAGGGAGCGCCATGTGACCGACACAGCTCTCACATGGCCGATGTCAGGAGAGCTAAAACAGGTACCCGGGTGGTGGATTTCATTATTCTCCACCCGGGTCTATTAAAAAAAAAAAATCGAGGCAGCGGGAGCAGGGCTTAACAAGCGGTGGGGGCAGGGCTTATCAAGAGGCAGAGGCGGGGCTTATACATAACCGAAGCCCCTGGTAATACCTACCCGAAGCTGCACAGGAAGAGGGAAGCAGGCTGCAGGATGGACTGTGTTAGGTTACAGTTAGTTATACTGGGTGGGTTTATATTATTAAAGGTACACTCCAGGCTCCCACACACGTTAGGTGCACTGTGTAGGTTAGGTTACAGTTAGTTATACTGGGTGGGTTTATATTATTAAAGGTACACTCCAGGCTCCCACACACGTTAGGTGCACTGTGTAGGTTAGGTTACAGTTAGTTATACTGGGTGGGTTTATATTATTAAAGGGACATTCCAGGCTCCACACACGTTAGGTGCACTGTGTAGGTTAGGTTACAGTTACTTATACTGGGTGCGTTTATATTATTAAAGGGACACTCGAGGCTCCCACACACGTTATATGCACTGTGTAGGTTATGTTACAGTTAGTTATACTGGGTGGGTTTATATTATTAAAGGGACATTCCAGGCTCCACACACGTTAGGTGCACTGTGTAGGTTAGGTAACAGTTAGTTATACTGGGTGGGTTTATATTATTAAAGGGACACTCCAGGCTCCCACACACGTTAGGTGCACTGTGTAGGTTAGGTTACAGTTATACTGGGTGGATTTATATTATTAAAGGGACACTCCAGGCTCCCACACACGTTAGGTGCACTGTGTAGGTAATGTTACAGTTAGTTATACTGGGTGGGTTTATATTATTAAAGGGACACTCCAGGCTCCCACACCATCATGGGAAAGATGACAAAGATATCTACATCATACATATATATCTGAAATATCTGTGGTGCGAAGATTGTCCCTCACTGCCTTTTACAATCTGCTGAGGATGATAGTAAGTTAGAGCCAGCATGCTATGGTGCGCACTTTCTGGTCAGTGAAACATAGATCACAATACTTATATGAGGAATGCCAGTACCTGCTGTATTCCACTGCTGAGATTTCTTATCAGGGGGACGGTAGATAAATTTCCGCAGTGAGCTTACGGCATGCGATCCCACTAATGTGTATCTGCCAAACGCCCTACAATCCACCACCCGGATATTGAGAGGTGGATGGAGTAGTTCATTCTCTGGTAAGTCCTGTAAAGGGATTTTAGAAAGATCTGTTTGTTCATGTATTTATACATCAGTTGAAGCACTATCAATGCTAGCTGAACATGCGTACTAAATTCACACTGCATTTAGACAACAATAAGGCTGTAACCACGCGGCCTTGATGAGCGTTCATGGTTTTGGTACCAATAACTTCTGTTTTGATTTTTGGCTTGTCTTGACAATTCTAATTTCTGTTCCTCTGACTTTGAGATTTGAAGTTGTGATTTTTATTATAACTGAAAATGTAAGACCCCACATTGTTGGCTTTAGGGAATTCTGTCTTTTACCTCCTTGGAGGTGTTCTTTAACTCAGACCAATCTAAGGTCCAACACGTAACTTTTTCTTCCTTACTTTTTGCTATTACTATCTTGTTACTTAGCTATGCCCTCTGTTCAGAGAAGGTTTCCACAGGGCCCGGGGCAGCTCCCTCATTTTTCACATGATTGTGACTAAGGCAAATTCCTGGTTCTAGGATTCCCATCTAACTCTTAAGCCTTAGGTGGCTGCCCAGGGTAATGAAGGGCTGTTGCCATGCATTCAGCTCCATCTTCTATCTACCCTTACTGAAGATTTAGTAGCTTCTATCATGGTTAATTGGATGCCCCCAATCATCAGGTTAATTGGATGCCCCCAATAAACTGTGTATTTTTTTTAGGTTTTAAGATGCATTTTAATTTAGTGAGAATTTGTAGACATGCTCTCCTTCCCCTCATCACTTACCACCTCAAACCATTTGACAAGCGTGCTAAAGTTTGGATTCTTCTTGTAATTCTGGATCAATGCTGACTGGACCCCTTTTCCAGCACATTCAATATCAACTCGTGGCCTGTCCACCTGTGCTAGATTTACCCTCTTGAGATCCCTCAGTCCCCAGAAAAGAATCTGAAAGAGAGAATACATGCTCATGTTTAGTAAACAGAAGGATCAGTTTAGGCTATAAATATGGTTTGTGGTTCCTCCACTCATACCTCCACTCTGTACTTGCTCAGCACAGGTCGAATCCCCAGAGGAACAGGGAGGATTGGTCCTCTCTCCAGGTCCGTTGGTCCATCAATTGGTGGTAAGTCAGATTTACCTCCTGAGCCAATCTATATGTTTCACATAATGAAAGGAATTAATCTTACATGAGCAAATAAACTATGTTTCAGACACCTACATATGTATTTATATATTTAATGTGGAAGGAGTCAGGAAAACCATGGACCTTTCACTCAGACCTTTTCACCACCAGTTATAATAAAGCATTGTGGAATAGTAACAAGCACAACTGGTAATCCCACATGTTAGGCAACACCAGTTACCTTGTTATTCTCTTTCATTTTTAATTTGTTTAATTGTTTTGTTGGCATCGGCACTAAAAGGATTATCTAGAGATATTACCAGTAATATCAAGCTGGTATTAAACTGAAGGGTATAAAGGATACATTCTCCAGATGTTCAGCAAAGACCATTAAATGAGCAATATCTACAATTCTAAAGTGCACTTCCTTTGACAATAATAAAAATATTTCTTAAGGGTTACTCTAAGCACCATAACCACTAACCTTGCTAATTTCCTAGTCTTGCAACAGTTTGTTCTCTTACCTGGCTCCCCAACTGCAGAGCTACAGAAGCTGGATGTCAATCCCACTGGCCATTCATTGGCTGAGAGTGTCAGCTAACCACTTACAGAAAATGAATGCAATTCTGTGCATAAAAATAATGGTGCCTCAATGGCACAGCCAGACCTTTTTTCAAAGGCCTTTATGATCATTTTTATATGTAGTTGTCCATCCAGTCTCTGAGAAATTTAGAATGATGTTCACTACCTGTAGGAGTTCAAAGGCTGCCAAGAGGTCTCCAGCTGTGGAATTCCCCCGATATATCTGGTAATACTCCAGCTGTGGTGGGAAGCGCGGACTAGAATATCCCTCATCGGACATCTTCACTAATGGCTTGGCAAAGGTTCTACCCATGAAATCGGCTTTTCCCTAAAATTGGACCAGATCAATTACAGCCAAAACATGGGTCAGGTTAACATCATCGAAAGACAAAAAAAATGGCAATAAATAGCAATTAATGGAAAGAATGTAAGCACTGCTGCAAAGCATTGTGAGATGTGATTGCTGTACATTATACTGGTCACGATGCTATAATGGGTTCTCTGGCAAACAAAGCAGTAAAGACAAAGGCTGCATAGTGCAGAGGAGTGAGAATAATATGCCGTGATGAAGGCTGCATAGTGCAGAGGAGTGAGAATGATATGCTGTGATAAAGGCTGCATAGTGTAGAGGAATGAGAATGATATGTCGTGATAAAGGCTGCATAGTGCAGAGGAGTGAGAATAATATGCCGTGATGAAGGCTGCATAGTGTAGAGGAGTGAGAATGATATGCCGAGATTAAGGCTGCATAGTGCAGAGGAACGAGAATGATATGCCATGATGAAGGCTGCATAGTGCAGATGAGTGAGAATGATATGCCGAGATGAAGGCTGCATAGTGTAGAGGAGTGAGAATGATATGCCGAGATGAAGGCTGCATAGTGCAGAGGAGTGAGAATGATATGCCGTGATGAAGGCTGCATAGTGTAGAGGAGTGAGAATGATATGCCGAGATGAAGGCTGCATAGTGCAGAGGAATGAGAATGATATGCTGTGATGAAGGCTGCATAGTGCAGATGAGTGAGAATGATATGCCGAGATGAAGGCTGCATAGTGCAGAGGAGTGAGAATAATATGCCGAGATGAAGGCTGCATAGTGCAGAGGAGTGAGAATAATATGCCGTGATGAAGGCTGCATAGTGTAGAGGAATGAGAATGATATGCCGTGATGAAGGCTGCATAGTGCAGAGGAATGAGAATGATATGGCGTGATGAAGGCTGCATAGTGCAGAGGAATGAGAATAACATGCTGTGATGAAGGGTGCACAGTGCAGAGGAATGAGAATAATATGCTGTGATGAAGGCTGCATAGTGCAGAGGAATGAGAATGATATGCCGTGATGAAGGCTGCATAGTGCAGAGGAATGAGAATGATATGCCGTGATGAAGGCTGCATAGTGCAGAGGAATGAGAATAATATGCCGTGATGAAGGCTGCATAGTGTAGAGGAATGAGAATAATATGCCGTGATGAAGGCTGCATAGTGCAGAGGAGTGAGAATGATATGCCGTGATGAAGGCTGCATAGTGCAGAGGAGTGAGAATGATATGCCGAGATGAAGGCTGCATAGTGCAGAGGAATGAGAATGATATGCCGTGATGAAGGCTGCATAGTGCAGAGGAGTGAGAATGATATGCCGAGATGAAGGCTGCATAGTGCAGAGGAATGAGAATGAAGGCTGCATAGTGCAGAGGAATGAGAATGATATGCTGTGATGAAGGCTGCATAGTGCAGAGGAATGAGAATGATATGCCGTGATGAAGGCTGCATAGTGCAGAGGAGTGAGAATGATATGCCGTGATGAAGGCTGCATAGTGCAGAGGAGTGAGAATGATATGCCGAGATGAAGGCTGCATAGTGCAGAGGAATGAGATTGATACCAGATGAAGGCTGCATAGTGTAGAGGAGTGAGAATGATATGCCGTGATGAAGGCTGCATAGTGTAGAGGAGTGAGAATGATATGCCTAAATGAAGGCTGCATAGTGCAGAGGAATGAGAATGATATGCCGTGATGAAGGCTGCATAGTGCAGATGAGTGAGAATGATATGCCGAGATGAAGGCTGCATAGTGCAGAGGAGTGAGAATAATATGCCGTGATGAAGGCTGCATAGTGTAGAGGAATGAGAACGATATGCCGTGATGAAGGCTGCATAGTGCAGAGGAATGAGAATGATATGGCGTGATGAAGGCTGCATAGTGCAGAGGAATGAGAATAATATGCTGTGATGAAGGCTGCATAGTGCAG
>OW240913.1:9870528-9880833 GCA_933207985.1 Pelobates cultripes
TACAATCATGTAGAAATCGGTTTAAAAAGCGAATACATCATTTGTTATTAAATCACTGTGCTGGCATACTGTAACAAGAACGGTAAAACTCGATTGTGAGTGAAATTCTTAGAATTTGTTTTGTGTGAAAAAAACACCGAAGTAATTGGAGCTGATCACTGATCATATCACAGAATTAGTGAATTGTATAAAATAGATACAAAGTGCAAACAAAATAATAACAATAATAAAAACAGTAATAATAATAACAATAATAATAACAATAATAATGGAAAAGGCCATTTGTTTGAGGCTTCTGCAGCAAACTTTCCATGAGGCGTCTGAAACTCGTCCGCCAACTCTAATCCACTATGGTTTTAATTGCTTGTGTTCCACTTATCCCATGAACCCTTCCAAAGTTTTCTCCTGAAGCTATACAGCCTGTGTCGAATCGAGACATGATTAGAATCATTCATGAATTGCCATGGGTACAGCTGATCTTTCTTCATTATATTTTACAAACAAAACACAATATGTCCACCTGCTACAAGCTGCTGATGTATAAGCTCTACCAGAGAAAGCTATAATATAGCACACACAGCCGATGAGGATCCCCTGAGTACGCATACTGACGCCTCGTGCTTCGATTTCTCATAATCACCGTTTTATTATTAAAGATTTAAATTGTAATGTGCTGAAAACTGAATTGCAAAAATTCACAGACAAGATGAGGAAAATAGCACAGTGTTCAATACATCGTAGTATCCCGAAATCTATCAGACCAGGGTTTTTAACTGGTAATAATACGGAACCACCAGTTCAGACCTCGGGAGGAAGCGCTCTCCCACAACACACACATTTACTCCGTAGCAAAACTTGAAACCTTTTAAGCTGAAACTTCTTCAATAAAACTGACTTGCTGAGTCTTGAATTTCTTGCCATACTTTTTCGAGTGCCGGGACTTTTTACAGGAAAAAAGTCAGGCAAAATATTCAAACTGTAACAAGCTTAGTTGTATAATTTCAAAGCCAGCTAATTTCCCTTTTATTTGGATACTCATTCAAAAGTTTGTTACAATTTACTGTTTAATGAATTAACTTCAAAGTCTAAACCAGCTCAAAAACACGAAATGCCACCTATGAGGTCACTGCTCTAGGGCACCTTCTCTGTAGGCAGACACTGAATGCCACCTAGGAGGTCACTGCTCTAGGGCACCCTCTCTGTAGGCAGACACTGAATGCCACCCAGGAGGTCACTGCTCTAGGGCACCTTCTCTGTAGGCAGACACTGAATGCCACCTAGGAGGTCACTGCTCTAGGGCACCTTCTCTGTAGGCAGATACTGAATGCCACCAAGGAGGTCACTGTTCTAGGGCACCTTCTCTGTACAGACACTGAATGACACCTAGGAGGTCACTGCTCGGGGGCACCTTCTCTGTAGGCAGATACTGAATGCCACCAAGGAGGACACTGCTCTAGAGCACCATCTCTGTAGGCAGACACTGAATGCCTTGTAGAAGGTCACTGCTCTAGGTGAACATCAAGTCCCGCAATGACAGGACACCCAGCCCAAAACTCGTCCTTTACCGATTCATCACTGAGAAGTTCCAGAATCTGTTTCACTGTCCTGGCAGAGAATGGTGGAGAAGGCTCGGCCTGGCTGCTTCCATCACTAATATTCTGCCCATCCCCAAGTGGCGGCATGGAACCATCTGCTGCAAGCAAGAGAAATAAAGTCACAAATAATGGTATTTACAAATAAAATAATTACAGCAAAACCAGCATCCTGCACAAACATACTACACACAGTATATGGTAAATAATGCTCCATAGCAAACAATGTATCATATTATATTGCTACGATGCCACACTGCCTGTGGATGTTGTAAATGAGGTGGTGAAAAAGTAAAACAATGAAATAGTATAGGTCATTTCTAACAGGTTTTAATTTGCTAAATTTTTAATTTTTTTTTCTTGAAACATTTTGTAATATGATAACATCTACGTATCCATGTATTTATTACGCTAGCAAATATATTTCTTAAATAAACAAGAAAGTTAAAATTATATTCAAAGGATTTAGATAACTGAGCCACCATTTTAAATTAAAAAAAACACACACAAAAAAAAAATTGTAATCCAGCAAAGATTAATCTATTTATAAATGCTGCGTTTTCTCAGAACACTCTTGAGATTAAATCTTTATTCGGATCAGAGATGTTTCTCATGTTTTTTGTGGACGTCAAACAAATATGTGGAGTCTCCAAACAAGAACACTTAGTATTGCAACACATTTGAAATGTACCTTTTTTGATTAGTTAGTAGCTATTAATTAATCTGTAAAGCATTATTTATATGATTCGATGTATGATTTTTTTATATCATGTTTAGTTGCTCTCTAAGAGAATCCACAATTTAATCTGCTTTATTATTTAACCCCTTGAGGACACATGACATGTGTGACATGTCATGATTCCCTTTTATTCCAGAAGTTTGGTCATTAAGGGGTTAAATGAACCTCTTCATAGAAAATCACAGAAAGAAATAACACACGTCCTTCCTACCTGACGATGCCATCACTTCCTGTGCCAGCATGCTAGCTGTCTTCTTCACCTTCTCCTGACGCACCAGAGGTCCAACATTGTCCATGAATGAAAGGTCAGGGGCTTTCCAGGGCAGACCCAGCTGCTGCTCATGGATAATACGGTCAGAATCCAGAGCTCGAATCACCAGCTCCTTCATCTCCTCTTCATTCATCAGCCAGATATCAGTGAATTTCTTTTCATCCACTATGGCGAAATGCCTGTCAAACAAATCAAGATCAGGGCTCTCACTGAACACAACAATAAGTACATACAATGTCTAGCAATATAATGCATTACAGAACTGTATGAGACAAGGCCTGAGAGAATCCTCCTTCCAAAGGCAGCCAGAAAATCCTTTAAACATAATATACAGACATGATGAACTGCCTCCACTGAGATTTACAGTCCCTTAATAAACTTAATTGGTGGTTTGCTCGGGTGGATCGGTTGTCATGGTAGAGAGTTGTTAATAAAACTGCAATATGATGCTTTGTAAGCATGAGCAGGGGTCTCAAAGTACCGGCCTGCGAGCCATTTCATGCCAACCAAACACTGTTATGAGGTCTATCCTCCATCAGGGTTGCAGTTGTCTAAGATGGATGACCAGCTGTGGGACAGTGTTTGCCTGTGCTGTGAGCTCCAGCTAGCCTCATTACTAAAGTTACAGCATTCTGCAGTCATTGGCGAGATCTTCAATGATGTCAATTGCCAAATCCTGCCGCTCTCATCTGAAAAATATAATGTCAGAAGCGGCTATGGTGCTGGTCCATGCCACTATCTTCTCTCATCTTAACTACTGCAATCCACTCATAAATGGTCTCACACATTCGTAGTTGGCCCAGTTACAGTCTATAATGAATGTGGCGGTAAGGCTCATCTCTCTGTACGCCCACACCTCCAACGGCTCCACCCTCAGACAGTTCTTACATTGGCTTCCCATAAAATATAGGCCTTAATTTACAATTCCGGTGCTTAGTTACAAATCTCTACATAACACTGCTCCTACCTACCTATTCTCCCATCCTGCACCTTTCAAATATGTCCTAAATACATATAAAGGGCCCTTTTTTTTTTTTGGCCATATTTCAGAGCTGCAACATTACTGGAGTGCCCAAAAGCACAAGGTGTGCAATACTCAGAGACATGGCCAAGGTAAGAAAGGCTGAAAGACGACCACCACTGAACAAGACACACAAGCTGAAACGTCAAGACTGGGCCAAGAAATATCTCAAGACTGATTTTTCTAAGGTTTTATGGACTGATGAAATGAGAGTGAGTCTTGATGGGCCAGATGGATGGGCCCGTGGCTGGATTGGTAAAGGGCAGAGAGCTCCAGTCCGAATCAGACGCCAGCAAGGTGGAGGTGGAGTACTGGTTTGGGCTGGTATCATCAAAGATGAGCTTGTGGGGCCTTTTCGGGTTGAGGATGGAGTCAAGCTCAACTCCCAGTCCTACTGCCAGTTCCTGGAAGACACCTTCTTCAAGCAGTGGTACAGGAAGAAGTCTGCATCCTTCAAGAAAAACATTATTTTCATGCAGGACAATGCTCCATCACACGCGTCCAAGTACTCCACAGCGTGGCTGGCAAGAAAGGGTATAAAAGAAGAAAATCTAATGACATGGCCTCCTTGTTCACCTGATCTGAACCCCATTGAGAACCTGTGGTCCATCATCAAATGTGAGATTTACAAGGAGGGAAAAACAGTACACCTCTCTGAACAGTGTCTGGGAGGCTGTGGTTGCTGCTGCACGCAATGTTGATGGTGAACAGATCAAAACACTGACAAAATCCATGGATGGCAAGCTTTTGAGTGTCCTTGCAAAGAAAGGTGGCTATATTGGTCACTGATTTGTTTTTGTTTTGTTTTTGAATGTCAGAAATGTATATTTGTGAATGTTGAGATGTTATATTGGTTTCACTGGTAATGATAAATAATTGAAATGGGTATATATTTGTTTTTTGTTAAGTTGCCTAATAATTATGCACAGTAATAGTCACCTGCACACACAGATATCCCCTAACATAGCTATAACTAAAAACAAACTAAAAACTACTTCCAAAAATATTCAGTTTTGATATTAATGAGTTTTTTGGGTTCATTGAGAACATGGTTGTTCAATAATAAAATTAATCCTCAAAAATACAACTTGCCTAATAATTCTGCACTCCCTGTATTTTGTGAAGCTACAGTGCCATATAGGAGACCAAGCCATATCCGTTTTTACCGAACTTTGAATTTTGACGCTGGGCCTATGTGCAATTTCCAAGCATCTTCGCAGGTTTTAAATTCAAACTACCCCACAAAGGCCTACCATTTCTTAAAGTAGACACCCCAGGGTATTTCAAAAGGTATATTTTGAACCTTAGCGTGGGATCATTTTTCCGCTAGCTTGTACCAGGTGTAGTGGTAATAAGTGTTTTTTCTGCCTTTTTGACATACAAAGTGAGTTTGCACAGTATATTTTGCAAACCTTATGTGTGCTACGACTGTATAATACTTCATATGTTGCTCAGCTATGTCGGCTGAGTACAGCAATGCCCCCCCGTATGTACCTTTGCCAGGTATATGTGGACATCGGAGGGGCACATTTGGGACACAGCCATTCCAGTTTTTTTCAAACTTTGAAGTTTTACGCTGTGTCCATGTTCCAATTTGGAGTAGTTTAGACGGTTGGTTATTGAAACTTCCCCACAAACACATACTATTTATTAAAGAACACACTCTGGGGTAATTCAAAAGGCATATTTTGAACCTTGGCGTGGGATAATTTTTTCTCTAGTTTGTTCCAGGTGTAGTGGTAATGAGCGTTTTTAAATGTATTTTTTTACTTTTTTTTTAACTTTTTTACTTTTAAAAACTAGTTTTTAAACTTTTGTTTTGCTTATTAATTTTTGTTAAACTTGCCTAAACTTTCTTAAAACTCTTTTACAGATTTAAGATTTTTCTAAGCTTTTTTTTTTACCGTTAACCCCTAACTAGCAGTAAGCAGCACTAACAGTAAATTCCTCATTTTCCCATTACTCCCACCCACCCCAGCTAGCAAAATATATAGTTATAAAATATTTACATTAATTAAATAAATTGAACCCCTGAGGGTTAAAAAATAAATAAAAGTTAATCCTCAGGGGTTAAAAAAAAATTAGATCACAGTATAGTACAGTCATCTGTATTTGATCACTGTAGGCAGTGATCGACTGGCAGGGAAGGGGTTAATTTTTATTTGGACTGGGTAAAGGGATTTTTTTACTTAAACGTTATTAAAACTTTTTTTTAAGCTTAATTTTTAACTTTTTAAAGTTTATTTTAAACTTTTTTTAATGTTAACCCTTAGTTAGCCTAATGCCAAATCCCCCAATTCCCCACTAACTTCCACCCACCCCAGCTAGCTAAATATATAATTTTAAAATATAAAAAATTAATTAAATAAATTTAACACCTGAGAGGTAAAAAAAAAAAAAAAGATTTAACCCTCAAGGGTTAAAAAAAAAAAAAAATCAGATCATAGTAAAATGTAATCCCTGCCAATTGATCACTGTAGTCAGTGATCAATTGGCAGGGGAGGGATTATTTTTTTATTAAAATGGGTAAAGGGGGGTGGGATTTTAAATGAAATTTATTTTTTTTCCAACAGGGGGCAGGATCATCACTGTTCCGACTCCCTGCACTTCACACAGAACCAGGATGTGCAGGGAGACGAAAGGTAAGTATACTAAGCACATGTGCTCGCTCTGACATGCGTTCAGAGCGAGCACATGTGCTGGGCAACCTTGGCAACCTGATCGGGTGCTCCCGGTCTGCCTCTAATACAGAGGCAGACCGGAGCACCATTAACCCCGCGATTGCTGCAATAGCGGCGATCCGGGGTTAATTTTACCTCATGACGGACAAGGTCCGTCACTCGTCATTAAGGGTTTCCCCTGAGTGACGGACCTCATCCGTCACTCGTCCTGAAGGGGTTAAATAAAAATTATTTTTGTGATTGTACTTTCAAGTGTGCATAGTTCCAATAGTACATCTGTAGTTCTAACTTGACTTCGGGAGCCAGGGACCCTCAGGGAACTTGAAACACCCCCTCTGGTTGAGTGTATCAGAGGGGGAGATTTAACAATTACAAATATTTACCAGAACAATAGGCTGATGAGGGCCCTGCTCAAACGAGCTTACAGTCTATAGGATTGTTGTTTTGGTATTGTCCAATTCCGATCCATATTTACCTTCTATTACATTTGATGTTTCGAAAAAAATGTGTTAAAAATATACAAAGGGTTCAGACTTTTGTCCATATTTACCAAGTATTTTGGAGAGATGGTGCGGCCAGAGGACAAGATCTCTGTTCTCTCACTGTAAGCACAGAAAGTACCTTGGAAAGCAGACAACTTACCTCATTTTCTTCTGAAGCTCCTTGTACTGATCTACAATCCGCTTCAAGTCGTCTGTCAGCGCCTGGTTATCATCCTTGCCCTGTTTTATTTGCTTGTCTAACTTTATTCTCAGGTTATTAAGGGCGTCCTGTAAGCTAAAGAAAAGAAAGTGTCAGCAGGAATAGAGATCAGATAATGTCTGAAATGAGAAATCTACAGCCGGATATAAACCTATTTACAGTAACTATAGCTCCCGATGGACAATGACAGGGAATTTACATGGAATGAGAAATCTACAGCCGGATATAAACCTATTTACAGTAACTATAGCTCCCGATGGACAATGACAGGGAATTTACATGGAATGAGAAATCTACAGCCGGATATAAACCTATTTACAGTAACTATAGCTCCCGATGGACAGGCACAGGGAATTTACATGGAAAGATAAACCTATTTACAGTAACTATAGCTCCCGATGGACAATGACAGGGAATTTACATGGAATGAGAAATCTACAGCCGGATAAAAACCTATTTACAGTAACTATAGCTCCCGATGGATAATCACAGGGAATTTACATGGAATGAGAAATCTACAGCCGGATATAAACCTATTTACAGTAACTATAGCTCCTGATGGACAGGCACAGGGAATTTACATGGAATGAGAAATCTACAGCCGGCTATAAACCTATTTACAGTAACTATAGCTCCCGATGGACAGGCACAGGGAATTTACATGGAATGAGAAATCTACAGCCGGATATATAAACCTATTTACAGTAACTATAGCTCCCGATGGACAGGCACAGGGAATTTACATGGAATGAGAAATCTACAGCCGGATATAAACCTATTTACAGTAACTATAGCTCCCGATGGACAGGCACAGGGAATTTACATGGAATGAGAAATCTACAGCCGAATATAAACCTATTTACAGTAACTATAGCTCCTGATGGACAGGCACAGGGAATTTACATGGAATGAGAAATCTACAGCCTTATATAAACCTATTTACAGTAACTATAGCTCCCGATGGACAGGCACAGGGAATTTACATGGAATGAGAAATCTACAGCCGGATATAAACCTATTTACAGTAACTATAGCTCCCGATGGATAATCACAGGGAATTTACATGGAATGAGAAATCTACAGCCGGATATAAACCTATTTACAGTAACTATAGCTCCCGATGGACAATGACAGGGAATTTACATGGAATGAGAAATCTACAGCCGGATATAAACCTATTTACAGTAACTATAGGTCCCGATGGACAGGCACAGGGAATTTACATGGAATGAGAAATCTACAGCCGGATATAAAATCTATTTACAGTAACTATAGCTCCCGATGGACAGGCACAGGGAATTTACATGGAATGAGAAATCTACAGCTTGATACAAACCTATTTACAGTAACTATAGCTCCCGATGGACAGGCATAGGGAATTTACATGGAATGAGAAATCTACAGCCGGATATAAACCTATTTACAGTAACTATAGCTCCCGATGGACAGGCACAGGGAATTTACATGGAATGAGAAATCTACAGCCGGATATAAACCTATTTACAGTAGCTATAGCTCCCGATGGACAGGCACAGGGAATTTACATGGAATGAGAAATCTACAGCCGGATATAAACCTATTTACAGTAACTGAGGCTCCCGATGGACAGGCACAGGGAATTTACATGGATTGAGAAATCTACAGCCGGATATAAACCTATTTACAGTAACTATAGCTCCCGATGGACAGGCACAGGGAATTTACATGGAATGAGAAATCTACAGCCGGATATAAACCTGTTTACAGTAACTATAGCAACCGATGGATAATCACAGGGAATTTACATGGAATGAGAAATCTACAGCCGGATATAAACCTATTTACAGTAACTATAGCTCCCGATGGACAGGCACAGGGAATTTACATGGAATGAGAAATCTACAGCCGGATATAAACCTATTTACAGTAACTATAGCTCCCGATGGACAGGCACAGGGAATTTACATGGAATGAGAAATCTACAGCCGGATATAAACCTATTTACAGTAACTATAGCTCCTGATGGACAGGCACAGGGAATTTACATGGAATGAGAAATCTACAGCCGGATATAAACCTATTTACAGTAACTATAGCTCCCGATGGACAGGCACAGGGAATTTACATGGAATGAGAAATCTACAGCCGGATATAAACCTATTTACAGTAACTATAGCTCCTGATGGACAGACACAGGGAATTTACATGGAATGAGAAATCTACAGCCGGATATAAACCTATTTACAGTAACTATAGCTCCCGATGGACAGGCACAGGGAATTTACATGGAATGAGAAATCTACAGCCGGATATAAACCTATTTACAGTAACTATAGCTCCCGATGGACAATCACAGGGAATTTACATGGAATGAGAAATCTACAGCCGGATATAAACCTATTTACAGTAACTATAGCTCCCAATGGACAATCACAGGGAATTTACATGGAATGAGAAATCTACAGCCGGATATAAACCTATTTACAGTAACTATAGCTCCCGATGGACAGGCACAGTGAATTTACATGGAATGAGAAATCTACAGCCGGATATAAACCTATTTACAGTAACTATAGCTCCCGATGGACAGGCACAGGGAATTTACATGGAATGAGAAATCTACAGCCGGATATAAACCTATTTAAAGTAACTATAGCTCCCGATGGACAGGCACAGGGAATTTACATGTAATGAGAAATCTACAGCCGGATATAAACCTATTTACAGTAACTATAGCTCCCGATGGACAGGCACAGGGAATTTACATGGAATGAGAAATCTACAGCCGGATATAAACCTATTTACAGCAACTATAGCTCCCGATGGACAGGCACAGGGAATTTACATGGAATGAGAAATCTACAGCCAGATATAAACCTATTTACAGTAACTATAGCTCCCGATGGACAGGCACAGGGAATTTACATGGAATGAGAAATCTACAGCCGGATATAAACCTATTTACAGTAACTATAGCTCCCGATGGACAGGCACAGGGAATTTACATGGAATGAGAAATCTACAGCCGGATATAAACCTATTTACAGTAACTATAGCTTAATGTAACTATAGGACAGACACAGGGAATTTACATGGAATGAGAAATCTACAGCCGGATATAAACCTATTTACAGTAACTATAGCTCCCGATGGACAGGCACAGGGAATTTACATGGAATGAGAAATCTACAGCCGGATATAAACCTATTTACAGTAACTATAGCTCCCGATGGACAGGCACAGGGAATTTACATGGAATGATGACAGATAATCTGCATTTCTCCATATACATCTGCACACGCTACCAAGCGGCATATTTT
>OW240913.1:9880933-9928853 GCA_933207985.1 Pelobates cultripes
AGTGCACAAATGCTTGGAATCTCCACCAGGAAGACCTATTATTAGTGGTATTGGGTCTCTTACTAGCAATATCTCACAGTATATCGATTTCTTTTTGCAGAAATATGTTGTTTTAGCCAAATCGTATACCAAAGATTCTGTCCAGATCATCAAAGAATTGGAAGGTCTTGAATGGAAAGATGAATACCTTTGGGTAACAGTCGACGTCACCTCTTTATACACTATGATTGATCACGAGAAGGGCATTGAAGCTGTACGTAATGTCCTGAGTCGTGATCCAGATATGAATCCAGGACAGGCCACCTTTGTTTTAGATCTCATCAGATTCATCCTGTTCCACAACTATTTTTGGTTTGAAGGGTTATATTACCTTCAAACATGTGGAACAGCGATGGGCACCAGGTTCGCACCAAGTTATGCCAACATTTTTGTGGCTGATTGGGAATTGAACAATATTTGGTGTAATAACCCATTTGGTGCGAACCTGGTGCAATGGAGAAGGTACATTGATGACGTTTTAATTATCTGGAAAGGTGGCAGAAGTCTTTTAACTGAATTTTTATCTTACATCAATTCTAATACATATGGACTGAGGTTTACTGAAGAAATCCATGATAGGTATATTAATTTTTTAGATCTTACCCTTTTTATTAAAGATAAAAGAATTTTTAGTAAAACTTTTTTTAAACCGACAGATGGAAATGGTTTTATTGAATTTTCAAGTTGCCACCATCGGAAATGGCTGACGAACATTCCCAAAGGACAGCATTTGAGATTATATAGGAATTGCACCGAGAAAGAAGATTTTAATCAACAGGTCCAGGTTTTGAATAAAAAATTTCTGGATAGAAATTATCCTGAAATACTTCTATCCAATACACAAAAACAGGTAGAAGGTTATCAGAGGAGAGATGTTCTAATGAATACCAAGGAGACTAAGAAGGGTGCTGGGAATCAGTCAGAATTTGCTTTTTTGACAAAATTTAGCAATAAGGCCAATTTAATCGAGAAGTCTATTAAGAAAAATTGGCCTATATTGCTACAGGATAAGTTTTTAAAAAAGATTTTACCTCAGAACCCTAGAGTAATTTATAAAAGACCCAATAATTTGAGGAATATTTTAGCTCCTAGTATTTTGCCCAAAAGACAAGTTGAAAATGAGAAGATGAATTTCCTAATAGAAAGGCCTAAGGGTTTTTTTAAATGTGGTAGGTGTAGCACATGTAAATTTCAAAAGAATAAGACAACAGAATTTTCTAGCATGGTAACTAAAGAAACTTTTAAAATAAAACATTTTATCAACTGTCAAAGTAAATTTGTGGTATACTTGCTACAGTGTAAATGTGGGGTCCAATATATTGGACGGACGATTAGGAAATTACACACTAGATTGCTTGAACATTTTAATGGGATTAAAAATAAAAATGAGAAGCATAGTGTACCCAGACACTGTAATATATGCAAAGATTTCGATTTTAATGATTTTATTTGTATTGGGATCGACATGGTTTTACCTCACTGGAGAGGGGGGGACACAGAAAAGAGGCTAGCAATGAGAGAAACAGAGTGGATATATAAAATGAAATCCTCTGTTCCCTCAGGATTGAATACTGATTTAGACATATTAGTTTTTATGGATTGATTGTACGATGTTTTATTTATGACCTCTTTTTATTCACACCTTTGAGTTTATCTATTTATTTGTTTAATATGGATATATATCCTTTGTATGTATTTTCTATATGCATTTTCATATATTTTTATACACATATATTTTTTATATAGATTTTTATGGTATCACATTTTTGAAAAGAAATTTAATAAGATATTTATATGTGAATTTTATATGTGTTTTGATTTTATATGCCTTCAGCTTTTATCATAATTATCATTACTCTTATTTATATTTATAGATTTTTTATATTGATCTTTACTCTTACATAATTTGATGATTATTCATTTGTCCACATTTTTTACATGTTATTCATCTACTCCTCTATTATTATTATATAGAGGTTTTTTTGTAAGGTTTATGTACATCTTTATTATAATGGATATTGTGGAAATATAAATGGACTCTTTTTTTTTCCTTAATAGGCTGTACATTTTTTATATATTTTTATATATTTTTTCATACATATAAATTTTTTTTATATATCCTTTCCTCCTTTTGTCCACCTGTCTGATTTATATTTCCCCCCTTTACATTTAGTATTCTTTTGTTAGGGGTTAGTAGTGGGGTAGGCAGGCATTGTAAATCCGGTTTGCATATTTGTAGAGCGTTTTTTTTTTTTTTTTCATAAGATCGCTCTTTAATGCTACCGTGTATATGAACAATAAAGTTGTTTGCGGTTCACCTTGGTTGAGCATGCGCATAGCGGTCACGTATACGTCATGACGTATGACGTTATGCGTGATGACGCATGGACGCATGCGCAACCACGGCAATTATGGAAGCCGGTAGATACACCGGCGGATTTAAAAGGAGGAAGACGGAGAAAGATGGAAGAAGCTCCTGAGGAAGTCTGGCGACGAAACGCGTTGAGCATTGAACACTGAGCACTATCTGGGACCCTGCATTGTGGTATTAGCGGTTTTATTTTGTGTGTATGCTGTTTGTTTACATTTATACTTTGGGCCATTTGAATATATGTGTCATTTACTTGGTGCAATTTTAACACCAGCATTTTGCCTTTGAGCATTTGCACTTTCATTTTGCACTTTAGCATTTTGCACTTTATTGCCCAGTTCAGCATTATGTATCATTGAGCTGCTATACCTATGGGTTCCTGCTTATTTATTGTTTTGGCACTTATTATTGTGCTGTTATTTTTTATCTTGTGTCAATAAATCACTATTTTTTGGATATTAGTCATTATATATATTTTTCTTGCCCTCATATATACCGATATAGTGACTGTGGCGCCCTGTTACTTTGTATATATTTCTATTTTGATTATTGGATTTGGAGTGTCCTATTTACAGAGGCTGGCCTGCACTTGGTTTATATCCATCGTTACTGTTCATTCACCCATCTTTCTATTTTCTTGTTTGTAAAAATAATGGTGCCTCAATGGCACAGCCAGACCTTTTTTCAAAGGCCTTTATGATCATTTTTATATGTAGTTGTCCATCCAGTCTCTGAGAAATTTAGAATGATGTTCACTACCTGTAGGAGTTCAAAGGCTGCCAAGAGGTCTCCAGCTGTGGAATTCCCCCGATATATCTGGTAATACTCCAGCTGTGGTGGGAAGCGCGGACTAGAATATCCCTCATCGGACATCTTCACTAATGGCTTGGCAAAGGTTCTACCCATGAAATCGGCTTTTCCCTAAAATTGGACCAGATCAATTACAGCCAAAACATGGGTCAGGTTAACATCATCGAAAGACAAAAAAAATGGCAATAAATAGCAATTAATGGAAAGAATGTAAGCACTGCTGCAAAGCATTGTGAGATGTGATTGCTGTACATTATACTGGTCACGATGCTATAATGGGTTCTCTGGCAAACAAAGCAGTAAAGACAAAGGCTGCATAGTGCAGAGGAGTGAGAATAATATGCCGTGATGAAGGCTGCATAGTGCAGAGGAGTGAGAATGATATGCTGTGATAAAGGCTGCATAGTGTAGAGGAATGAGAATGATATGTCGTGATAAAGGCTGCATAGTGCAGAGGAGTGAGAATAATATGCCGTGATGAAGGCTGCATAGTGTAGAGGAGTGAGAATGATATGCCGAGATTAAGGCTGCATAGTGCAGAGGAACGAGAATGATATGCCATGATGAAGGCTGCATAGTGCAGATGAGTGAGAATGATATGCCGAGATGAAGGCTGCATAGTGTAGAGGAGTGAGAATGATATGCCGAGATGAAGGCTGCATAGTGCAGAGGAGTGAGAATGATATGCCGTGATGAAGGCTGCATAGTGTAGAGGAGTGAGAATGATATGCCGAGATGAAGGCTGCATAGTGCAGAGGAATGAGAATGATATGCTGTGATGAAGGCTGCATAGTGCAGAGGAGTGAGAATGATATGCCGTGATGAAGGCTGCATAGTGCAGAGGAATGATATGCCAATGAAGGCTGCATAGTGCAGATGAGTGAGAATGATATGCCGAGATGAAGGCTGCATAGTGTAGAGGAGTGAGAATGATATGCCGAGATGATGCATAGTGCAGAGGAGTGAGAATGATATGCCGTGATGAAGGCTGCATAGTGCAGAGGAGTGAGAATAATATGCCGTGATGAAGGCTGCATAGTGTAGAGGAATGAGAACGATATGCCGTGATGAAGGCTGCATAGTGCAGAGGAATGAGAATGATATGGCGTGATGAAGGCTGCATAGTGCAGAGGAATGAGAATAATATGCTGTGATGAAGGCTGCATAGTGCAGAGGAATGAGAATAATATGCTGTGATGAAGGGTGCATAGTGCAGAGGAATGAGAATGATATGCTGTGATGAAGGCTGCATAGTGCAGAGGAATGAGAATGATATGCCGTGATGAAGGCTGCATAGTGCAGAGGAATGAGAATAATATGCTGTGATGAAGGCTGCATAGTGCAGAGGAATGAGAATAATATGCTGTGATGAAGGCTGCATAGTGCAGAGGAATGAGAATGATATGCCGTGATGAAGGCTGCATAGTGCAGAGGAATGAGAATGATATGCCGTGATGAAGGCTGCATAGTGCAGAGGAATGAGAATAATATGCCGTGATGAAGGCTGCATAGTGCAGAGGAATGAGAATAATATGCTGTGATGAAGGCTGCATAGTGCAGAGGAGTGAGAATGATATGCCGTGATGAAGGCTGCATAGTGCAGAGGAGTGAGAATGATATGCCGAGATGAAGGCTGCATAGTGCAGAGGAATGAGAATGATATGCCGTGATGAAGGCTGCATAGTGCAGAGGAATGAGAATGATATGCCGTGATGAAGGCTGCATAGTGCAGAGGAATGAGAATGATAGGCTGCATAGTGCAGAGGAATGAGAATGATATGCCGTGATGAAGGCTGCATAGTGCAGAGGAATGAGAATGATATGCCGTGATGAAGGCTGCATAGTGCAGAGGAGTGAGAATGATATGCCGTGATGAAGGCTGCATAGTGCAGAGGAGTGAGAATGATATGCCGAGATGAAGGCTGCATAGTGCAGAGGAATGAGATTGAAGGCTGCATAGTGTCGGGCATTGTGAATGAACATGTTGCACACTTGCTTGACATGGTGGTGTATAGATTTTTTCCGGCTTTTTATTGGAGCCTTAATGTAAGTTGAGTTCCCTCTCAACACAAGTCACAGCTCGAAGTACGAACAGCTCGAAGTTAAAAAGGAAAGCAAGTAAACAGTGCCTACCGTGTCCCTCTATATGCAAACTAACCTACAGTAAAGTAAATAATATCAACTTGTAAAATCAGGAAAAACAAATCAGTGACTGTTTTCCTTTAATATTAGCTGACTGATTGAATATGGATATAAATATCTGTGATATTAATTATGGATCTGTCGTGTCCCTGAGGTATAAAAGGCATTATTTGCCATTGAAATGACGGGTTATTTTCTCACCACTGTATCTTGGTCATAGATTTCGATGACAATGATTGGAGGGTCATCTCGCATCTCATTGGCTTCTCCATAGAGTTCTATGTTGTCAAACACCAGAAGTTGGTCCCAGGTTGGGCAGAGGGTCTCGTTCAGCACCTAGAAGATTAAACATGTAAAAAAATCTCCAATTGCAGAGGTGGCACAGAAATCGGGGTTTCAGTATGATATTTTGTATGCGGCAGAGCTTAGTAGGTAACAGAACAAAATGGTTATTAGCATAAATCTTTACTATCTGGATCAAGATTACCATGATCCAGAACTCAGGATAAAGCTAAACATATCTAATTGTCATACAATTGTACCGAGTTGAAACTTTACAAGTTAAATCTACACATCGAGGAAGATTTACTAAGCTTCTCCATTCAATGTGCATTTAATAACATAAGATCTTCTCTCTGATTATTTCCTCCTCTTATTAAATATTTATCATAGTGTCAGAATACTGATAAGATATTCCATGTTTTACCTCTGTACACTGGCTCTGCGTGTTGAAGAAGACACGAGCGAAGGGATCGGATAGACCACTGCTGTCTGCGGCAAACAGACTGCGTGCCTGGTACATGTGTGCCCGCAACTGGAAAACCTGCTTCTCTACAAAGAGACAATAAGAAAAGAATTTTCGCATCCAAACAGAAAATCACAGAAAAATTATACCCCACGTGCACATGTATCAGATATACTAATATAATGTTTAACATGTAACTCTGCAGATTGAAAGCAGGACTCGTTTATTGCTAGGCCTGCGACTTCTGCACGAAGCAGCTCTACCAAGACCTAAAGGTTGTGTTTAACTCAGACGGATACATATAACATGTTACATAGAAGTTGTGTTTCTCTCACTTGTGTAGCCGAGGCTGATTGGTGGAAAGGACTGCAGGCCTGGTCCCTTTATAGCTTTGTTTTCCTCGAACCCGCATGGGAGGCCGCACAGGAAGTCTTTACGCTGCTTGTTAAGGCCCAGCCACAGGTAGACTTCCATCTTGGCTTGCACTGTCCATCCTGCGGGGCCGAATCCTCGTTTGCCTGGTAACTGAGAGAATAATTGTAAATAATACACAGTAAATGGACATTAGGCACTAGGAGAGCAATGTAAACAAAGTAAACATTTTGCTTTACAAATGGCTCATTTTTATGATTCTGCAATCTATGGCACGTTTTAGGAGTCGTCACTTCTGCCTTCTTCTGTCGTTCTGTCCTCTCTCACAATCTGTCTTGCAATTATCTTCCTTGCCCGCTTTACACCGTTCTACTTTAGTTGTCCATCTCCTTCCATCCTCTCTCCCTTCTCTTTTCTTTTATACAGGGTGTGCCAAAATTCAGAGTAAGATTTGACAGGAAATAACTTATTTGTTAGTAGTTTAACTTTTTTTTGTTGTAGGTACATATTATAACTGAGTCTTGGGAGATTAATCATGGGTAATTTCACAAGGAACAACGAATTACAATTTATTCATCAACTAATCATGTCTAACAAAGCTCATTTTAATTTAAAAAGCTTTGTCAATAAGCAGAACTGTTGTTTCTTGGTTACTGAAAATCCATGGATAATTCGTCAGCGCCAACTGCACTGTCTGATGCAGGGTGACCTCGCAGTAAGTTATCGGGAAGAAACAATAACTAATGCCATAAACAATGCAATCGATAGAGCCCGACTTTGCGTGGCAGAAAATGGAGTTCATCTAAAAGATGTCCTCTTCCGTACCTAGTCAAACAAATCTCCATACTTTAATAATTAATTCTATGTAATATCATTGAAATTGGTTTATTAAGTAAAAAAAAAAAAAAAAAAGGTTTTTGACTCCTCAAACCATACTCTGAATTTTGGCCCACCATGTATTTGTTCTTTATTTGGAATGACAGATACTGATTGGACAGACACGTGGCCAGAGATGGACTGTCTCAGTTTGAAAAAACAAGAACGTGTGTTGGTTTGCTAAATTGTAAAATGGAATAAAGGCATAAATGGAGGCTGATTTGAAAAAGATAAAGTTGGTTAATAATTGGCTAATTAGTTAATTAGTAGAGGGGAAGAAAAGCAAAAAACAAACAAAAACCAATCTAAAAGGCCTAAATCACACAGCTATTACCCAACTTAAAATAATGTAGAGTGTTTAATTCTATGTTATCGTTATCCAATGTATAAGCAGCAAATTATGTTTCCCATTTTCAATTTCTTGCTACATGAAGAATTTTGAGCTGCAAACACACAAAATTAATTTGACGCCTTTGGTTAATCCAGTGGGTGGAAGACGTTAGAATGAAGCCATTTAATAGGAAGCACAGCAATGTAATGAGACGCTCCATTGCCCACACTAATGGAGGTTATATATCAGGGAAGATGGAGATGCCAGGGCAGTAAGTATGGCTGAGACTTCTTCAAAATGTTCTCGACTGCCAAACTAGCCGAGCACGAATACAAGGTCGATTAGCTGGCGGCACCCACTCAGAGCTGGCTGTGTAACAATGTGGCTGTAAGGGGAGTTATGTATGAGACATGCCTGCGTAGGGCTAGGCAGCAGGCAGTCCTCCAGCTGTAAAAAACTCTCATTACTATCAGGCAGCCAAGAACTTGCTCCTCAGTGCAGCTCAGCATAATCAAGATGGAAAACAAATTTAATTCAGCTATTTCTTTCTTACCTAAACTTTTGCAATTTGGTATTCAATTCACTTCTGAGTAATAAGATGTATAAACGTCATCCATTTAGTTTGGGAATTAGACCTCTCTGATAAGTTTCACAAATATCAATATGAGCAGCTCTTGAAGATTAATTTATGACGGATTTTTTCCATCATTATTTTAATGCAGTGCATCCCACAATTTGATTTTTGCAGACAGTTTTGGGAACTCATTTTTCCTCTTTAATGTTTCCTGTGCCTATCTAAACAGGAGGCTACGACCAGGGCCGGTGCAAAGAATTTTGGGTACATAGGCGAAGATGCATTTTTCCGCCCCCCCAAAAACATCTTCACCCATGTGCCTCTTAACCTCCCTTTTGTGTTTCTTATCCCGTCTTTTAAATATCTGACTCCCTTTAGTGTATTTTATCTCCTATTTTTGTCTTTGTGTCTCCTATCTCTCCTCTTTGTATGATTCTTACATCCTCCCACATTTTGTGTCTTACTCCTCCCAGCCCCTTTGTGTGACTCCTTTTCTCCCAGCCCATTTGTGTCTTTTATTCTTCCCAGCTCCTTTGTGTGTGTCTCTTTCCTTCTCAATCCCCGCTGTGTGTTTCTTTCACATGCAGCCCCTCTCCCCGTCCCTTAATGGTCCCCTCCCTTCTCTGACCCTTACTGTTCTTTTCCCTTCCACCCTCCTTTCCCTGTCCCTTAGTGTTCCTCTTCCCTCCCCCATCTGTTCCCTGTCGCTTAGTGTTCCTCTCCCCCCTCCCTCCTTTTCCTGTACCTTAGGGTATCTCTCCCCTCCTCTCCCTGTCCCTTGGTGCGCCACCCACCCCCATAGTGGTCCCCTCCCCTTCCTGGTGTGCCTCCTACCTTTCTTGTAGCGTGGCTGAGCGGAGCGAATCCCGGTACAGTGAGCTTTTCCTGTCAGTCCTGCTAGGTACAGGAAACAGAAGTTCCTGTACCACGGTACACTCCGCTTGGCCACGCTACAGTCAGGGGTGTAGAAACACTGACAGTCACACACACTCAATGACAAACACACAGACATCTCTGACAGCCAGACTCACTTATCTGACACACTCATTCATTGACAGACACTCACACGCACACTGACAGACACAAACACTGACAGACTCATTGAAAAACACACACTGACACACACACAGAAACTCACAGACACTGACAGACACTGACAGACACACGTACTCACATGCACATACTGACAAACACACTCACTCACACACACTGACAGACACACATACTCATACACACACTGACAGACACACATACTCACACACACACTGACAGACACACATACTCACATACACACACACACACACACACACTGACAGACACACTCACTCACACACTCACATACACACACACACTGACAGACACACTCACTCACACACTGACAGACACACATACTCACATAGACACACACATACACACACTGACAGACACACTCACTACACACACTGACATACCTACATACACACACACACACACACACACACTGACAGACACACTCTACTCACACCTATTGTACACATACTCACATACACACACACACACACACTGACAGAGACACACTCTACCTCACACACTGGACAGAGACACAAGAATGCCATACACACACACACACTGACACAGACACACTCACTCACACACTGACAGACACACATACTCACATACACACACACACACACACTGACAGACACACTCACTCACACACTGACAGACACACATATACTCACATACACACACACACACTGACAGACACACTCACTCACACACTGACAGACACACATACTCACATACACACACACACACACACACACTGACAGACTCACTCACACACTGACAGACACACATACTCATACACACACTGACAGACACACATACTCACACACACACTGACAGACACACTTACTCATACACACACTGACAGACACACATACTCACATACACACACACACTGACAGACACACTCACTCACACACTGACAGACACACATGCTCACATACACACACACACACACACACACACACACACACTGACAGACACACTCACTCACACACTGACAGACACACACATACTACATACACACACACACACACACACACTGACAGACACACTCACTCACACACTGACATACTCACATACACACACACACACACTGACAGACACACTCACTCACACACTGACAGACACACATACTCACATACACTCACTCACACACTGACAGACACACATACTCACACACACACTCACATGCACACACACACACACACTCACAGTATTTAATAATCTAAATTAAATTAACAGTTCCCACCCAGCCTCCCTACCTGGAGAGCTGGCGTGGGTCTCTCATTGGTGGTCCAGTGGGGCTGCTGGGAGGCGTGCGGCTGAATTGGATTCCGAGGTGGCGAGGGAGCTCTGATCTCTCTGATCTGCTCCCTTGCAGGCTGTTTACTGATGCCGCGGGAGCCGGAATATGACGTCATCAGTAAACAGCCTGCAAGGGAGCAGATCAGAGAGATCAGAGCTCCCTCGCCACCTCGGAATCCAATTCAGCCGCACGCCGCGCAGGGGATCCAGGAGGCGACCTGGCAGGAGGGAGCACTTCCATCCTGCCGGTCACTGGAATTTTGCGCCCCCAGAGCCGGTGCGCCCTAAGGCAGCTGCCTGTGCCGCCTTATGGACGCGCCGGCCCTGGCTACGACTAGAGACAGCAGGAAGTGGGGCTTGTTTTGGAAAACAGACTCCCTAATATGCTGCACCTCAAGCACCTTAGAATGTTGCCAACATATTACCAATTTTTTCCAGACATTACAGAACAGTTTGTAAAACAAGAATAACTTGTAGTAGAGTTACATGACGTACAGTCACAGTACCTGACCAAGTAATCGAGTCACTAACCTTGAGGAAGACGCACTTGACTTTTCCACAGTCTTTCCCTGTCTCTTCATCCACAATAGAGTAGAGAATATCTTTGGATGGTATGCGAGCGTACGCGATGCGTTTATTGTTACTCATCATCCATATGAAGATATCGGGGATGCTGTGCTGAGGCTGTCAGGAGAAAGTCGCGTTAGTTTGAATGGGGAATGAATGTGAGTTGGATCTCTTGTGTTGGTGTAACCAGGACACAACCTACACTTCAGATGTCCTAACATAGAAAAAGAAGACACACTAAATGGGATCAGGTCTTCATGAAACATGCCTAGCCCATATTTGTTTTGTACTGAAACACCCTTATTTCTAAAAGTGGTGCGCTAACACCAAACCCCCCTTCCCCCCCCCCACATCCTCCTTAGCTGTTGTAGAACTGAATGATTGATCAGCTTTAAATCCAGATTTCTTTTTGTTTGTTTTTTTGTCCAAACCTGCCCCAAGGCATTACGCATCCCATATCTCATCTGCAAATACTTATATATCGAACGCAAACTGAAGGTCACCCAATATTTATTATATTTTAATTTGTATTGAATGCAATGCTTTACTGGCACAATCTGACAATCGGTACAGATTCCAAAAACAGCCAGTTGCTCTTTAAGTGGTTCTACAACAAAGTACGCCTATACACTCCAAGTGGTTCCAGTGAGCAGACTGTGTTGTTTAGTAGCCTTTATCAAGCGTGTGTGTGCTCCTGTTCTTTAGGCTGATGCTCTGTAAGTGTTTTTCAGTGAGAGCGTTACCTTGCGTGGTAATATCACACTCTGTAATGATACCTAAAGGCAGGGCAGTCCTTTTAATGAACGTAGCACTGACTATCAGGGATTGGAGTAGGACAGAGCATGGACAACATAAATAGAACTCAGTGAATCTCCTTCGTAATATGCTTTATGGAAGAGATTCGGCCACCAAGCTCTCTGACACTATATTGGTCATCATCGAACAATAAACAAACGTATTTACTCTTTGGGAAGTCCCACTGAGGACAAATATTTTATATTTATTTTATACCTCGTCAGCAAGGAATCGCAACTTCTGTAGGAAATTCTGGACCAGTTTCATTTTGTCCTTTACCGTGTTTTTCTTTACTTGTGATCTCAAGGTCTTGGCTTGAGTGCCCATGTTTTCCTGTGACAAAACAAGGGATATTACATTAACTATGCGGTGCAATAAAAAAATGGCCAAACAAATGTCTGTTCCTAACTAGGCTATATGTGGGGAGGGTTCCAACATGCAATCTACGAATGAATTCTAGAAAGAGAGTCCAAATGAATAAAGATAAAGGGTAATTGGTGGCACACCCAGAACACACATTTTTCAGGAATGGTGATTCAGGGACCAACATTTCTACAACATACGAATTAAGGATCGGCACAGAAAAAAAAACTCAGTTTAAAATTTTATAAGGTTACTTAAAATCACCTATCTCAGCAAACAAATATAGGGATTTGTTTACACCATATGGCCATATCGTGTTATGCCCACCACTACTTCACAGTACATCAATAAAGTAGCATTGTAACATTTTAAACTATTTTTAAGATCTGTATATTGTGAAAACATGAATAAAGCCAATGTTCCCTGTACATTTCCTCGGGGCCCCTTTAATTTCTAGCTGTGAGCACGGACAAAGTTCTCCGGTCTCTTAACGCCACCCTCGCTTGCGCTACGCGGGGTCAGTGGAGACAGTTACCAGTTCTCTCATGCAAGACTTCAGTCTCTCTCTGTCCAGTTTAGTTCGGCCATTCTGACTCTGGTCTTTATTTGCAAGGGTGACAAACCGACTTCAAGAGAACAAAGAAAACACAATTTTAAGATGTACAGCCATTTCAGAGATTATTAATTATTAAAAGACATGTATGCAAGTGGTGCTCACTATGTATTTTATTACACTGAGTTATTATTATTATTGCAATTTATATAGCACCAACAGATTCCGTAGCGCTTTACAATATTATTAGAGGGGGGATTTGACTATAAATAGGACACTTACAAGAAAACTCACAGAAACAAAGGGTGGAAGAGGACCCTGCTCAAACAAGCTTACAGTCTATAGGAGGTAGGGTGTAAAACACATTAGGACAGGGAATAGAAATCAAAATAGGTGGGAGTGAAGCAGAGCTGGAGGAGAGAGTAGAGTGCTGCCCTTTAGGAGAGAGCAAGTTACCCAGCAATACCCAGGCTCAGTCTTGTTTTGTACTTTAGATTTGACCTGGTACATGTTTATGCAATTCTAAGCTCACAGCACAAAGTAGACGATGATCTAGGCCAGTGATGGCTAACCTTGAAACCATAAATTGTTTCTGGACTACATTTCCCATGATGCTCAGCAAGTTTGTAGAGTCTAAAAGCTAACTGAGCATCATGGGAAATGTAGTCCAGAAACAATTTATGGTGTCAAGGTTAGCCATCACTGATCTTCCCGGTTCTATACCTCAACAGGACACAGACCCCGAGATACGAAATATGATGCTAACAATGAATACTAAAGTTCCAGAGCCTTCAAGACTTTAATAAAAATAATGTAAGGTTTAATATAACTCTTATTTCTATCCAGGGAGTCTTGTTGTAGGGATAATTGTGTGGACAAAATATTAAAAATAATATTTTGTGAAAATTATGAAAAATTAACACTTTTTATTAATATTAAATATAATAATTATTATTTATATGAACATTAATATGGTAATATTAATTATTATAGGATAGACATTGTGTGTAGGGTAGACACTGTGCGTAGGGTAGACATTGTGCGTAGGGTAGATGTTACGTGTAGGGTAGACACTGTGCGTAGGGTAGACATTGTGTGTAGGGTAGATGTTGCGTGTAGGGTAGACACTGTGCGTAGGGTAGACATTGTGTGTAGGGTAGATGTTGTGCGTAGGGTAGACATTGAGTGAATCGTAGACACTGTGTGTAGGGTAGACATTGAGTGAATCGTAGACACTGTGTGTAGGGTAGACATTGTGCGTAGGATAGACACTGTGCGTAGGGTAGACATTGTGTGTAGGGTAGATGTTGCACGTAGGGTAGACACTGTGCGTAGGGTAGACATTGTGCGTAGGGTAGACACTGTGCGTAGGGTAGACACTGTGCGTAGGGTAGATGCTGATTGGGCCTTTTCCCAAGGCACACTGCATACTTCATTAGTTTATAGCGAAATCACAGTTCTCTCTGTCTAATTCAATTCAACCCTAGCCCACATAAATCAAAGCTACAGCCATTTGCACTGCCACTTTATGTTACCATACCACACCTATATCATTGCTTTAGAACCGGAACCAGGCTTTAATCCCATTCAGATCACCTGACCAGTAAGCAACCTTGGATAAGACACCTTAAGATATCTGTCTACCTCAAACCCTCAAAGGTTACTTGAGCATGGCCTTCCTTACCTATAAATATCCTCTTTCTATAATTGTACAGCGCTGCAGACTTTGTTGGCACTATATATATATGCTAATAAAATACTCCTTTCATTTAGTGCGCCTGTTCCCCAGATGTACTCACATGCCATTTCCTATATTTCATGCCTCATTTTATTCATAAAATCTTGTATTTATTTTTATTTTCTAAATTAGGGTTGGCGTGTGCCAATGGATATTCTGAATGATGGAGTGCATGATCTTTATAATGATACACAATTACACCAGAAGACATAAAACAAGCAATCAGATTCCTGTCCCTCTACAGGACCATCTACAGGACTGCATGGTAACAGGTAACGAGGCCAAACAATCTCAATAAGAACATGCATTACATTCATATACAAGGTTATACGTCTCCAGAGGATTCATTGTGGCAGAATGACTTTAATATATAAACGGTGTATTTATTAATACATTGTGCGCCTCCCTCTATCATGGGGGCCATACATAGGTAATGACACGGGGCTGGATAAAGCTGTGACTGATCTATTTCAATGCATTGTATATAACATTAATTGTGTTTATCAGACTATGTAAGCTTTACAGTATTTACATGAATTTATATAATCACACTTTATATCAGTGGTTCCCAAATTTGTTAGGTTCAAGGCGCCCTTAATATTTGAATATTTTTCCAAGGCACCCCAAGTCAGAATTTCTAGGTTGTATATCTGTAGAGCGATGCAGCATTTAATGGTGCTATTGTGAAATGTATAGTGTTAATGTTTGAAGGGATGCTTGTATATCCTTTTGCAGTTTGAATGCAGGGTGTGTTTGTATGTAATATTTGTGTTGGATTGCAAGAGTGTGTGTTGTATGTTGTGCTGGTGTTTGACTGCTTTGATGTATGCACATACACTACCACATACATACATACACAGATTTACATGCACATTAACACACAGATACATATAAATACACCGACACATATACACACAGATACACACCAACATATGCACACACTGACACATACACACACCTTAACACATTCACACAACATACACACACACGCACCCTGACACACACAAACATTGATACATGCACACACCATGACCCAGATACACACACTGACATAAAAACACACACCCTGACACACAGATGTGTGCGCACACACAGACACACACACTGACACAGAAGCATACTGACATATATACACAGATGCACAACCTGACACACACACACAGATGCACAACTTGACACACACACACAGATGCACATCCTGACACTCATGCATACATACACACACTCATAAATACACACTTACTCATACATACACACACACACACACACACTCATACATACACATACACACACACACACACACACACACACACTCATAAATACACACTTACTCATACATACATACAAACACACACATACTCATACACAAGTGATATTTTGAATATCTCCAGTCACCCTCCTGTTAGTTTACCTTGTGTGTCCAGGAGGGTGGCTTGGAGCCCTGGTCCTGTTGCTGCTGGTGGGAGTGAGGGGTCTGGAGCTCTACGTGCTCCTCTCCCCTCACGCTGCGGCTGCCTCCTGCACTGTCTCCCTGCATGACGCTGGGAGGAAGTGACAGACTGTCACTTCCTCCTAGACGGCCGACATTACAGAGGCCCAGTCGGGGTCTTAAAGGACCGCGGCACCCGACCTGGCCCCTGTTCAGCAGTAATGTTTCCCCATCATAGCACCAAGGAAACATTCCGCGGCACCCCTGTCGGCACACAGTTTGGGAACCGCTGCTTTATATGATATATTTTCAATCTATTGCTCTTATTATATTTACAATCTACTGGGCAACATGGACAGATTTTTTAACGTGATTTTGTTCACCGTATGGTGTATCTTTAGCTTTGTATTTTGATACTCTGTACCTCCTATTGCTCGCTCAGTAAAAACGCTGCTTGTTTCACAAGAAACTCACTTACTCTCACACCAGCTGGTATAATGAGTCCATGATCAGTCCAATGAGAATCTTACAGTTACAGCGGGATTATTATAAAAGCTGAAGATGACAGACTTCTTAGAGATATGAGATATAGCGTTAAGCGGTGTGAATTTACTTATATTTTAATTGATCTGATTCTAAATAATCTGCTAGCTAATATGTATGAATACACTAATTGCCAATCCTGTCTGGATTGTATATTATAGTAATTATAAAATAGTGAAATTAAATTAACCCTTTTCTCTGACGTAATCCCAGATAATGAACTTTCTTTCAGCCCATTTAGTGAAGGTAATAATGGCAGCTCTATAAAGCAGTTAAATTATCCTCAGAGATATATACAGAATGCATTAATCCCTCTCCCCGAGAGTTTACAATCTAATATTCTATGGCTATAGCCTTTTTAGATAGGAACCTGTGTGTTAATTAAGGGTTACCACTGGAATGTCTGTTTAGTTTCAGTTAGTGTACTAACTAGCTGAGTTACACTTAGATAAATAGAATTTCTCTCCTTGGTAATGCTGGAAGTCCGTTTTACTCCCCCAGGGTGTGGTAAACGTAATAGGTCTTTAATGGATGCTTTCTAGAAAGATAATTTCTGATATCGTGTTTGTGCCGCTGCATGCTTTGGATGAGTGATACTTTAATTAACTTTTATGGGGTTCCTAGGTCTCTTTTTATTCATTTCTCGGTTATTACATTGGATGCTACGCCAGAGACATTGGCCTCAGGATGTGTTCGGCTTATATTGTGACTTGTGAGACTGCAGACACAGGTCGACCTTCTAGCAATGACATAAAAACTCTGTAATAGAATACGGGGACACAGGCTGGATTACCAATATGCAATGAATGTTCTCTCCACTAAGATATCATTTATATATTAAAAATTCATAGTTACTTACAAACAGCTGCTGCTGAGTTCCTCCAGAACTCCGCGCAGCCTCCTTTCTGGATATGCCTTTTCAGTTTTTATCATCTCATGGACATCATTTAAACCTTCCTCCTGCAGAGAAGAGGAAGTTATGTTATTATTGAGTCTGTGATTCTGTGAAACGCGTGGTTGAGTATTGGAAGCACAAAGCATTCTTCACCGTTCATGGACTGGAAGAATATTATTTGCAGCAATTTGGTTCTAAATCCATCACCAAGTGGTGCCTTCCTCACTGCTAATAATTTAGAAATGGAAAAAAGGACCAAACATGCTGCAAAAGAGTAATGTAGAATTGAACGTGGATAACAGGAGATGTGCAAATCTGCCGTACATGGCCACAAGCAGAACGCACGCTGCGCACAGATGGATATTAAGATAAGTCAGCCTGGTTACACAATGATTAATGGAATAAAGTCCAAGTCTAAGTAGTGAAACCACTACTTTGATGAGAGACAAAAAAGTAATATATTAAAGGGACACTCTAAGTACCAAAACATCTTAATGACAGTTTTGATGTATAGATCATATTTGTGCAGTCTCATAGCTCAATTTTCTGCTTTTTAGGATTGAAATCACTTTGTTTATACACCCGTAGTCACACCTCCCTGCATGAGTCTCTCACTGTCTCCCTACACATTGGCTTCCCATATTGCACAGTGTGTTTAATTTAGAATTTTTTAAATCTCTGGCTCTGATATAGCCTGTTAGAGCCTGCAATATCGTCTTGGATGGAGGAGATAACATTTCTAAATTAAACACACTGTGATGTCAGATTCTGGTTGAATTGAAGCCATTTTACCATGGAGGCTGTGTGAACAAAGGTGCCTGAACTCCTAAATGGCAGAGAATTATGCAGCGAGACTGTAGGGGCATGATCTATACACCAAAACTGCTTATTTAAGCTAAAGTTGTTTTGGTGCTTAAAGCATCCCTTTAAGCCTGCCAGTGTTGTGTTGCTGATAATTATCATTATCTTCCACTCTACTTTCCATTACACAGCAACCTGTAATGCCATGGTGATATTACTTTTCCAACTTTAAACACTTGTTATCCTTATTTGCATAAAAACAAAACATTTATTTGACCACATGAGTAATATTGATAAACACGGATAAATCGCTTACGATTCCTCTTCTATACAAATAACAAGTAAAAACTAGCATGATGTGGTTTCCCCACATTGTGTGCTTCAATAAAATATCTCATGATTCGATATTTTATCGCTTTGTTTCCTTCTCTATAACTAGCTGACATTTTGTTTGTAAATTTAGCAGGTTTGTTTCCCTGCGTATCTGGCCAACAATTACAATATGTAGTCCATTCCCACGAGGCCTTGCATCTCACAAAGCATGTTTAAACATTGTCACGGTTTGCTGGTAACTAGCTCGTAGTACAATAAGATTTACAAATATTGTCTCTGTGCTGAAACATTTTATCAACAGCCAAACACGAAAAAGCAAAATGCCGAAAATCTTGGTAACATCTTGCAGTATTGTAACAAATGCATTTAAAACCAAAGAATATGAGATTAGCATCACAATATCCCCCATTTATCTAGCCTATATATCTTAAATCTAAAATTTCAACAATTGACAAAACTCTTGCAGTTTGCTCCGGATTTTGACTAGTGACAGGGTCCGTGAATGGTGGAAATGCCTGAGATGACTTAGGGCAATGGTTAATATAATTGTTTGAAGTTAGAATAATGATGGGAATAGCAGGGTTCTGGTGAGACAATGGTGGAGAAGGGAGCACGGATTGGGTCAATGGTCAGAATACTATTCTGATAGGCAGGCATAATCGCTTAATAGTCTACTTTATCATTTTCACGTTTATAAATATTTTGGCCATCAAAAAAGATACATGTGGACAAAACCAACACTTACAATAAACAGTTTCGATATTTCTAGTTAACCATCCATCCTTTAATACAGGATCTTAGTAAGTGAGCGATGTATGTGCATTTATCTAAGTTGAAAGACTAGACTGCTCGGATCATACAGGAATTGTCTAGAATACTTCTGTTTGCTGTTATTTACATTTCTCTTTGTAGTGAAACAGCGATAGTAGTATTAGTGCATTTTAGCAACGTTAATGAATATCACTGACCAATTTGTCTGCGATCTTATCCATGATGTTCGCATTGTAAAGTCTTCTCCTTTGATCTTGCCACCAGCTTTTGATATAGATGCATGGCTTCTTGTCAAAGTACGGTAAATGGAAGTAGTTCCTGCATGGACACATTAAAGCAAAGTTACTTTCTAGGCTATAGCTAACTATTAAAACCCTAGATTAGTGGTTTTATCCAGACTACAATGCCCAGGTTTTAAAAATGTTAAGTTTAAATACTGTTAAATCACCTCTCCCTTCAAGTTCTGATACATTTCGTGTATAAATCGTTACCCTTTACCATGGTGGTGTTCTAAGAGTTACCTGTCCGTTATAAGTGGTTTCATTGCTGGGGTTGAAGAGACCGATTGCATCTCTCCATCATCATCTCCCTCATCTTCGCTTGAATTCTGTAAAAGCTCAGACTCTTCCTCTACGCCATCCCCTCCATCTTTTTTCTTCCGTGTGCTGGGCTTAGTTGTACCATCAATTTGATTGCCATAGTTACCTAAAAACCCCAAGCATGATAATTTCTGCCTCATTAATACATTCAATGTATAAGTAACATTTCTACATGGTATCTGCAGTTAAACTGGCTGGCAACTATTTTTATAACTAACCCACTAATATCCCTGCGGCATGTGGCACAATGGTGGGTAAAGGAGACTTGATGGGCAGTAGGTGGGCTGTTAATAAAATCGATATTCAGGACAAATAAGCTGCATTGGTTTATCAGTAACTGGAATGTTTGGAAGGTCAAAATGATCTAAATATGCCAACTTTAGAGATGCAATACCCACCTATAGTAACTTCAAAGTTGATTGGTTTATCTCCACTCCTCCGGTCGATCATGGTGGATTCTAGAAAGGCCCCAAACAGAAAGAATTCCTCCATTTTTCCAGTGCAGTTCTACAAATGGAACATACTAACAATGAGACATCCAATACATCATGGGGCTTGACCCTCAACCAGAGAGAGAACTAGAAACTTCAAAATAAATCTGGATTTTATCTCTAAGAGAGAATGATAGTCACCAAACATCTACTATAATGCAGGAAGCAGCTTATAGCATGTCAGAATAAATGTGAGCAAACAGCACGCTCAAGCTATTGTCATTAATTTACTTTCATATTAATGTTCACAATTATAAAACAGCAAACCTGGCTAGAAAAGATCAGTATAGTTTTAGTTTGCCATGATTTTACAGGTGTCAAATCAATTAAAATCAGCCACAGTGGCCTCCTTGGTATGCCAACTGTGAGACGTTAATTGATTTGACACTTGGAGCACATTAATTCTTCATACTGCTGGGCAGCACTTTGAAGCCCTGACCAAGAGAAATAAGAATTCATTTTAATTATTCTTACAGACAGTGATCTTGCAACCCCAGAGGTTTGATGCCTCCACAGCTTGTACAAGTGGTAATATTGTAAATCAGACAGTAGTTTCTTACATTGCTGAACGTGGAGGGGTAAGCAGGTTAAAATACTCCCTGCTTTTTCCATTTGTTTTAATATGACAAGGGAGACTTACCTTTAAGTTACCTTTAAGTTCATAAAATAACATCAGGAAATATTTTATAGAAATAAAGTTTTTTTGTTATCTGTAATTAAAAATCAGCAGGTTTGGAACAATATGCTGAAGATCTGCTAAAAATGTAAAAATGTAAATATTGCAATCGCTCGTGTTAGTTGATGGATTCTTGTTTTCAAGTTGTGTAATGAGTACAATAGACTAACACAGATGGAGGTTTATTTCATTAAAATGTTACTTGCTGGGAATTCAAAGTGAATTTAACATTTGATGCTAAAATATCTGAGCTGGAGTTCATCCAAGTGAGCTATATTGTATTTTTATATTTTTCCTTGATTTTTTGGCTTAACATTTTAAATTTGCTAGGAATTCCCAACAATTTCCATTTTAGTAACTAAGTTTTTATTCTCTGACATGACTGCAGTTTGGGCAGAATATCCTCCCTCCTAAGAGTGACAATGTCATTATCTAACAGAGATTTAGGTCACAGAGAGAGGTTCGTAACTTGAAATGATAGTAACGGCAGCCAAATGAGTGATTTTCAGTAAATGAAATTGTTAAACCTATCACTAACGCATAGCTTTTTCCAAATTAGGATTCGGTTAAACAGGGTGTTGACAGAAGGTGCGGAACTGGCAGTAAGATTGGAAAATCAAGATCAAAGTTGAGAGATAGGAAGAGTAATGTATTCTTACATCAGCCACTGGTGGAGCACCTTCAATTTGCACATCTGTGGAGCTGGTCAGTTCAGGAGAAGTTGTGTCTAATATTTCTACAGCAAGGCTCAACAGCAACCGAGCACGAAACGAGACACCTTCTCCAAGTCCCTCATTTAAATCTTGGTGTTCATCCATGAGCGTGTAATTACGAGTCGAACCATACATATTTACCCATGCGGGGCCAAACGTGGGAAGAAAACCTAAGTTCAATGCAGAGACAAACGGATAATGTATTTTGTTTCAGGACTTAAAGAAACATTCCATAAAAAAAAATATGAATATAAAAATTAGGTATATATATCCCCCAAAACAATTATGCATGTAATTTGTTTTGCATGTTATGGTTTGCATTAGTTGCAGAATAGCTACCTGTCCCACCCCGCCCTCATTCCCCACCCAGACTTTCTGTGGCTGTCCAATCACAGACTTCCCAATGCAGCTCAATGAGAAGTCTTTGCAAGGCAGGTGCTCTGGGCAATTGCTGCCTCTTGAGTTTAGCTGCACTGAGCTAACCAGACCAGGAAGTAACAGGACCGGTTATCTGATTGATAGCCAGGGGGGTGTAACTAGGTTAATTTTTTATTGAAATCCACCCTTTTGTAAAATGAATAAAGGGGACACACTGTTTGGAGTGTCCCTTTCACAAAACATGCTTTTTAGAGAAGGTGGTAAATCAATTATATAGTGTTCCAGTAGAAGTAGTAAAGTATACTTAAGATGATTTATATCATCATGCAGGTATCCTGGATTGTCTGATCTTTTAGAAAATTAAATTAGTATTACAAGCAATAAATAGTTAACACAAAAAGCACAGGAAAGCTTGTTCACTGACTAAAGAAAATACATTAAAACATAAACCATTCTGGTGGAATACGAGTGCATGACTGTGGGCCCACCTTTGTCTCCTTCATTAGAGATTTTACGGAGATCAATAAAATGAGTTCCAATGGCTACATCGTTCACTTTGTCCGAGTCCCGGATTTGTATTTTCATCCTCTTGCATAGTGGTGGGAACATTTCCGTGAAGATAATCTGTTCATTCCACATCGGTTCATAGCTGCTCTTTTGCACTGATGTCTTGCCCTATTTTATGAAGGATTGATATGTTAGTCATACAAAGACCTACGGTATGTTTGTACTGTTCTTGCATATGTGACACGGGTCAGAGGCAGTTTTTAGGGGCAAAATTGAGGTTGCTAAACTTACTCCATGTATTTCATGATTCATATCCATCTATGCTGCCTTACCTTGTTCTTGTAAACTGTGAGAAAGCCTCTGTGGTGAAATGCGTTAGTGTTTTTAGCTGTATAGTGGGTTTATTAAGTTGTCTTAAATAAAACTAGTTTTTACTGAAACTGGACCTTATTTTCCCATTAAAGATTTTATCTGGAGGATTCATCCTTTTAATTCCTTGGTGGGGAAGATACCACCTATGCTGTATGGGATTGAGCAACACCTGGGTTGCTCTCCCTATGTGAGTATGGCTCCTTTTATTATTTTCTCTTTATATATAACAGAGAGCACAATATTGTCAGGATTATAGTTGATCAAGCACACAGAATAGTGTCACACCTAAAGACTAAGGATAACGTCTTACCGGAACTTAAAATGGCCAGTGTTAATGTACCAGAAAATAGTCAGAATACTTGCCGAGGTCAGGGACACAGAATGAGACACAACGATGGGGAAAGCCAAAAGTCAAGGATACCAGAAATCAGGGAAGTCAAAATAAAGCCATAGTCAAATACCAGAAAAACACGATCTGGAACACACTCTCGGATAATTGGCCAAAAGATAATTTGGGTTTAAATAACCCTCTGGAGGCTGTAATTGGCTGTCTCTGGCCTCTATTACGTGACTTTGCATGCATGCTGATGCCATCTTTGATGTGGCGAAGGTAAGTTTCCTATTAAAACCGGAACCACAGTGGCTGGCGTCTCTAGGAATGTCGTTCTTGCTGGGGTCCGGAACAGAAGGAGATTGGGCAGCAGTTTGCCATGACCAAGGTAAGTATACAACATCTCTGTGTCAGGTTACCTTATGTATCAGTCAGGAGCATGTCATAGGCTGGCATCTCATTGCAGGGTACTGGGGACACTCCGACTAACTTTCAGCTTGTCCCTAGCGATTCTCACGCCAGCCGCGATAAACCCACCTCCTTTTATGATGTAGCTAATGAGCACCGACGTCATGACGCTAAGAACGCCACAGCCAACCAAGGTGTGCGAACTAGAACATTTTGGGGGCGTGGTTACCTACCTAAGTGAATACGGTATTTAAAGAGAAACCAGGGAGAGATTCATTGCCCTGTTGTGGTTTTTGTTTGACCCAAGAATTCGTTTCCCTGTATAACTGTAAGTGTATGTAGCTTTCGTATGATTGTTCGGTAGTTTTCATATGAATGAAACTACCAAACCATCAGACCATCCCAGTGAGAAGTGTGCACCTCGTTAAGCTTTCACACTCTGTAACTGCAGCTTAATGGACCCTGAAATTGATATATTGTATGTCCCTGTGTGGTCGCCGTTCGGCATACGAGCCGCATGCGGCGGCCATCTTATGCAAGAAGATCTCAGCGGTGTTTGGTCGTCGAGTGTCTGGAACTCAAATCGGACACTCAAACACCCGAACACCGCTGAGACCTCTAGAGCTCCATAACTCCCGAACGGAAGGGCCAGTCAGCCCCTCGTTCGGTAAAAATAAATGTACCGAACAAGGGAATCTTCTATTCGTCTGTGGATGGCAAGGATTACTGTATGTTTTAACTACCGAACGGAGACCGACCACAGGGCCAAAACACATGGAGCCCTTTTCAGATACCACCTCGTGTGCGGTCGGTCAAATTTCACCTTCCACCTAACTCCCGAACACCTGGTCCGATCTGGGTGAATTTTGAATATGTTAGTCACCCAAATATTATTCTAGCTGCTTGTTTTGGGGTACATCCAGAACTCGGGGAAAACTACAGTATGTTTAATTGGTTTATGTGTCACACTGAGGGGAGAAGATGTGTGGGAGGTAACTGTTATACTATTGGCTACTGTAATAATGACTGAATCCCTCCCTTGCATGGGAGAAAGCTTTAAAAGAAGGTTGAGTGATTAAAAGTTCAGTGCTGCTCCTGATGCTGTGTGTCGTCCAGTCATTGGGATCTGTATGGAGATATTCGTGGATTACCTTGCTTGCTGTACTTATTGTTATTTGGGATTTTATTACTTGTTCCTGAGCCTCACTGGGATCTTTAGTGGAGATAACCTGTGAAAGACCAGCTCTCCGCTACACCACACAACAGTTATACGGACCTGTGTGCACCCTGAAGGCGCTGCTTCCCTACACCCCTTTCCAGTATCACCTATTCTGCGGCCAGAATAGTTTAGGAATTTTATAATGTGCATTCTTCTTCTGTCCTAGAGCTATGCTATCTGGCTGCCCACACTTTTATCAATCAAACGACTGTACAACTCTGTTTTTTCACAATAGCACATCGGTGGTGCAATCAGTTATATTAACCACTAGGTGGCGATCTTGAATCAAAACTATATTGCAGAACAGCTTGATAGAATCCTGAAGTCTAATGATGGGCGGCAGTAATATATATATTTTTTGTCAATCTTTCTTTTATTCAGGCATTTGATTCACGTTTTACAGAATAGAAAAAAGGAGTTAAATTAGATAGACATAAGACAAATGTATCAACGTATAACAGAGGAAGCTCCTAAGCGAGGCTGCCACATTGTTATAATAGTAATGGGCGGTAGTAATGTGAATGCTATTTAAACTGCAGTACTTTTACTATAAATAACTCAAATTCTGCCACTACATGAAAATTATTTTTCAAACAAAGAATAAATTACTAAACCCCCATGAACGAGAAAGAATGGCCACATCACCAAGTGCCTCACTTTTTCTATTGCACACAGGAAGCAATTTTGAGTAAAATGATTAACAGAGAGGATCACATTTTCAAATAGGAAAGGCACAAATATGTTTAAAGCTCTAAATAATCAGGAATGTTCACATTGCCATTAAAAAATTGGCCAAGTCCAAGGTCTTCAGAGATCATTAAGCTATTAGAATTTTCTAAAAATTATTTCTGCCTCTTGGTACTCTCTTAGAAATATTAATCAAAACATAATTTAGCAAAAGACAAATGTTTCATTCTATCACTGCATGTCTAGGTTCTGGTTGACAATCCAAGGGACATATTAATCTGCAATGTTGAAGATCGAGAATTTGTGTCAACTATCAATCCATACCATGCATAAAGTTGAGTGGCACTCGCTCATATTTCCATCAATAATACCTCCAGACCAGGGTGGACCATTCTCAATATGTCAATAATTATTATTATCAAACCTTAGTCTAAAGTTTATACTAGTGATTGGCTACCCTTGGCACCCCAGATGTTTTGAGAGCTAAGGCCTCAATTTATTATGTGTGTATAAGCTTTTTAAATGATAAGACTCTGGTCAAAAAAAATAATCTAATTTTCTATCTACACAAATTTCCTATATACTTTGAAGTTGACTTCTGTAGATAAATCATTTGAAAATTGTGGTCATCTAAACAGCTTATGCCAAGGAATGAAATCAAAGTCATAGATCTTAGATGCAGCCTTCACTGTTCTACAACATGCAATCTGCTTGATAATTTTGAGTTCACCATATGAAGTGGTCAGTGTATGTATATGACAGCTGAAGGTTTATACCTTTTGGCCTGCAAAGTAAACTTGTACATATGGATCCACCAGGTCCTTGTTCTCCCCGATGAGAGCTTTCTTCACGTTAGCCATGATGCTTGTGTTCATTCTAGGCAAACCTTCAGCTCGGAAAATCTTGACATAAAATCGAGCCCACTGTCGTTCAGGTGGAACCCCTTCAGGAAGGAGCAAGTTCCTGCAGGGATTTGGATATATTGATGACATTTAAATATTTAAAACCCAAATATATTCTCCTGACTTCTTAACTAACATTTTACTGATTACTAATTAATTATGTGCTGGGAGGTTCAGTAATATTTAGCAATATTTTATAGGAACAAAAATATTAACTAAAGAAGATTTTGTCATAATTACCAAAAACATGCACAACCTTAATAGTCGTCACATTTTCAGGACTGATATTTAAAATTCTTCCCCATTTTTTATGAGTTTGAAGAGGGCATTCTTTCTGTTTGTGATTCTTTTCATCTATATGACTATATAAACACATTTTGATTGGTGGATAGAAGGGGTGGGGGGCTTGCAATAGACAATAGATCTGCAACAATTTAAGATAAATAACAAAAACTAATGTTTTCATTGTGGGTCTATATATATTAAATAGTGTGTTTTTTCTGTGTTTTTTATTTTATTTGGGTAGCGAAGTGTCCCTTTATTGATTTGATATGAAATCTTCCACAGTCAGTGGTTGTCTGTTTTAGATACTGGATGTTAACACTCGAGGCATACTTTGGATGTACACGGTTGTTAAGGCCTCTATGCTGTAGCCATAATATATGTCCAGTTATTTCTGGTATATGCTATATGTCTTTGTACTCACTGACGACTCATTGAAAATATTACATTTTTTAAAAGAATCCTCTTCCAAGTTGTCACGTTTGATGTGATAGTTCACAGTTCCCTGCTCAAAGTTTTGGTGAAATATATCAAAGGCAACTGTATTCTCCTGAGCAGCAGGTTAATTAATCATTAAGTAATCTTGTCTGCAATGGCCATTTAGAAATTAGTTTGCGCTCTACGTCTGTCCGTTTCTTTAATGCCAGGCTGTTTGAAATCGCAGGAGTGTCACCAAGTTAGCCATCTGTGAAATGAATGCATTAACCAACGTGGAGGAAGGATGTTCACTTGGCATTGCCATAGCTTTGATGTTTTTAAGATAATTTATCTTGTGTGTACAATATATAAAGGAATGACTGCTACTGATCACTTAAGAACAGATACTTATATATATATATATATATATATATATATATATATATCATGCCAGTATAGCTCTCAAAGACTTGTGGAAATACATATCGCAAGTTGCTGTGCCAACAGGTACATTAGAAGATAACAGTAAGTGTGTAAGCTACGGACCCTATGTGATTCAAGGGAGACCTTTTGACACCCATATAATGAAAATATCTTCCTTGAATCCCCAAATTCCCCGTTCACCACACATACTCTTTAAAAGCGAGTCTAACATTCTGCTTTTCATAAAATTCAGTGGAATCTCATTGCTTTTCTTTACGTAGACATTTCCACAGAAAGAAGAGCTTTTATTCTGAGATCTCAATATGTTTCACCTGCTCTTCATTGTGTAGTGTATTTCAATATTGTGACATTTTATTTTCTAATGAACGTTCTGCATGTTTTACTGAGACGTCACCTTTCCAAATGGCACTGGGGCTTTACTTACTTACTTGTGGTTTACGGGTTATGAGACCCCACATGGATCAGCGAGAGATAGACAGAATGAACCATTCCCACTATAACCGTACTAACACTACTCATGACATATTGAGACAACTGAATGATTGCTCTCCATATATATACACAACACAGCACGGGGTACATTTTATACCACATTCTTGTTTTCATCACCTGCCTGATATGTGAGGGGCAATGGTACAAACTGGGGGGCTGGGAGGGGCTCGTCCAACCTAGGTGACAGGTGGAAGGGAGATGCACAGAAAATGTGTATGTTTATCTTTTTTTGTGTATGAATGTTTGTGTATCTATATCAGTGTTTGTGTATTAATGTGTGTTTGTTTGTGTATCTATATCAGTGTTTGTGTATTAATGTGTGTTTGTGTATCTATATCAGTGTTTGTGTATTAATGTGTGTGTGTTTGTGTATCTATATCAGTGTTTGTGTATTAATGTGTGTTTGTGTATCTGTATCAGTGTTTGTGTATTAATGTGTGTTTGTGAGTATATATGCATGTGTGTATAAATGTGTGTGCATATATATCAGTATGTGCATATGAATGTATATGTAAATCAGTGTGTGTATAAATGCATTTATGTAATTATAATGTGTATATGGATGTTAGTGCGTATGAATGTGTTTGTATATATGTAGAAAATGTGAATATGTGCAATTTCTATAATAAAAGGCTGGAGGGGTGCCAACATACATTTTAGCCTCAGGTTAAGTAATTAAGTGACCCATGTGTACGTCTGGTGAGGATTGTAAGGGCAAATGTAATAATTAAAAGGAAAAGGCTTAGAAATTACATTAAAACACACTGAATACTGAATTTACACATTGGCCTAGTGCTGTTCAGGTCTAGAATTGTGGTATTCCAATCCCCTACTTTTTAATTTCCCTTTCTGAATGATTCTCTGGCAATTATGTATCTATTACTCATTGAGTAAAGTTTATCCTTACACCTACTCTGTGAATGTTTAAAATACTTACTGTATTCATTTGTACCATACTTGGTGGGAGGTGATTCCATGCATCCAACACTCTTTACATATAGCATCGTTCTGTGACTATTATACACAGGAATTCCTTGCTAAATATAATTCTGACACCTCTGCTGTAAGATCATTCCATGCAGCCACCACCCTTTCTTTGTACTGTATATTCCATTCCCTCACTATACCACCTCTGCTGGAAAGTAATTCCATGTAACCACCACCCTTTCTTTGTACTGTATATCCCATGTTTTCATTCCCTCACCACCTCTGCTGGCAGTTTACTCTGTGTGTGTGTGTGTGCGTGTATGTATGTGTGTGTGTGTGTGTACAATAGCATCACTCAGAACTTACCCTTCAATGTCATCCTCATCTGTCTCATTGGCTTTATGTGGGGTCTTTATATTATCCCCCTTTCCAACTACTGCAACGTCGCACTTGAGATAACCTTTGACCCCAGCTGTGATGTCATCTGGGTCTGAGAGAATCGCCCATTTGTGATAAAATTGATGCTCTGTGTAAAAAATTAAAAAACTAATCATTTTTTTCCCCTTTACGTGGCGTTATAAAAGATGCCAATTCGTTAAGCACATTTTTATCTGTAAATCCCAAAGCAGCAGTGTCACATAAAACAGACGCTTTGCTTATAATGTACAGGGTAAATATTGGTTTGTCACTCTGTATATATCCAAATATCCGTATTAAAATAATAAATACATGCTTTTCCCCACAAAGAATTAATGAAATTATATAGGTGATTTAGAGTCATAATTGCTATGTTTGCTATTGTTACGTGCTAGTTAGACATCTGGTGTTTCAAATAAACATTTGGCTTTATCTCTTGGCTACTACACAGTAGGAATGGGTGAATAAGGAATACATTTGGAGTAATTAATAACCTGGCTGAGTGTAGACAGTTCCAACATCAAGTTTAAAGGATCCGACCAACGTTCCGCTTCGCAGTAGGTTCTTAGAATGAATGACCTGCGTATTACACCAGGTTGATAATTAGCTACAAAATCTCCTGGAACATTTAATGATGAAGGTCTTGCAGTGCATGATGGGTGATGAGCACATGTACTATGAATATTACTTTATTAGGGGTAAATTAAGTGAAGGGCTATTATCGTATCTCACCATTTAGCATTCGTACCGAGACCATAGACACAGCAAATAAATACTTACGGACAGTTTGATTATTTTGTCGAACATTACGTCTGGAGGGACATGAAAGTCAAACACAAAGTACTGGAAGAAAGAAAAAAACACATAGATTACTTTAAATCAATATTATTGAATATTTTATATGTAAGTTCATGTTTTAAATATTATTTTAGCTGAAGAGATAACTCCAGCAGTATTGTGTCTGACGGTTTGATTCTTGACATGGTCAGCCATCATTCCGAGGTTGATAAAATGAGTAACATAAAGTTGGGTAATTATAACTTGTGGATCATTGCCCTAATTTGGAAACTAGTGACAAGATGAAACCTTTCCTGGTTTAATTCTTAATGTATCCCATTTTTCATACATTTACATTTCACGTGGTCTTTTCGGAGAACATTTTAAAAACCCAAATTTAAACTGAGCCGAGAAGAAGCTAAAAAATCACCTCCTTTTGGGACAGTTCTTTTAGTCTCTATCTTGAAATTTGGGATGGGGGTGATAAAGTACCCCTCAATTAGGACTTTATCTAATATTTTTGGATAAGCCTTGAAAATTATGTTTTCGAATATAAAAAATGTATCAATATTAACATATTTTTATATATATATATATATATATGTATATAAGTCATTTAATAAGCTTATCCAAAAAATATTATATTGAGGCCTTAAATGGTGACAAGTTCTTAGCGACACTAAAAAAATACAAATGTTAAACACTTAACATTAAGTATAGGCCTTTATGGTTTTATATGTAAATAGTGACACAGAGCAGGTGTGTTAAAATCCCCAACCTCTGGATTTTAGCAAACTACAAGTTCCATGACCCTTTACCTTCTACATGTTGGTTTATGGATGCTGTAGTCATCAGATTGCGGGAACTCAATACTTTTATATATTCTTACCATGAGCAAAACAGAAATAGGAATGGGATCAACCTTTTACACTGACACCACTTAAAAAATAAAATAACTGTTGTCTTTTTTTTCAGCTTGTTAAATGAGGAATGTAATAAATAGACCTGAGTAAAAATATGATCCATCCAGTTCGTCCAAATTCAGATTCTTTTACTGTACCTTCAAACTAATCGATTTGCCTTCCGTTTACCTGTGTAGAAGGTAAATCCTGGGTAGGTCTATTCGTTCTGGTATGGATTTAAAGAATTTTGATTGGGACAAACCAGGAGGAACTCATTTTTGGACAAGTCTATTAATAAGTTTAGAAGAAAAATATTTCACATCCCATGATAACCAGGTCCTTCTTCCAACCCCTCCTGGTCTTAGTTTGCATTGTATTTTAAAAGCTGAGACTGTAATATGCTTTTTGTAAAATGTTCTACATAACAATTTTGCTTTCCTTCCCATTCTTTGATGTCTATATAATAAAAAGTCACCGTCCAATAATGTCGGTTTAGCCTTTTTTTACGTAACGCTATAACGAATATCAGAAAGGAAAATATATTTTTAAAATCCTTCTATGGTTCTTCTTCTAAAGATCTATATTATGCAACACAATAAATAAATAAAATAGAGCATGGGGATACCGAGGTTTTGATGGACAGCCCTGCATATATTGAAATATTATTTGGGAAAGGTTTACAGAAGACTCCTCCAGACTCATATATAATTAAGATCACGGGGAGAAGGAAGTATTTGCTTTTCTATCAATTAAATAGACATTCTTAATTTTTTACGTCCTGTCAATTTTTCCGGTATAGAAACATGGCCAGGGACACCAAGACCCCATGGTGCTGTAATTGGTGGCTTCTGGCTGTACTCTTGCAGAGGGGATCGGTACTGACATGGTTGTTTACAGACAGCCTAATGTATATCTGAAAGGGGTTAGCCTGTGAAGACTAACCCTTCCATGAAACTATTTCTTATAGCACATGGGGACGTGATAATAGCAGAATCAAAGCTCAGGCTCCAAGTAAAGAGTTCCATATTTCTAGTGATGAGAATATGACGGCGGACTCACCTCGTTGTAATAAGGGCAGTTGGTTGATTCCTTCATTGATGTGTACTTCTTCTCATCTCCAACGTCCACACAAACTACTGGGTCCATATTTAATCCTACAAGCTGCCGTGCCTCGATCACTGTGATGCTAACCTTTAAACATAAATGGGGAGAGATCTCATCACATCAAAAGCCTACAGAGACCCATACTGGGAGTAGGTAGGTGAGTGGCAACCTTCAGCACTCCAACTCCTAATAAAATCCATGTTCTATGACTCTGTCAGGCTGTAGGTTGGGGGGGGAGGGGGCACATGTTGGGGTTACACAGTTTGGATCCTGGTTATTTAGGCAGGATATAGAGACAAACTCCCCCAGTAATGGGGACCACTGATAGGCTTTCCTCTTAGAGTCTTGCCATTACTAGCTGGGTAACTCTCTTTAACAAAATACAATGTAACTAGAATGAATATGGCTACTGGCAGATGTTATAATCACACAGGGAGTTGGTGTTTATTGTTATCATTTCAACTGAATATCAGTGAGATATTTTGACCATGCTTAGAAGGCATGGTACATTGTGTTATGTGTTACATGCTTGAAGGATGATGGGACTACTAGTCCTTCAATAGTTATAGAGGTACAATGTGCCTTTATAATAGATGGAAAGGCAGAAAGAATACAGTGAGATATGGCCCTCAACCTACCTGGTAATCCATTGGTCGCCCAGTGCTTGGCTCCATTTTAATATCAGGTTTTGACCTTTGAATAATGATAAGATAAACAATGCTTATATGAAGACTTGTGGCATATCTGTACCCTCACAGTACCCACCACAGGCAGCACCCACAACACAGGCAGCATACAAAGCACCAATCACATACAGCGCCCACAGCACCCACCACAGACAGCACCCACAGCACAGGCAGCACCCACAACACAGACAGCATACAAACCACCAATAACATACAGCGCCCGCAGCACCCACCACAGACAGCACCCACTGCAGACAGCTCCCCCAGCACAGGCAGCACCCACAACACAGACAGCATACAAAGCACCAATCACAGACAGCGCCCACAGCACCCACCACAGACAGCACCCACAACACAGACAGCATACAAACCACCAATAACATACAGCGCCCGCAGCACCCACCACAGACAGCACCCACAACACAGACAGCATACAAACCACCAATCACATACAGCGCCCACAGCACCCACCACAGACAGCACCCACTGCAGACAGCACCCACCACAGGCAGCATACAAACCACCAATCACATACAGCGCCCACAGCACCCACCACAGACAGCACCCACAACACAGACAGCATACAAACCACCAATCACATACAGCGCCCACAGCACCCACCACAGACAGCACCCACTGCAGACAGCACCCACCACAGGCAGCATACAAACCACCAATCACATACAGCGCCCACAGCACCCACCACAGACAGCACCCACAACACAGACAGCATACAAACCACCAATCACATACAGCGCCCACAGCACCCACCACAGACTGCACCCACTGCAGACAGCTTCCACAGCACAGGCAGCACCCACAACACAGGCAGCATACAAAGCACCAATCACAGACAGCGCCCACAGCACCCACCACAGACAGCACCCACAGCACAGACAGCACCCACAGCACAGGCAGCACCCACAACACAGACAGCATACAAACCACCAATCACAGACAGCGCCCACAGCACCCACCACAGACAGCACCCACAGCACAGGCAGCACCCACAACACAGACAGCATACAAACCACCAATCACAGACAGCGCCCACAGCACCCACCACAGACAGCACCCACTGAGATAGCACACACAGCACAGGCAGCACCCACAACACAGGCAGCATAAGGTGTGTCCACCTAAGGCTTATAGTCTTGGGACAACATCTTACAATAAAGACCTATGTACAGTCTGGGCAAAGCTCTCCCAAAGTAGCAGTGAAGCACAGACCATTAATCCTTGCAGACACTCATACTCACCTCTTATTAGACACATTGGTTGTGACAGCAGTGACCGAGGCCAGAGATATAGTGTCTGGATCCAGACCCCCACCCAGGCGGATTGCCTTCCTGTCCAGGTCTTCTGTTTCAAGAACCGCAGGTTCATCTGCAAAGAGATGAAATGAGTCTGCATGTTGGCCATACACTGACCTTCCTGGGCTCCTGTTATTGGCTCTCTCTGTATTAGAATAATAACAGTTGGAGATATAGATGTTCTACAAAAGTAAACTTGTGTTAATTATTTCAGAAAGTTTCTTTACTTCGATAAATATTTTAGGAATTCCTACTGAATAGCTAAGAAAGTATTGTGACATTTACATAACAAAAAAAAAGCACTTCTCGCTTTAAACCATCCAGATAAACATAAATGAAGATCCCTGCAGGATATGATGTGTAATTTGAAACTCATAAAAAATTCACAGTAAAGTGACATTTATAGGTATAAATTGAATTTTTGTTCTGCGAACAGTTGAAGCTGCGGTTTTGGAAAACAAATTATTTTATAGAAGTTATCACGAGCTAATTTAGTTCACTAAGCATAAAGCGAGAATGTTTATTTTTAAAATAATGATATTCTCTCATTCCTAGTAAAGTTAAAGCATTAAAAATCTTGAACCGACGTTTCCCCATAATACTCTATCTCAGTTAATATATATTAATATAATATATCGACTTGTTCACAAAAACTCGATTGTCCACCTGAATTTGTCCCTATAGATATTGTCGAACAACATTTACCATGATACTCAGCTATTATTAATGAGTTAATTCCCATAAAATCTAGGGGGAAGAATGGGAATAATGGGCAAATGGGTGCAGGAGGCAAATACAATAATACAGTGGGACCTCGGTTTACAAACGCCTCGGTTAACATCATTTTCAGTTTACAAATGAAAATCCATTGAAAATAATGCCTCGGTTTACAAACTTTGTTCGCAATACAAAGCAAGTTTCCCCAGGATGCATTGCACCTGGGAGGTTTATAGCGCCGCCCCCTGCATGCTGGAGCCTGTGGGTAGCACGTGGCGTCGAGTGTGGAGGTGTTGGAGCGGCTTTTGCATCGAGTTCTGGAGCCATTCTGGAAATAGTTTTCAGTTGTTTTGGGACTTTTTGGTGCATTTCTCAAGCTGTGGAAAGGAAGGAAGCTGAGCTTCGTCGTTTGTATGGCTTTTATTGTGTGTTCTCCATTGTGAGTTGGTTTCCATTCCAGCTCATTTTGACTTATTTCTGACCTCCAGAACGGATTCATTGGTTTTCAATGCATTCCTATGGGAAACCGCGTTTCGGTTTACAAATGTTTCGCAATAAGAAACGTCCCGGAGAACGCATTAAATTCGTAAACCGAGGTCCCACTGTACTGACATAGATTGAGAGAAAGGGGTTTAAGGTACAAAAACCCCCACACACTTTGTGCATAGAGAACCCAAGCAGTAATTCATCCTTTGCATATGGTCCTTTTCAGATTAACAGTCTGTAGCAAGTAATGAGAGAAGAAGAGCAGAGTTTGCAATAATTCCCTTGCACTTGAGAGACATGAACCAAGAATCCATAACGAAAGAGCAAAACTCGATCGTTTCCCTTCTGGTTTTACACATTATTCTGGGTTAGTTCCAAAGTCCTTCTATATTTTTGGTAAAATGTAGTTTCAGTTATGACCAGAGGAGGGCAACATGTATAAACCAGTCACCAGGCTCAACCTTGGGGTCCCGTTCTGTGAAGCCCAGGCGATGGCACATCTCTCCTCAACGTCGGGGTCCAGTTCTGTGAACCCCAGGCAATGGCACATCTCTCCTCAACGTTGGGGTCCAGTTCTGTGAACCCCAGGCAATGGCACATCTCTCCTCAACGTCGGGGTCCAGTTCTGTGAACCCCAGGCAATGGCACATCTCTCCTCAACGTTGGGGTCCAGTCCTGTGAACCCCAGGCGATGGCACATCTCTCCTCAACGTTGGGGTCCAGTTCTGTGAACCCCACACAGTACATGCAGTTTGGCTCTCTGGTTCGATCAGTCCAGTTTGAATTGATCTAGTGTTAATGTATTGGGAGTGTCTTTGCAAGACATGGTTTAGCTACCATAACAGATGAGTTTTGTTGGGATATTCATCCTGAATAGTGACTATTGGATGACACATTGTAACTCTGTATACATTGGCAGAATTGTTGCAGCATTGCACACTGGGTATTATTCTTCTGGTAATCACTGTGGAGATCCGTGCAAGCTAATCATTACACTAAGTAATACCTTAATGCATTTATCTGACGTTACCTGACAGTTATTTACTAAAGGGAGAATTCAAAGTGAATTTAAAAATATATAAAAATAGTCAAATTGGAAAAGTTTAGCTATTTTCACCTTAAAGGGACACTCCAAAACCCGAATGTAAAAAATAAACATTTTATTAGCAGACGTGCCCCTAATGGAAACCTTCCTTGCATTTAATTATGTATTTTTGATGGTTTATCTAAAAACATTTTGTAAAAGCTGCAGTTCTCTTGTCTGCAGCCCTTGCAAGCCCTCCCCTTCTAACCCCGCCCAGACTTTCTGTGGCTGTCCAATCACAGACTTACCAATGCAGCTCAATGAGAAGTCTTTGTAAGGCAGGTGCCTCGGGCAATTACTGCCTCTGGAGTTTAGATCCACTGGGCTAACCAAACCAGGAAGTAACAGACTGATTGTCTGATTGGCAGCCAGGGGGTGTAACATAGTTAAATTATAAACGTTTCTTTATGTAAAACGCAAAAAGAGGACACACTCTTCATACATAAAGCATTTAAGCAATCTAAAGTACTTTAGGAATCCAGAGTGTCTCTTTAAACTTGAAATTCACTTTGAATTCTCAGTTTGGTAAATAACCCTGTGAGGTTTTTTAAAGTGATTTTGGCTGTAAGCCGATTCATAGCATGTGTTTGAAGTGTTGTCACTTTGCTGCTGTTTTAGGTCTGCAGCAGTTCAGAGCTTACACCGAAACCAACACCCATTGTGCCCTATCAACATGCAATAACATAGGAAGGACTAGGGTGCCCCAGAAAGGCTGTGGGCAGATATTACTGTGACTCTCAAGTTGGTATCTATGTAACGTATTTTCTCCCAATTGCAAGCTCATGGGCCTTCTTGATAGAGCTTTATATAAATGTGTTACAAATGTCACATTAAAATACCACGGACAGAGATCTGTAATCCTCTTGTAGAAGTATGTCTGAGTACATATGTCTGTGTGTAACCCAGCCTACGTTTCATGGATACACTCTGTAAAGTGCTCTGTAAAAGGAAAATGTACAAAGATAGCTGAATAATGAAAATAATATACCCCAGCAATATGCCCACATTCATCCGCTTACAGTAAACTCTATAGAAATGGCATAGAACCAAGAGTCAGAGGCTCCCAAGCACATGAAGAACCAGCGTACCTTGTCTTTTATTATCGTCCTTTGATGGACGTGTCTTTCCAAGCTTCATCGCAGAAAATACTCCTTTACCGACTCTGCAAAGAAAATAATATTGGGTGATTGGTAAATATGAGAATTAAAAGAAAATGCCTTTAATACTGGAAGAGGAACGATAAATCAGTCTGGTAAAACCGTGGAAATACTCACTGCTGTGTGGGTATCGCAAAACACTAGTGAAATTCAAAAAACGACAGTGAAATTGTGAATAGGACAAACTACCCTAAGCATCATATTGTGAAAAAAAACCACATACAATGTATTTAAATGGATTATTTTACACCACAACATATTTTTTTTTTCTTCATATTTTCTCGCTGGTTCATTGTAATGTCAGCCGTTTACATTGTTACCTTCTAAAAGGACGTTAATAATAAATATAATGTATTGCGCTGAAAAGAATACAAACAATTGCTTTTATTTTTACATGTTATTACCTGTCTTCCCAGTAGCGTAATAAAGTGAATAATAACCCATTATTGGTCGTGTGTTTATTGTGTGGCTCCAACCTTTTATTTTCTATTGCTGTAAGGTTTATTATATACATATATTAACCATTCCCTTGCCAGTCTGATGGCGTTGTATTGTATATATAGAGGTCGCCCCGAGCCATTCCCAGCCTGACAGAATAGAGGCAATTATGGATAAACATTACGGATACAGACGGGCAAAGCTTGGTGTAAGTCACCCCTAAACAGCTTACAGCTGTAATTACAGCGCATGCCCATGACTCCCCATAATGCCCCTTAAGGACTGCGAGAGTTTGGGCGGCTGGCAGACGGTGTTTTTCTAAGATAGTGAAGTGTTATGTTAAGCTGGGTCATATAATGTTTGATCAATAAAGCTGTTAAAGTGCTAAATAAATTATAAAGCTGTGGCCAAGCACTACCCCACTAGCTCTGTGTCTGCGGACATTTACTGGTGGTTAAAGGTTTCATCTTAATGTTTTATTTTCGTTTGTTAGCTCATATGCCACAATAAAAAATTCACACTACGTAAATCAATATGTAAATATTTTAAGTCGTAACATTACAAACCGAGGGGGTGAATATTTTTTGCTAAGGCTTTGCTTCTTCCATATTCAGTATGGCGGCTAGAAATAGCGCGAGCAGGATTCCTTGGATTCTGGAGACATATCGTGGTATTAAAAATAAGGAGATCTCTGCTCCAAGGAGCTTACATTTCACAGCAGGTGGGGCTCTTCGGCTCCTGTTATAATTTCTAGAATTCTATTCATGGATCATGCGGTATGAGAAGTTTTGACACCCCTGCTGTAACAGAAGGCACTCAGAAGATAAAGTCCAAAGATGTTCTTTAATTGCATTAATTGGCAGGTGAGATAGCTCAGTGGATATAGCTCCAGCCAAACTTAGTACATTTACATCACAATCAGATAGAAAAGGAACATCCATAAAGCTGTAAAACGTTATCAGGTTTTCGGGCTAAAATATATTGTAACACACATAAACAATGTACATATAATCTGCAATAATAAATCTAGATCGCCTGTTACTGTGTAATATGATTTCACTAATTATATAGTAGTCACAACCAGAGTAAAACAGCTGGAAATAAGAAATATATGTTTAGGGCCCAGCCAGTGTGTTAAAATGTAACATGTTCTGACAATAAATATTTAAAATATAAAACATGAAAACAGTGTCTTCATTTAAGACCAAACTAGCTGAAATTGAAAATTCTCCCAGTCAGCTATAATAACAGTTTGACTGTTTTGGTCTATAATTTACTAATTAAATTCCTGCCAATTCTCACTTTAGTGCATAACCCTGCAAATCACTAATCGCACGCTGATTGTGAAACCACTATGGGGTTGATTCACTGACAAGTGAACTGTGATTGGTTGAAGCTGATGTGCACAATGTATGCCTAGACAGCCACTCTTGGAAGCAGACAGATAACAATCAGATTTGATGTAAGCGTTCCTCACCCACAGCTTAATGAACAAACACCTGATATAAACAGGTTCACAAATCACACGAACACCAGGACCGAGCTCCTGCACCATCTTAGTGGGTCAGAAGAGACAAGTAATATTAATTATGTACAGGCAGCCTCTTATAACGAATGGTTTAGGGTAATGGCACAGCCAATTCCAACTGCAATAGAGACCAATGGGTCACCAAGCTCATCTTAGGTATGAAGACCTGGTTGCCAAGTTAATGCTATGGACGTAATTTGGGTCTCACTCAAAGAAGGACAAGGACATCCATAAAGAGCCACACACAGGTATAAAGAGACATATACAGGTATAAAAAGCCGCACACAGGTATTAAGATTCACACACAGGTATTAATAGCCATATACTGGTATTAATAGCCATATACATGTATAAAGAGCAACGTACAGGTATTAAGAGCCATATACAGGTATTAAGAGTCACACACAGGTATTAAGAGCCATATACAGGTATTAATAGCCATATACATGTATAAAGAGCAACGTACAGGTATAAAGAGCCATATACAGGTATTAAGAGCCACATACAGGTATAAAAAGCCATATACAGGTATTAAGAGCCATATATAGGTAGAGAGAGAGCAAAGACAGGTAGAAAGAGCCATATACAGGTAGAGAGAGCAATATACAGGTATAAAGAGCCATATACGGGTATAAAAAGCCATATAGAGGTATTAAGAGCCATATACAGATAGAGAGAGCAATATACAGGTATAAAGAGCATTATACAGATATAAAGAGCCATATACAGGTATAAAGAGCCATATACAGGTAGAGAGAGCAATATACAGACCCATATACGGGTATAAAAAGCCATATAGAGGTATTAAGAGCCATATACAGGTAGAGAGAGCAATATACAGGTATAAAGAGCATTATACAGATATAAAAAGCCACACACAGGTATAAAGAGCCATATACAGGTATAAAGAGCCATATACAGGTAGAGCAAGCAATATACACATATTAAGAGCTTATACAGGTATAAAAAGCCATACATAGGTTCACTTCATGTTTTCTTTAACAAATAAAATGTGGCTATATTTGTGCATGTTGTACAGGTGCTCTCATTGAAAACCATGTGAAATCCTGTACAGTCACTGCACATCCATATCTTCCATCAGCTTAGAGTCAGTGCTTGGGGATCCCAATAATGTGATTACAGCAAGGGATGTATAAACCAATCTGTGTGCTTTTAGGATTCCTATGAATGCTGTTCACCCAAGGACGTCATAATACAAGTAGAATTATGTTTGTTACACATTGAAACCAACATATACATGGAAAGAAATTCTCCTTCCCTTATATTTCTATAGCCTCGTGTCATTTGTTGTATCAATAAGAATCCTCTCCCCCTAGATCTAACTCATTTCCAGGATCACATTTTAGAGAGACCCTGCCGTCTTAAATTTCGTCCCTCATCCCTCATGCTTCTTCTTGCGTACCGTATGACTGTTCAAGAGATTTTATCATTCACTAAAACCAGAATTATGAAACTCGGTATAAATGCATCGGTTTCTTTAATAGCCTAATGGCACCTGCTAAGTGCACAGACTAAGTGTTGGCTGTTGAGGAGAAACATAAAACGCGGAGATTAATTGTAATGACGTCTAGATGGGAGATTCTACGAGGGGTCCGGTGAGACGTCAATAAGTGTTATGTCGGCAGAATTGGATCAGCAACCAATGATCCTTGGCTAATGAGCTATCATCACTGAGATGTCACGACCTCTTAAAAAGAGATTGACCTGGAGTGTGACAGAATTAATACCCCTGGAGGCCAGAATCGAGCCGGCTGCCGGGTAAACTGCCATTAATGTGCTTTAATGTCAGTAATATCAGTATTATTCACTAAAGTGAGAATTCAAAGTGAATTCAAAACAAATTTCAAATTTCAGGCCACAGTAGCCAAACTGGAAGTATGTCTGACTTTTGCAATTCAGCGATTTGGGACTTAAAAGGCCAATAAAGTTACCCAGACTGCCCATCTCAATGTTCACTGGTCCTGTCATTTTAACTCTTCAAGGTAAAATATTGCCGTTTTGCAAAAAAGGCAATGTTTTACCTTGAAGGGTTATAAAGGCCTCTAGTGGCTGTAGTACTGAAAGCCATTAGGGGCACGTGACACGTCCGCAGCTCCGATCGAGTAAAAGTCAGTCATGTGACCCAGAACTCATAGGAAACATTGGATTCCGTGCTTTCCTATGAGAGGCATTGGATGCTCACATAGCACTCGCTGCGCATGTCCTCTAAAAGGAGCATCGCCGGAAGGGGCCCTGCCTCTTTCATAATGTTTTTTGGGGGGGGGAGGTGGGGATAGGTGAGCAAAATGAATATTTTGTCAATTTGAGAGGTGGAGATTGGAAGAATACATTGTTATTGATAGGGACAGGGACACAATAGTGTTAGAAATACAGGTTTTATTCGTAATGCTACAGTGTTCCTTTAAAACTGAAATTCACTTTAAATTCTCTCTTTAGTGAATAATGCTCTGTGAGTTTTATTGCTGTGAAGCTCCATGAAAAGAAGTTAAATGGCTGACATTGCAATCTTTCTGTTCTTCTCGACCAATAAAAATCGGAATAGGAGATCACATGACCATTGGTATCACCAATACCATACTGCGTTGCGAAGGTGACTGTGGAGCAAACTGAGTTTATTGTATTTATCGAGTCTAATTTAACTGTAACTAATAATTCTAAACATGAAATAAATCCCAGGATTTCACAGACGTTATGAATATCTAATAAAGCGTAAAATGAAACGTTACTACGTGGATGAGCAGAAATTAGTGACAGATCCCGTGTGAAATGATAAAGTTACTGTTTGGTTTAGTTTAATTAAAAGATTCATTGTATCAGGAAACCGTGCAGGAGTGATGGTACTTGTACACAGTGAATGGGAACATTTAAAGTCTGCTTCTCTCATAGAGCCCCACATTCTTTGTTTGGAGTAAGTAGCACGTACTTTATAGATTACTGCACTCTGTTGGCTTCCAGGTGTAGGCAACCGTCGGCACTCCAAATGTTGTAAACTACATTACCCATAATGCTCTTACAGTCATAATGCTTGCAAAGCATCAGGGGAAATGTAGTCCACAATACATGGATTGGCGAAGGTTGCGGACTCCTGTGAGTAGACTAAATAAAATCCTGGTTATTACTTCAATAACATTTTATTTCTTGTTTCCTCATTTTTAACTGTATCTGTTTCGTTTCGTAACTCTTCATTTATGTCTTACTGACCACAATGCTGTAAATTAAAGAATGTGTAATCAGATAATTAACTAAATCCCCTTCCATCTATTGACTTCTATGGGAAATCCGTCTATGTATTGCCATAGCACAGCGATAGTTTGCACAAAAGTCAAACAGTAATGTCTGCATGAGTTTGACTGTATAACAGAGCTCCACAGCAATAACACTCCCAGTAATGTGTCTGAGTGTATAACAGAGCTCCACATCAGTAATACTACCAGTAATGTGTCTGAGTGTATAACAGAGCTCCACAGCAATAACACTCCCAGTAATGTGTCTGAGTGTATAACAGAGCTCCACATCAGTAACACTCCCAGTAATGTGTCTGAGTGTATAACAGAGCTCCACATCAGTAACACTCCCAGTAATGTGTCTGAGTGTATAACAGAGCTCCACAGCAATAATACTCCCAGTAATGTGTCTGACTGTATAACAGAGCTCCACATCAGTAACACTACCAGTAATGTGTCTGAGTGTATAACAGAGCTCCACATCAGTAATACTACCAGTAATGTGTCTGAGTGTATAACAGAGCTCCACATCAGTAATACTACCAGTAATGTGTCTGAGTGTATAACAGAGCTCCACAGCAATAATACTCCCAGTAATGTGTCTGACTGTATAACAAAGCTCCACAGCAACAATACTCCCAGTAATGTGTCTGAGTGTATAACAGAGCTCCACAGCAATAATACTCCCAGTAATGTGTCTGAGTGTATAACAGAGCTCCACAGTAATAATACTCCCAATAATGTGTCTGAGTGTATAACAGAGCCCACAGCAATAATACTCCCAGTAATGTGTCTGAGTGTATAACAGAGCTCCACAGCAATAATACTCCCAGTAATGTGTCTGAGTGTATAACAGAGCTCCACAGCAATAATACTCCCAGTAATGTGTCTGAGTGTATAACAGAGCTCCACAGCAATAATACCCCCAGTAATGTGTCTGAGTGTATAACAGAGCTCCACAGCAATAATACTCCCAGTAATGCGTCTGAGTGTATAACAGAGCTCCACAGCAATAATACTCCCAGTAATGCGTCTGAGTGTATAACAGAGCTCCACAGCAATAATACTCCCAGTAATGTGTCCGAGTGTATAACAGAGCCCCACATCAATAATACTCCCAGTAATGTGTCCGAGTGTATAACAGAGCTCCACAGCAATAATACTCCCAGTAATGTGTCTGAGTGTATAACAGAGCTCCACAGCAATAATACTCCCTGTAATGTGTCTGAGTGTATAACAGAGCTCCACAGCAATAATACTCCCAGTAATGTGTCTGAGTGTATAACAGAGCTCCACATCAATAATACCCCAGTAATGTGTTATAACAGAGCTCCACAGCAATAATACTCCCAGTAATGTGTCTGAGTGTATAACAGAGCTCCACAGCAATAATACTCCCAGTAATGTGTCTGAGTGTATAACAAAGCTCCACAGTAATAATACTCCCAGTAATGTGTCTGAGTGTATAACAGAGCTCCACAGCAATAATACTCCCAGTAATGTGTCTGTGTGTATAACAGAGCTCCACAGCAATAATACTCCCAGTAATGTGTCTGAGTATAACAGAGCTCCACAGCAATAATACTCCCAGTAATGTGTCTGAGTGTATAACAGAGCCCCACAGTAATAATACTCCCAGTAATGTGTCTGAGTGTATACCAGAGCTCCACAGCAATAATACTCCCAGTAATGTGTCTGAGTGTATACCAGAGCTCCACAGCAATAATACTCCCAGTAATGTGTCTGAGTGTATAACAGAGCTTCACAGCAATAATACTCCCAGTAATGTGTCTGAGTGTATGACAGAGCTCCACAGCAATAATACTCCCAGTAATGTGTCTGAGTGTATAACAGAGCTCCACAGCAATAATACTCCCAGTAACGTGTCCGAGTGTATAACAGAGCTCCACAGCAATAATACTCCCAGTAATGTGTCTGAGTGTATAACAGAGTTCCACAGTAATAATACTCCCAGTAATGTGTCTGAGTGTATAACAGAGCTCCACAGCAATAATACTCCCAGTAATGTGTCTGAGTGTATAACAGAGCTCCACAGCAATAATACTCCCAGTAATGTGTCTGAGTGTATAACAGAGCTCCGCAGCAATAATACTCCCAGTAATGTGTCTGAGTGTATAACAGAGCCCCGCAGCAATAATACTCCCAGTAATGTGTCTGAGTGTATAACAGAGCTCCACAGCAATAATACTCCCAGTAATGTGTCTGAGTGTATAACAGAGCTCCACAATAATAATACTCCCAGTAATGTGTCTGAGTGTATAACAGAGCTCCACAGCAATAATACTCCCAGTAATGTGTCTGAGTGTATAACAGAGCCCCACAGCAATAATACTCCCAGTAATGTGTCTGAGTGTATAACAGAGCGCCACAGCAATAATACTCCCAGTAATGTGTCCGAGTGTATAACAGAGCTCCACAGCAATAATACTCCCAAGTAATGTGTCTGCGTGTATAACAGAGCTCCACAGCAATAATATTCCCAGTAATGTGTGTGAGTGTATAACAGAGCTCCACAGCAATAATACTCCCAGTAATGTGTCTGAGTGTATAACAGAGCTCCACAGCAATAATACTCCCAGTAATGTGTCTGAGTGTATAACAGAGCTCCACAGCAATAATACTCCCAGTAATGTGTCTGAGTGTATAACAGAGCTCCACAGCAATAATAATCCCAGTAATGTGTCTGAGTGTATAACAGAGCTCCACAGCAATAATACCCCAGTAATGTGTCTGAGTGTATAACAGAGCTCCACAGCAATAATACTCCCAGTAATGTGTCTGAGTGTATAACAGAGCTCCACAGCAATAATACTCCCAGTAATGTGTCTGAGTGCATAACAGAGCCCCACAGCAATAATACTCCCAATAATGTGTCTGCCTGTATAACAGAGCTCCACAGCAATAATACTCCCAGTAATGTGTCCGAGTGTATAACAGAGCTCCACAGCAGTAATACTCCCAGTAATGTGTCTGAGTGTATAACAGAGCTCCACAGCAATAATACTCCCAGTAATGTGTCTGATTGTGTAACAGAACTCACCAGCAATAATACTCACAGTAATGTGTCTGAGTGTATAACAGAGCTCCAGAGCAATAATACTCCCAGTAATGTGTCTGGGTGTATAACAGAGCTCCACAGTAATAATACTCCCAGTAATGTGTCTGAGCGTATAACAGAGCTCCACAGCAATAATACTCCCAGTAATGTGTCTGAGTGCATAACAGAGCCCCACAGCAATAATACTCCCAGTAATGTGTCTGCCTGTATAAGAGAGCTCCACAGCAATAATACTCCCAGTAATGTGTCTGAGTGTATAACAGAGCTCCACAGCAATAATACTCCCAGTAATGTGTCTGAGTGTATAACAGAGCTCCACAGCAATAATACTCCCAGTAATGTGACTGAGTGTGTAACAGAGCTCCACAGCAATAATACTCCCAGTAATGTGACTGAGTGTGTAACAGAGCTCCACAGCAATAATACTCCCAGTAATGTGACTGAGTGTATAACAGAGCTCCACAGCAACAATACTCCCAGTAATGTGTCTGAGTGTATAACAGGGCTCCACAACAATAATACTCCCAGTAATGTGTCTGAGTGTATAACAGAGCTCCACAGCAATAATACTCCCAGTAATGTGTCTGAGTGTATAACAGAGCTCCACAGCAATAATACTCCCAGTAATGTGACTGAGTGTGTAACAGAACTCCACAGCAATAATACTCCCAGTAATGTATCTGAGTGTATAACAGAGCTCCACAGTAATAATACTCCCAGTAATGTGACTGAGTGTGTAACAGAGCTCCACAGCAATAATACTCCCAGTAATGTGACTGAGTGTGTAACAGAGCTCCACAGCAATAATACTCCCAGTAATGTGACTGAGTGTATAACAGAGCTCCACAGCAATAATACTCCCAGTAATGTGTCTGAGTGTATAACAGAGCTCCACAGCAATAATACTCCCAGTAATGTGACTGAGTGTGTAACAGAGCTCCACAGCAATAATACTCCCAGTAATGTGTCTGAGTGTATAACAGAGCCCACAGTAATAATACTCCCAGTAATGTATCTGAGTGTATAACAGAGCCCCACGGGAATGTGAGGTTTATAGAATACAGGAGCTATTTCCCTATGTTAGGTTCGAGGCCCAGCACGGGAATGTGAGGTTTATATAATACAGGAGCTATTTCCCTATGTTGGGTCCGAGGCCCAGCACGGGAATGTGAGGTTTATATAATACAGGAGCTATTTCCCTATGTTGGGTCCGAGGCCCAGCACGGGAATGTGAGGTTTATATAATACAGGAGCTATTTCCCTATGTTGGGTCCGAGGCCCAGCACGGGAATGTGAGGTTTATAGAATACAGGAGCTATTTCCCTATGTTGGGTCCGAGGCCCAGCACGGGAATGTGAGGTTTATAGAATACAGGAGCTATTTCCCTATGTTGGGTCCGAGGACCAGCACGGGAATGTGAGGTTTATATAATACAGGAGCTATTTCCCTATGTTGGGTCCGAGGCCCAGCACGGGAATGTGCGGTTTATATAATACAGGAGCTATTTCCCTATGTTGGGTCCGAGGCCCAGCACGGGAATGTGCGGTTTATATAATACAGGAGCTATTTCCCTATGTTGGGTCCGAGGCCCAGCACGGGAATGTGAGGTTTATATAATACAGGAGCTTTTTCCCTGATTTCCAATTGCCAGTCCACAAGGAAGCGGGAATCTGTCGTCAGTCAATCCCAAATGCAGCGCTTGTCCTGGCGTTACGGTTACACTAAACGTCTTCTCTATC
>OW240913.1:9928953-9960730 GCA_933207985.1 Pelobates cultripes
GTTCCGCAGCAGAGCCTCCCTCCAGCAAGAACGTTCTAAGCACTAGAGCGAAGTATGTTTGTGTCGCCAATCCCTGTAGTTCTGGACACAATAGATTGGAGGATTGTGGGATTAAAGGGTGGCAATAACTGTCTGCCATACACCCATGATCTGCCTTACAGTGAGAGCAGACAGAGGGAGGCTGCAAGTGTGAGACCCCCCCAGCTTGACTTGCTAACCCACCCAGTGCCCAGTTGGCATACCAAGTCACACATATTGTACTGCGCTGCGGAATCTGTTGGCGCTTTATAAATCATAATAATATTACACTGTTACCTCAGTCCTCCCAAACACTCAAATTCATATCTACCAAGTGTTCCGGGTTAGGCGGACAGTTCCTAATATGGGCCCAAACACCTCTTCTCTCGGAGCGCCGTATTATTTGTGTGTCTGTATAACAGAGCTCCACAGCAATAATACTCCCAGTAATGTGTCTGTGTATAACAGAGCTCCACAGCAATAATACTCCCAGTAATGTGTCTGAGTGTATAACAGAGCTCCACAGCAATAATACTCCCAGTAATGTGTCTGAGTGTATAACAGAGCTCCGAGGCAATAATACTCCCAGTAATGTGTCTGAGTGTATAACAGTGCTCCACGGCAATAATACTCCCAGTAATGTGTATAACTGAGCTCCACAGCAATAATAATACTCCCAGTAATGTGTCTGAGTGTATAACAGAGTTCCACAGCACACATTCCCAGTAATGTGTCTGAGTGTATAACAGAGCCACAGCTATAATACCCCAGTAATGTCCTGGGTGTATAACAGAGCCCACAGCACACACTCCCAGTAATGTGTCCGAGTGTATAACAGCTCCACAGCAATATCCCCAGTAATGTGTCTGAGTGTATAACAGAGCTCCACAGCAATAATACTCCCAGTAATGTGTCTGAGTGTATAACAGAGCTCCACAGCAATAATACTCCCAGTAATGTGTCTGAGTGTATAACAGAGCTCCACAGCAATAATACTCCCAGTAATGTGTCTGAGGGTATAACAGAGCTCCACACTAATAATACTCCCAGTAATGTGTCTGAGTGTATAACAGCTCCACCGCAATAATACTCCCAGTAATGTGTCTGAGTGTATAACAGAGCCCCACAGCAATAATACTCCCAGTAATGTCTGAGTGTATAACTGAGCTCCACAGCAATAATACTCCCAGTAATGTGTCTGAGTGTATAACAGAGCTCCACAGCAATAATACTCCCAGTAATGTGTCTGAGTGTATAACAGAGCTCCACAGCAATAATACTCCCAGTAATGTGTCTGAGTGTATAACAGAGCTCCACAGCAATAATACTCCCAGTAATGTGTCTGAGTGTATAACAGAGCTCCACAGCAATAATACTCCCAGTAATGTGTCTGAGTGTATAACAGAGCCCCACAGCAATAATACTCCCAGTAATGTGTCTGAGTGTATAACAGAGCCCCACAGCAATAATACTCCCAGTAATGTGTCTGAGTCTATAACAGAGCCCCACAGTAATAATACTCCCAGTAATGTGTCTGAGTGTATAACAGAGCTCCACACTAATAATACTCCCAGTAATGTGTCTTTAAACTCCTATAAGTGTGTTTAGAAATCAGTCTGTTTAAATAAGATACATTGTTCTTGTTATGACATTTTAGGTGTACAAATTGTTATTAATAAGTAATCTAATTTTTTTTTAAAACTGCCCTGACCCCACTCACACCCCTAAAATGTAAGTGTCCTGTTAGGGGCTATGGCGTCTGCTCGGAACTTGATGTCCTCCACATATGAGCCAGCAAACAGACAAAAAGGGAGATTTATCAAAGCATACAGAGTGCTACAGTGGGAGAAAGTGCTACATGAAATAGCAGTTACCATGGAAACTAAAAGAATGTCTCTCATTATTTCACATTTTGCACCGATAAAAGCATGTGTGTTGCACAGAAAAATCTCCCCTCAGGAAATCTTGTGTTGATTGTATGACTGAAATGATCAGATTCTCAGCTGTAGATTATAGCAGAAACTAAGGACTTTGTAAAATCTTTCTTTTTTTCTGTCTAACATGATGTCAGCCCAGTCTTCCCCATACGTAGACAGTTACCTGGGACGATGTTGGGTTCAGTGTTCGGTAAGTAGCCTTTTAGAAGCCAAATTTGTCATTTGTTTATGTTTGTAAATAGAAGTGGGTCTTACAGGGGGTCAATCAAACAATCTGACCATGGACTCTCTCATGTTGGGATCTGTCACTCCTGGCACTATAACCACTACAGCACGCTAAGACCAGGCAGAAACTAGATACCACAAGGTCTGCACTCTATAGAGAGACAATTCTTCCTGTGGTCACATAGTATTCTAGGAGAAACAGGGCTCTACACTCAGCAGGTACTGTGTGCATCAATGAAACTTCAGGAACGCTCTGTCTTTAACGAAGGGCCTCACCAAGTAACCTGATAAAGTTTGTCTGACTTTAAACAAGATAGAGTTTATGGAAGTAGTAACAGTCATCGGCAAACAATCCTTTCCTGCTCTCCCTTTGTTACAGTCATCAGCTATTGACATGTGATCTCATATTCTGTGACCCCAGCCTGTATCTGTGCTATCTGTGAGATAGAGGAGGAAGGAGATTAGTTTTGGTATATAGGTGTCTGGGTCATCTACAAGACACATAGATTAGTGCCTGCTTCACTGCTAAACATCAGAGATTCTCTCATACTCCTTCATTAGACACCAGAAATTCTTTCTTGCTTCCCTCTCTGCTAGACACCAGAAATTCTTTCCAGCTCCCTCATTAGACACCAGAAATTATTTCCGGCTCCTTCACTAGACACCAGAAATCTCCGGCTCCCTCATTAGACACCAGAAATTCTCTCCAGCTCCCTCACTAGACACCAGAAATTCTCTCCAGCTCCCTCACTAGACACCAGAAATTCTCTCCGGCTCCCTCACTAGACACCAGAAATTCTCTCCAGCTCCCTCCCTAGACACCAGAAATTCTCTCCGGCTCCCTCACTAGACACCAGAAATTTTCTCTGGCTCACTCACTAGACAACAGAAATTCTCTCCGGCTCCTTCACTAGACACCAGAAATTCTCTCCGGCTCCTTCACTAGACACCAGAAATTCTCTCTGGCTCCCTCACTAGACACCAGAAATTCTCTCCAGCTCCCTCACTAGACACCAGAAATTCTCTCCGGCTCCCTCATTAGACAACAGAAATTCTCTCCAGCTCCCTCACTAGACACCAGAAATTCTCTCCGGCTCCCTCACTAGACACCAGAAATTCTCTCCGGCTCCTTCACTAGACACCAGAAATTCTCTCCGGCTCCTTCACTAGACACCAGAAATTCTCTCCGGCTCCTTCACTAGACACTAGAAATTCTCTCCGGCTCCCTCACTAGACACCAGAAATTCTCTCCGGCTCCCTCACTAGACACCAGAAATTCTCTCCGGCTCCTTCACTAGACACCAGAAATTCTCTCCAGCTCCCTCATTAGACAACAGAAATTCTCTCCAGCTCCCTCACTAGACACCAGAAATTCTCTCTGGCTCCTTCACTAGACACCAGAAATTCTCTCCGGCTCCTTCACTAGACACCAGAAATTCTCTCTGGCTCCTCCGTTAGACACTATAGACTCTCTCCGGCTCCTCCGTCTGAAACCAGAAATTCTCTGCTACGCCTCCTCTAGACACCAGAAATTCTTTCATACTACTCTGCTAGACACCAGAAATTCTCTCCTGCTCCTCCGCTAGACACAAGAGGTTCACTCCTGCTCCTCTGCTAAACACCAGAGATGTTCTCCTGCTCCTCTGTGAAAAACAAAAGATTTTCTCCTGTTCCTCTGTTAGAAACCAGTAGTTCTCTTCTGCCCTTCCACTATACACCAGAGATTCTGAATGCAGACTCCAGATCCCTTTTCCTATCTCTCTCATCCCTGATGATGGAGGTGGGCAACACGATTAATACACTGGCGTGTGTCTGTATATTTATGTGTGAACATGTGATAGTTTGATTAGTAATGTGTGAGAAAGTATGGCTAATTAGATGGCATGTGTGTGTCTGAGGCTGGTTAGGTGTGTGTCAGATTGTAGCTAGCGATGTATTTAAGGTGTGCACGTGTTTAGGAGTATTGCTAATTTTATTTCTGATTAATTAATTATGTACATATCTATTTACATGTGACTAATTACGTATGCATGTGGTCAATAAACTATATTGTGTAGGAATGGGATTTAATTAGGGGTTCCACACTCCCAGAAAAGGACACATATCTGCATAGTGAGAGATAGTTTAACAGTGCACAGATTGAGTCTGCAGAACCTCAAAAGAGATATTAAAGTTAAACTTTCCCCTGTAGCTGCAAAGAGTAAGATGTTTCTGCTGTGAGGATTAATAGGAATTAAGGTCTGGATCATTTGAGCTCTTTACCTCCCACAGCTATGTGAGGTGTACTGCCGCACAGATTGCTCTCCCACTGAGCCCGTAGTCAGTGTAGGCTGTACTGACAAACTGTGCAAGGCGTTTAATGGTGTGCGCCTGTGTGTCTTCGCGGAGACATGTTAAGAACAGCGATGTGTCTGCTTCATTACCCCATCAGAAATGTATAGTCAAAGGAAGCAACGAAAGCCTGTAGACAGTATTCTAGAAATTACTCTGGAGCTTATTCACTACAATCAGAAATGTAGCAAATTGAAATCTGATTTGTAAAATTCTTGAAAAATTCTCCAACTCAGTTATAATCACAGCCTGGCTATTTCAAAAATTTGCAATTTGATTTTCAATTCACTACAATATAGACTTAAAGGACCACTATAGGCACCCAGACCACTTCAGCTTAGTGCCAGGTACAGCTAGGGTTAACCCTTTTTTCTATAAAAATAGCAGTTTTATAAATGGGTTAATCCAGCCTCTAGTGGCTGTCTCACTGAAAGCCGCTAGAGGGCCTCCGCGCTTCTCACTGTAGTGCCAGGAAAATGAGTATATTTTCCTGGCACTATAGTGGTCCTTTAAGTCAATAAACCAGTCAGTTCCACTTTGTTTTTGTAGCAGAGCTCCCTGTACCCCGGCTGGGTACCTCTGCCAAGGACCGCTTCCTAGCTGGAACAGGGGACAAACCGCAGCTTCTGCCCTCAGTCGCCATGGCTTGACTGGGGCCCTGGAACCACTCCCTCCTGGAGCTGAATGGGGAATTAGCTCTAGACACCCCCAGACACTGGACACACTCAGTCCTGGGAGCTCTAGTCCTTAGAAGGACTTTCCCCATTGAATCCCCTGCAAGCTGGAACAGCAGACACAGGAGTAAATCTTCTTTACCTCCAATAACAGGACGACACACAGTTTTGGAGTGTAAGATGGAATCAAATTTTAATCCAGGCACACAGGCTTTTTATGCAAGTTTCCCAACAAGGGCGACACCCAGGTGGACCTTGTTGGGCACAGGGACACAAAGTGAATAAACCAATAAAAACAGAGTCATACAGAGAGACACTCCCATACACAAACAATAGAATCCCTCCTCTGTGCTTGGGAGATAATTGAATCAGGAACTGTACTAATCGAACCCAATTATCTCCAAGCACAGAAAAACATACAATTTATGAGACCCCAAAATGTACCTTTAAAACAAATAAAACCCCATAAAGGTTACATCCCCTGATAGCCCTGATCTGCATGAACAACATATCCAAAAATCATCCAGATCGGTTCAGGGGTTCAGGAATTTCCTCGAAGTCATAGTTTTGACCGACCGTGCACATGGTTCTATGCCCAAAACAGTTCCAGGGAAATCAGTGCTAATAGTCGGTCAAGTTCGGTAGTCTTTTCCAGGTTTCCCTGCAGGGAATCTGTGGGCAGGAGGCTGGCAAGCAGGCTTCTCCAGGAGCTCGTGGCAAACTCGGGTAAAAAGGGGAGTTTGCCACAGTTTTTATATAAGTCAGTATAAGGTATTACTTTAAAATCATCATTTTTGCATTTTTAGTTAAAATATAAACAACCTGGGTCAGCATAGGGGCATTCAGAAGGTTCCCATCTTCCTGGCTTGGTTTAACCACCTGTACAGTAGGGACTTCATCTGATATCAGGAAAGGGACGGCTTGGTTACTTGTTGCACTGATTCACTGTGAAGCAATATGACATGGAGGCTTTGGTCTTTATATATTTGTATATAGAATATATATATTTTCTAGTTAAACACATGGGTTACATGTATCATGAAGAGGTGAGGCAGTGCCTGTGATTAAGTGCCACAAGGTAACAAATAGTAGATCTAGGCACTCAATACATTCTTTGAAAGTGCAGTCTAATGAAATAACAAGCAAAAAGTGACAATGTTTCTCCCGACATTGACCTTTGTCAAGACAAGCCTCTTTAAGGCTGTCAGTCTGTATTTTGGTCTGTTTCTTTTTGAGTTAACAAGTTGTCTTTCTGCTGGTGAAAAGGGTTATCTAATGGCAGGTTGGGATAGGTAGGTTAAAAGGTAGATGTCATGTCTGGGTATTTCTCATAGTTGAAATCAGCCTAAGGGAAAACCATGCCTGCAAGGGGAGGTTGGGAGGAGGGGCAGGCTCTGAGTGAGAGCAGCACAGAAAGAGGAGAGAAATAGCCAGAGAGAGTGATTTATTGCTGGACTGAGTCTGAGAATGAAGGGAGAGAACAGATACATTTTATTAACACAAAACCAACAAAGTGTTGGGGACTTTTAGCCTGTTACAGGAAGCAAGACGGTGCTTCCCATATCAGGGGTATACAGGAGAGGTGCGTCTTACAGAATTTTTACCACCCACTAAAACATGATCAATGTAATGGAAATAGATTAAAATAAGGGAAGAAACTATTAACTGTACAACATGAGTCAAGCCAGATGTTAAAGAAACTGCAAACATATATCTGTCTTGACGGGTTCACTTTAAGTCCTATCAAAACTAATGGTGTCTGTTAGAAATGAGTTCTCTCAGCTTGAAGCACTTCACTCCCCACTAATAGGACTGAGTAATTGACGATCACATTGAAGAGGCCAGAACGTATGATAGTTTCATGACTATTTTCGACTTCATGAGGTATCCATTATTCCCATCAGATTTTAGTGAATTAACTCAACCAGTGGTTGGGAGCCTTCGAATAAGCAGTGAAGGTCTGAAGTGAGCTAACACCAGACCCATTCCTTCTGAGATTTTAGCACCATCAATAAAACCATCGATAAAACCCATCATTCAGAAATTTAGAACAAATTCAGTCTTCAATTTCACAAGGACTCATCACCGTAGATGTGTTCAGGCAAAAAATGTTGATATCATTGATGGTCAAAACGTAATAGTTCACTCTTTGTTTAGTTCTCATACAGGTTTCAAACAGATTATTGTCCACTCGTGCCGTACAGAGAACCTATACTATTTGTTTATTAGACTGATCTGACCCATAGGTGAAATCCAGAGCTTAAATTCCTGCAACTTCTCTCTGAACGAGAAACAGAGCAACCCCAGATAATCATTTGGCCTTCATCATGTCTCATAAGTGAGCTTCTCATACGCCTACAGAAATAGTGAGCAATCATCCACTTCTAGATACTATTTTAACTTAGGGAGACTCTACGCAAATAAAACAAAACCAAACAAACAAAAATAAAACACCCCACAGATGATATGACAAGCCAAAAAATGTAAAAATAATATAATAGTTTGCAGATTGGTCAGTCCTTTCCCTGGTTTCAATCCCATTTAGCCCACGTGTCATTACAGAGACAAGCTATACCATTTGATCCCAACCAAAAGAGCAGTCCAGCAAGTTCCTTAAACGTAACCATGTAACGGCTATATAGACGTGAGATGTCTTCTGTGTATGATTAAACCTGTCCAGATATTTTTGGGCTTTATCTCACAGTTATCCCCAGTTCAGCCTAGTTATCAGGACAGATATCTGGAGAGGGCATGGCAGTGCGCATGGATGGGCATGTCTGTGAACACTGCGTGCAAGTACAAAAAGAGGCGTGTCATTAAGATGTGCATGCGCACCAGGCTGGCAGGGTGCCCAGCAATCAGTGCTGCCCTCGTGCCTAGTGCTTGGGTTTAAATGCCCTGAAATTCAGTCCGAGCACCGATAATCAAGCCCTCATGGGGCACTTTCAGCCGATGACTGTGTCTGTCTGTTGGGTGGTTGGGAAGACTGACTGCAGAGTGTATGCTACATGAGTAAATGTCTTTATCTCAGAGCAGTTTATACTAATTGACTGCTTCTTGTGCAGCCAATAGGAAATCATTATCCGATAATGTCGAGGCCATCACTTGATTCTAGACATGTTAGTGCAGGTTATTTAATGAAAGAGGTTTAGTTGCCAACGTTATCATAGATGATGCAAGCTGGGATGTAATATAATGAGGCGTGACATTACGCGCTGGGTCGCAGAGAACATATTAATATCAAACCTTTTCAGTGTCAGAGGACGGTGTTCCCTCTACAGCACGAGAAATACATGGTGCAGCTAACAGGGTGTGATAGCCACACAGAGACCACTATGCATTGATCTAGTATTTAATGGACTAGTGGACAAATGTCGACAAACTAATCAAATTACTTTTAACACTACAAGGGTGCACGCTCTGCAAAGCATTTCAAATCAAACATACAATACAGTTAGTGAGCTAGAGTCAGCGAGAGATGGACCCACGTTTCTGAACATCCACCACTTGCTCATTGCGATGGGTGGGACATCACGTATTGTCCTGCGGTATGTAGCATTCACATCAATTAATAGCCCTGTTATTACTCTATAGGAATGCCATTGACAGGATGTGTAGGTTTGTGATTACTAGACATGGCAAGACATACAATTCATGACATAATCTATCGTTCTGTGAGTCATTGAAGGCAAAGACCCCTATAAGCAATCGATATACTAACTCAGAATGGGCAATTTACTAAACAATCAGGTGTTATGAGTTGAAAATCATTTTGTAATAGTAGGGGTTTATCTCTAAATGCTGAATTGTAGATAGGTTGAAAACACAATTATGAAACGTAGAGATAAATAGCTGATTTGAAACATTCATTTCTATATTATCTTGTCGTATTAATCAAATCTTGCACTTGGGTTTTCACTTCACTACAAATTACTTTTAATGGAATTAATCTCTACATCTCTTGTAATTTCACCCTAAATCACTGTGTAGAGCTTAGACCCTGAGAACATTTCTCTGTGCTCCTGATGGTTACAGAACAGAGCCTGTCAACATCACCAATCAATTACTTTAATTACTGGCTGTAAACATGTGCATTATGCTACCTTTCACAATATACACAAGATAACTCAATTTTGTGTAAAAATCAATATTATGCAAAGTAGACATCACTGAAAATTACTATACACATCAGAGGTAAAAGAATGAATTTCTTAGTAAATAGCAAAATATTCAACTTACTAAGAGCAGATCTTGTGTCATCAATGTCACGGCTCCAAATGAAGATCTTCTACACCATTAAATGGGTTGGATCTATTAACATCCCCAGCAAAACAATATTCCATAAAACAACTTTTTTTGGACTTTTTATTTTGCGTCAGATGCAAGGAAAACCGATAAAAATGATGTCCGGAGGAGACGAAGGGCTGATCTGAGCAGAAAGGTGTATGGGGACAGCTGTGAGCAGCTAGCTGATACCTGGTATGAATATTGTATGAATCGGGGGGAATCGGAGAAGCCTGGCATTATTTGGTGATAAGAATACGTAACATACAAAATAGGAGATGTGAGGTCTTCGAGGTTGGAAAATATTCCAAAAGACACTGAAATTAACATGTTTTTCTGAGTAGGAGGAAATAAATGGTCACAAACTTTACACAACAAAAAGGAGAATTTTTTAAAACCAATTACAGTTAAAAAAAAAACCAGGAAGCGTCCACCGACACCTCTCCCTGCTTTTCATGGCGGAGTCTTGGTTTTGTATCCAGTTACGGACATTAAATATTTACGGACAGACACGACACATACAGCTTTAGTTTCGTATTCTGAATGGGCCTTTTATGTTACAGATGCCGATCAAAACTATATCTTTTTTTTGGCACATAAAGTGTCCTTTAATCAGGCTTACAATCAAGATACGGTTTAACCCTTTGAGGGAACAGTAAGATCCTTGATATATGGTTTAATCTGATTTTGTTTAAAGGAATTATTTCACAAGAGCTCAGTCCTGCCTGCGAGAGGCTGAAGGTTATACCATCTGTGTGAAAGTTACCCCAACTTAACTTTCAGATTAAACTGGAAGGGTTTGTATAAAGTGCAATTCTGGGGCAGAGTTATACAAAAGGAGAAATCACCGTGAAAAGAAATGCAGTGATCCTGCTGATTGCTCTAATTGTATTTCTTAATTTTTCAAAAACTGTTCATGCGCAAATGTTATATTCTAATTGTGGAGATGTTTATTAAGTTAAAGGGACACTGTAGGCACCCAGACCACTTCAGCCCATTGAAGTGATCTGGGTGCCAACTCCCACCATCCTTAACTCTGCAAGTGCATGAGGACCTCCAGCGATGCCGGAATCCCCATAGGAAAGCAATGAATAATGCTTTCCGATGGGGAGATCTAATGCCCCCGTTGCAGGGGAGGAGCATGGGTGGGGCCTGACCCAGCTCCGAGGGATATCAGCGCTGGATTCAGGTAAGTGTCTGAGGGGTTTTTAACCCCTTCAGCGACGTGGCATGGGGGGTGGAAGGGAGGGGGGCACGCCAGGATTCTCTAGTGCCAGGAAAATGGGTTTGTTTTCCTGGCACTGGAGAATCCCTTTAAAATCACAAACTGTAGCAAAGCTCATTGAAAACAAAGATTCTTTTTTTTGATAGATAGACAGAAGGAGAGATAGATAGATGGAGAGATAAATTAGATAGGTAGATAGATAGATGGAGAGATAGTTAGATAGAGAGATGGATAGATAGATAGATAATTCTGCTGATGACAAATAAATGTAGATTTACACTTTAATAGAAACATCTACAAAGATATTTAAATCAGCATCAAACTTAGTTTAAAAAAAATCTCCTTCTTATGATCACTCTTATACCATAGTCCTACATTCTAAATTATAGATAAGACATCAAAGGAGATTTTTTTATCCCCACGAGAAACTATCTCCCCAATCACATTAAAATGACACCGCTCGGCGCTTACCGGTTTCTGAGGGAGAGGACGTGCAAAACAGAGCAACAGAGAGAAAAAAATATGGAGAAACACAAACACACCCACACAGACAAAAACAAAGTGGGCTCCTGGGATCCCAGCCCTTAAAATGAGCCAATTTGCCAATGTATGTCATGGGGAAGCCATGGAAGAGGGGTGCCATGAGTCCCCAATTCAGTTCCAGTAACTCTCATCCAATAACACAAGGAGTAAGGAGATCAGAAGATCTTTGCCACCCCCAAATGCCCCCTGTGTTCCCCCGGTCTTGGCGGGGGCCACTTGATGGACCCCCCAGGTGGGCACCTGTCTACCTATCAGACGCGGTGAGGGAGCTGTGTTCTCTCTGCTCTGTTCCCTCGCACGGTGTTTGCAGATGCTGGGAGCTGGAATATTATATCATATTCCGGCTCCCAGAATCAGTAGACAGCCCGTGAGGCAGCAGAGCTGGGAGAACATAGCTCCCTCACCGCGTCTGATTAGAACTGCCACCTGCCTCACTGCAGCCCCACTGGACCCCAGAGACCCATCCATGCCAGCTTTCCTAACAGGTAGGGAGGCTGGGTGGGTGGCAAATGTTAATTCTAATAATATTAATAATTTGTATTATCTTTTAGGAAAACTGTCATGGACGGGTCCCTGGGGTCCAGTGGGGCTCGGTCTCCCTGTCACACGCGGCGAGGGAGCTGTGTTCTCCCAGCTCTACTCCCTCGCGGACTGTCTATTGATGCTGGGAGCCGGAATATGAAGACATGACAGGGGGAACACAGGGCATTTGGGGGCGGCATTTTTTGCTGCCCCCTGGTAAGTGCCTGCAGGGGGAATGGCGTTCCTGTTGTGAAAAAAGTGCAGGAACGCCGTTCCCATGCATTCCTCCAGGACTCGAGCCCTTACCCATAGGATTTTAACCACTTCAGTGTCGAGTGGGGAGGGGAGGACATGAGGGAGGGGGGCACTATAGTATTTCTTTAAAAGGAGCAGGAAACGGTGGAGTCTAAAGAGGAAGGGGTGGGTTCTTAATCAGGAAGAGGTGCATCCTTGAAGGAAGGGGTGGTAAATTTAGATTAGGGGGGTGCTCAGGTTTAGTCATGCCTAGGGCAGCACAAAATTAAAACAAACCACTGTGTGAGTGTCTGAGTATGTGTGTGCGTCTGTGAGTGTCTGAATGTATGTGTGTGTCTGTGAGTGTCTGAGTGTATGTGTGTGTCTGTGAGTGTCTGAGTATGTGTGTGCGTCTGTGAGTGTTTGAATGTATGTATGTGTCTGTGAGTGTCTGAGTGTATGTGTGTGTCTGTGAGTGTCTGAGTATGTGTGTGTCTGTGAGTGTCTGAGTATGTGTGTGCATCTGTGAGTGTCTGAGTGTATGTGTGTGTCTGTGAGTGTACGTGTGTGTCTGAGTGTGTGTGTCTGTGTGCACCTGTTAGTGTGTGTGTGCACGCATTTATATAAGCATACAAGTGTATTTTTTTGGGGGGAGGGGGGGGGCAGAAGGGGGTGAGTTCCCACACTTTTTTTCCCCAGAACTTGACTCCTGAGCTAATCACTCCCTTCCTGCTTAAATAATTAGATATTTATTATTGTACTTAGTGGATTTGAAAATTTACTGAAATAAATCTACAGTTTATTAAACACATTTTCTGATTGTCCTTCTTTAAAACTCTAAATACTATCAGATAAAACTATTAGAGGACATTACAGTTTCCTTTAGCTTCATTTATCAAGATCCACGTTTATCAATGATCATAGCAAACGTGGATTCCTGGGACATGTTTTATTACTGATTGATACAATAAATTAGGCCTTTTAGGGTCAGTCACTAAAATATGAATTGTCAGGAGTTCAACGTAAATTTCAAGTGAATTTAAAATGTAAGGCTATAAAAGCCAAATTAAAAACATAACTGGCTTCTGGAATGTTTCCAATTTGGTACTGAAACTGACTTTTACTGTAAAATCCCTGGAAATTCCCAGTGAATACCCGTGATTAGCTGATCAGGCAGATTAAAGAATATGTGTAGCAGCCCGATTTGTGATGATTAAATAAAAAAAAAAGAATACAATCAGAATGCTGAGGAAAAATACATACTGGGAAGAAATGGTCAAAATCTCTAAAAACACATTGGGCATCACATCCATTATTTTGGCTCATAGTGGTCTGAACTCTACCAGACAGACAAACCTGTTTAAATGAATCAGACTTCAAAACAACACAATTTCACAAATCAAAATAAAAGAAATCCCATGCATAATTGGATATAGAGCATTTGCAATAAAATATACATATACAAATAAATATACCTGTATCTAGAATTGTAAACATGTATGTATAGAAATATACTACAGATTAAATAATCTGGGCACTTGTTTTCATGGAGATCTTCCTATAGTGCCCGTCACTTTTAAATACAAAAAAATACTGATTTATTTTATTTTACATAAAATAATGTGTTTCACATATATCTTACAGTTATAAAGGGGCCCTCCGGTCACCATAACAACTTCATCTAAATAAAGTTCTTATGGTGCCAGGAGGCCCCAGGCACACTTTAACCTTAAAGGGTAGAACCATTCTCGAATTGTTTAGCCCCAAAGGTTGCTTTCAGCGCCAGTCTCCAGGTCCCCCAGGTGGCATCAGGGTTCTGAATCTGAGTTACAGGAAGCGTGTTGCCAGGTAGGGGTGCCACCAATTGGCTACAGCGGTCAACTGATGCTCTAAACCAATCAGTAGCTCCCCATCAAGGGACCTGGTGATTGGCGCTGGAGGCAACTTTTGGGGATAAACCTTTTGATAACGGTTTAACCCCTTAAGATAGGAGTGCACTTGGGGCCTCATGGCACCATAACCCCTTCATTTAGATAAAGTTGTTATGATGACCGGAGTGTCCCTTTACGGATCAGTGCACACCAACATCTCATTTTGGGTTTCACACCAATCTAAAACAGACATGCAGGGCGCACACTATACCTACTTGTCTTTGCTGTCCTTGGAAGCTTTGTTTTTCTCCTTATTTTTGCTATTAAAGACACACATGCAGGATATAAATGGTAATATGCCGACTTGTACACATTAAGGTATAAAACACTTACATTGCTGATTTTCAGATAACTTGGGATGTATTTATGAAATAAAAAATATGGCTTGTTCACTTTTTTTGTTAGCATAAATATTTATGTTTTTGGATTAAAAGGAAATGAAACTCTGGCGGAGAGAATGAATATTAATGAAAAAATGCTTTTTGTTCTGTTTGGCAATGTTTTAGACATTCTAGCTGTGAAATCTTGGAGGACATTATTGTAAGAGTGGGAATAATATCATATTATATCACTGACGCTATACAATGCCAGTGTGACAGAACGCCTCGTTCTAAAGGCTGTCACTGCATTTCTCTTTCAAACCGTCTAGAAAAGTTTTAAGCAGTTTTTATTGTTCATTTAAGACATCACGAATATACAGTATATCTAGAGATATGTCTATTATACAGAGATGTAACTAAGCTAAATGTATTTGATAAACCTCTGTGCCAATGAGGGAAGAGACCAGTGAGAGGCTGGACGCCATGCAGTCAGTGAGTACTATACAGTGTCAAATAATGTCTCTTGGATCTAGTATAGAGGGGGGGACTGGGGTTTAGTAGGGGGACTGGGTTTAGCATAGAGGTGGGATTTGTATGGGGGGAGGTCTGGGATTTAGATTGGGGGAGGGTCACAGGGTTTAGTACTAGAGGGGGGACTGGGGATTAGTATATGAGGGGGACTGGGGTTTAGTATAGAGGGGACTAGGATTTGGCTTATAGAGGCTGGGGTTTAGTATAGAGGGTATGGGTTTTAGTACACAGAAATGGGTTTATAGAGGGGACAGGGGTTTGAGTATAGAGGGTATGGGTTTAGTAGAGAGGGTGCTGGGGGTTTGTTGTATAGAGGGGTTTAGTATAGAGGGTATGGGTTTAGTAGAGGGTGCTGGGGTTGTAGTATAGAGGGGGGACTGGGGTTTAGTATAGAGGGGACTGGGGTTTGAGTATAGAGGGGGACTTTGGGATTTGGTATAGAGGGGGACTGGGTTTGAGTATAGAGGGGGACTGGGATTTAGTATAGAGGGGTATGGGTTTAGCAGTAGAGAGGGTGCTGGGGTTTGTAGTATAGGGGGGATTGGTTTAATAGGACTGGGGTTTGAAACAGAGGGGGGACTGGGATTTGTAGTATAGAGGGGGACTGGGATTTAGTATAGGGGGGCATGGTTTTTAGTAAGGTGCTGGGGTTTAGTATAGAGGGGGACTGGGGTTTAGTATAGAGGGGACTGGGATTTAGTATAGAGGGGAGTGGGGTTTAGTATAGAGGGGGGACTGGGATTTAGTATAGAGGGTGGACTGGGGTTTAGTATAGAGGGTGGACTGGGATTTTGTATAGAGGGGGGACTGGGGTTTAGTATAGAGGGGGAACTGGGATTTAGTATAGAGGGGGAACTGGGATTTAGTATAGAGGGGACTGGGGTTTAGTATAGAGGGGGGACTGGGGTTTAGTATAGAGGGGGAACTGGGATTTAGTATAGAGGGGACTGGGGTTTAGTAGAAGAGGGTGCTCGGGTTAAGAAGAGGAGGATGCTGTTTTTTTTATATTGTAATTTTCAAAATAAACCTACGTTTCTATGAAAATGTAAGTTGTTTTTTTTTTTACGTCCCACATAAACTTATACCTTGTTTATTTGGCCTCAGTTAGCCTTTGAATTTGACATGCTTACTTTAAACCATAGTTTTATTGAAAGTAAAGACACTCTGATAGGAGAATGGGAAAATATGTCTTTACATTAAACATACATTTTTGCACAAATTGCATTTCACAATAGCAATATATAGCTCTGTCCAACAACACCATAACCACCACAACACTTCGAATAATTACACGATTAATGCTGTGTGTTGTACAAATAATTACATTTTCTAATGGACTACTTGCAGATATACTGTAAGTCCTTTCTTGTTAAATCTGTAATTTGTATTAATTACGTTGGAGTGTCTTATCTCTGTAAAGCACCCTGGCCTATATAGTATTTGCAATAAAATCCTCCCCAGGCTCCATCGTTATCTGTTAGATATGAAACAATCAATAATCTGAAAAAAAAAACACCCTTTAGCTCAGGATTAATTCCCATTAAAATGAGGAATCTTGATTTTCCTGAGAGACTTTAATTATTATCAAATGTCAATACACAAACTGAGTTAATGTTAAATTCTGTGCATTAAAAAGGAAATCAAACTACGTCAAGCTGTATTGGTTCTGGTGACTAACGTGTCCATACAATACTTCTTGTGTACTAGATGCCAAAAAGTAAACTTATTATAAGGCTCAACTTGTTAATGTCTGACTTTCCATTGAGTTTTGAGTTAAAGTTAGTTGGAAAATGTCAGATGAGGTCAGTTCAAATCAGGTCCCTGTTTTTTTGAAGCAGAATGTAACAAATAGAAACCTATTGAATCACTATTTCAATGGAAGATATACAGTGACTACGTATTGTCATGTATGAAAGTAGCGTCTGACGGCATGATTAACGTCTGACTTTCCTAATTTCCATGAGTCATCACTCTTATAAATGCTTTCATGCGCCGCGTATATAATACTAAATAAAGAGCTAAATAATTGTCTTCTGTGAAGCTGGACATTGTTTTATTTCTATGACAAAAATCAACTCTCTAATTTCCATAAATTGTGTTTATTAGGGTAATGCTTGCTTCATTATTTCCTGTCTCTAAGAACGTCGTCCTGCGAAGTGGCACATTAATGCATTTTAATTGGGTTAAGTTCAGCCACAATTAAGCTGACATGTGGAGGAGCCGTGTAATGGTCTAAAATAGAACTATTATTTAACATCCTTGGACGGATAAAATCTTTCATTATTATTTGGATACTTTACTTTAATGGGCTCTCCACGTTTGTATTTTTTCACTGCCTTTGTCGTTTCAGAATTCGTGTTATTTTTTCCTGTTTATGTCACCATGAAAAAAAGAACTTTGTAAAATTATTCTCAGTAATAATATACAAGTTCATTGTAGAACGAAACATCCTCCATGTTCTTTGGACGGAGTGAAATCCCCAAATGTGCCCTTCACGTAGTAGGATGTGATGTCTAAAAGTATATAGTGTGCGACTTAAAAATAAACAGTGGAAGAATAAAATGGAGGAAGCCCTGTTGATGTTGGGGGAGAAAGGATGTACGTGATCTGGAAAAATCCAATCTCTCTAGAAATCGCTCTCGAGTTAATGAACCGTGGGTTTAAACATTGAATAAAAGCCAATATGCTAATCTCAGAGGATAAAGTTTGAATTCCAACCAAGTAAAGCCTGGATTCTAGAAGGATCCCAATTCTAGAGAGCACTGTCCACACAGCAGGGATGTGATAAGGCCTGCCCTCCATGGAGGACCAGATGATGCCTGTCACATTATTCTCCTGATAGACCATGCGGTTTATTTTAAGCACAGTGCAGATGGTGTATTTAAACAAACATAGTATGACTCTCTGCTTATAGCACGCGCTTTCACCTGGCTGCCAGAATTATAGCAAACGTCTGTTTTACTCTAACGAGCTTATTAAGTCATCATGCTCCGTGTAGACAGAATGACAGTAATGCCAAGAGATCCACAAATCTGCCTTAAACCAGCCTCCCCACATCTTTCCTAAACCTCATAAAATACAGAGAATCTTCACCTACATTCCTTTATACTAAAATAATTCTTATTCCAACTGGCTGGGTTTCATTTGTCAGCAACTATTCTCCCTGTACCCTGTCATATCGCCATAGCTTATCGAGAGGATTCTCAGAAAATATTTGGAAGAATTCAGATAAGGCAGATATTTTAGTGTTTTCTAAAGTGTCAGTAATGTTTTAGACTTGCAATAGAATTGTGTGACAAAAAAAAAGGAACCCAGAGATCAATGCATAAAATAAAATGAATATGCAGACAAACCATAAAGGCTTACAGTCTAAAGAGGTAAAAGTATTGTGCGTTTTTGTGGGGGGGAATAAGTGCAGTTCAAATCTGTCTTGGTTTTCATAGATTATTAATACGTGACTGGAGATTTGATATTCTGAATTAATTTGAAATCTGACTGCCAGTCTGGGGTCAAGAAGGATTTTTGTTTTAGTTTGTTGCAAAATTGGAAGTGCTTCAAACTGGTTTTTTTTTGCCTTCTTTTGGATCAACAGCAAAAACATTTGTGAGGAAGGCTGAACTTGATGGACGCAACTTTCTTTTCAGCTATGTAACTATGTAACTGTGTAACTGTGTAACTATGTAACTATATAACTATGTAACTGTGTAACGTTGTAACTGTGTAACGTTGTAACTGTGTAACTGTGTAACGTTGTAACTGTGTAACTATGTAACCGTGTAACTGTGTAACTATGCAACTATGCAACTATGTAACTGTGTAACTATGTAACTATGTAACTGTGTAACTGTGTAACTAGGTAACTGTGTAACTGTGTAACTATATAACTATGTAACTGTGTAACTGTGTAACTATGTAACCGTGTAACTATGCAACTATGTAACTGTGTAACTATGTAACTGTGTAACTGTGTAACTATGTAACTGTGTAACTATGTAACTGTGTAACTGTGCAACCATTTAACTGTGTAACTATGTAACTATGTAACTGTGTAACTATGTAACTATGTAACTATGTAACTGTGTAACTATGTAACTGTGTAACTATGTAACCGTGTAACTGTGTAACTATGTAACTATGTAACTATGTAACTGTGTAACTATGTGACTATGTAACTATGTAACTGTGCAACCATGTAACTATGTAACTATGTAACTGTGTAACTATATAACTATGTAATTATGTAACCGTGTAACTATGTAACTATGTAACTGTGCAACCATGTAACTGCGTAACTATGTAACTGTGTAACTATGTAACTATGTAACTGTGTAACTATGTAACTATGTAACTGTGTAACTATGTAACCGTGTAACTATGTAACTATGTAATTGTGTAACTATGTAACTATGTAACTGTGCAACCATGTAACTGTGTAACTATGTAACTATGTAACTGTGTAACTATGTAACTATGTAACTGTGTAACTGTGTAACTATGTAACCGTGTAACTATGTAACTATGTAACTATGTAACTGTGTAACTATGTAACTATGTAACTGTGCAACCATGTAACTGTGAACTATGTAACTATGTAACTGTGAACTATGTAACTATGTAACTGTGTAACTGTGTAACCATGTAACTGTGTAACTGTGTAACTATGTAACTGTGTAACTATGTAACTATGAAACTGTGTAACTATGTAACTATGTAACTATGTAACTGTGTAACTGTGTAACTGTGTAACTATGTAACTGTGTAATTGTGTAACTGTGTAACCATGTAACCGTGTAACTGTGTAGCTATGTAACTGTGTAACTATGTAACTTTGTAACTATGTAACTGTGTAACTATGTAACTATGTAACTACCGTATATACTCGTGTATAAGTCGATCTCATGTATAAGTCGAGTGCAGTTTTGTGACCAACAATTGTGAAATATGCTATGCCTCGTGGATAAGTCGAAGGTAAAACTTGGGGCTATGAAATTCTGTGATTTTTATAATTATATACACACACACACTCATACAAACATACACTCTGCATTATATATACACACACTCATACAAACACACACTCTGCATTATATATACACACACTCATACAAACACACACTCTGCATTATATATACACACTCTGTGTATATAATGCAGAGTGTGTGTTTGTGTAGTGTGTGTGAACTGGGTGGGGGGAGGGCATTTTTATTATTTAAATTTTTTTTTAATTTTAATATTATTATTTAATTATTTTAATATTTTTTTTTTGTCCCCCCCTCCCTGCTTGTTAACTGGTCAGGGAAGGGGGCTATCTTAATCCCTGGTGGTCCAGTGGCATGGGCTGTGAAGTGGGGGGGCCGGCAGGAAGCATTTACTTACCTTTCCTGCAGCTCCTGTCAGCTCCCTTCTCCTCCGTTCCGGTCAGCTCCACTGTAAGTCTTGCGGTCTGGTTGCTGCGCGGATCGTTGCCATGGCTCTGACGACCGCGGCTCTCTAAGTTGCCATAATACAGACAGTGACTCGAGTATAAGTCGAGTGGGGGGTTTTAAGCACAAAAAATTTGCTGAAAAACTAGACTTATACTCGAGTATATACTGTATGTAACTATGTAACTGTGTAACTGCTAAATCTCAAATAAGAGTTTCTGACAATTAGAAAATAGATAAGGAGCAGCCTGGTGGCTGGGCTCTATGGCCAGATGTACTTAAAGGGACACTGTAGGCACCCAGACCACTTCAGCTAATTGAAGTGGCCCCTTTGCACCTAGTTTTATTGGTTTTATATGATAAGATCAGGATTGGTGAAGAATGGTCCTGGTCTGCGGATAGCTCACCGCTGCAGTTGCTTTGCCAGTGTCGTGCAGTAGCCACAGGAACAGTTAAGTTTAATGATTTAATGTTTATCCTATTTTTATTTCACAGTTTCATACTATTTCATCTTTGTCACAACTGAAAAAATAAATAGCTATAGAAAGATCCTAAACAAAACACAGTAAGACACAAAGCGTATTTGGCACTGAAGGAACACAGCTGAAATTGTTATGACACTGGCTTATTTTTAACCCCAAATTATTCTCTCCAGCACGATTAGCCTCTGTCCTTACTCTGCTTTCGGATTCTTGAAACAGCCTTGGGTTGCCGTGGACGCGGGTCAGTGGCGCCCCTGTTATGGTCCGTGGCTTCTTGTTTGAAGAATCTGAGAGCAGTGGAAGGATAGGGGCAGAACTAAACAGCACCGTAGAGAAGACTTTGGGATTAAACCATTCGTGAATCTATAAAGGTGAGTCAGCATGAGGGACTTCCTGGCACCATATCAGTTTCATTCCAATAATGTTGTTATGGTGCCTGAAGGTTCCCTGTTAAAGACAGTAGTCACATCGCTTAGCATAGGATGTAAAAGGCGATTATGACCAATATAAAGTATATTTTACAACTTGAGTGGGTTTAGTTAGGAAAACAGACTATGAGATGGAAGGGAAAGGGACAAGTAGAGAGGGGTCTATCAAGGAAGGGGTATCAAGAAGGTCAGAGACAGGAAGGTGGGACAGTGCTAGGAAAGATTAGGTTGTAAAGGTTGTTGGGCGACCCAAGTTTGAATGAAGGGCGTCAATCCTCATAGAAGGAGTATTATGTCTTACAGTAAAATATTTTCTGTCTGCGTTTACCTGAATGGCAAAATGCCCTTTTTGTCCTTTCCCTTAGCTTTGTCTCTGAAATCACAAAAACAACATGCTTACAACCAGTCTGTTAAAACAGGAAAGTGTCCATGTTCTTCAGGATTCTTCTTAAAACAAATCTGGTTTAATACGACAAGCCTAGAAAGTATTTTCAGATTCTCTTATTGTCCATCCTTTTTGAGTTTTTGATAAAAGCTACGTGGTATAATTCTATAAACCTGGTTTTTGATCCTGTTTCTTGGCGATGGCTTCGTACTAGTTCACACTTTGTAGTCATTAGTTTGTCTCTCTCGTTTGGATCCTAACACTCCTAAACATTGGGAAGTCTCTTGAAGCTGTTACTCATACTTTCTAAACATGTGTGACTGTCCCACCAGTGCTTATCTAATGGATAAGAAGTAATCAGGCCCAGGCACTCAGGAACTCTCATAAAGCAGTTTTTTTAGAACACGTCTTGGCCTACACAAAGTCCTTTGTCCAGCTCTGTGTAGGCTAAAACGTTGCACTTCTTGTTCTAATAAAGCTGCTTAATGAGACATCATGAGTGCCTGGGCCTGATTACTTCTCATCTACTAAACTGGGGTTTGCCAGCTCTGGGCCTGGAGCCCCTGGATTCTGATGCGAGAGTGAGGCATCCTTTGCTTTGTGTTGGTTAATCTAGTGAGCATGTTTCTTGTAACTGTAACAAAACTCACCGATCTATATAGAAAGGGTGGACGCTCTAAGAATGCCAGGGTAACAGAAAGTGTTTGCAACACAAAGAGGAATGAACACATCTGACATTAACATTGCTTTGAATGTGTTCACGATTGGGGTCTTAAAAAGGTGCCAACCAGAGCATTAAGGAGTGGCAGGAGGTGACCATAATCATGTAAATAATGGTTTAATATTAATATAATACATTTTATATTTTATACATTTCACTTAAGTATCAAAATATAAAAAGACCCCAGAAGGAGACAGAGATTTTTAGGCCTCATTTTTTTGTTGTTGTTCTGATGCAAACTATTTCTAGTTTTTACACATCTCACCCTCTGTCAGATATTAAATCTTCCTGCTGTTTATACATGTAAATATCACAGGAAGTGGAACAGATAGGACTAATGACTAGAGTTCATTGCAGTTATTTATATTATTTGCTACTTTTTTTCTGCAGATTAATTGCCTTTTTTTGTTTCCCCTGTCTGAATCTGAAATATAAAGTGTCAAATCCGTCAACTTATAGCATGAATTAGAACTTGATTAGTTCAATCAATTAGTAAATCAAGCACACGGCACACACAACAAAGATTTGCCAACAGTAGAGAGAAAGATAAAACCATAGTAAGACAATAATAAAAATATTAAAAATCTGCCGCTAACTTTGCACTGCCAGCCAATAATTATTGAATTATTAAAAAGTGCCTGCTGGCTTCTCAGTAGGACTTTGGTGGTCAGTTCCCCTCTGTCCAAATCAGACCGTCTACTTTGTATTACCCACTTTCACCATCGTAGAGATTTGTGAAGTTTTTTATCACTCAACATGTAAAATACTCAAAAAGCTTTGCTAAATGTGATTAATAAATTACGGTAGTATTTTCTGAAAACAATTTAATTTAAAAAAAAAGAGTATTTATTTATTAATTGCGGTTCTGTGCCTTTCGTTTAGAACGAATAATGATGATTTAATGTCTCTAACAGTCGGGAGTGCGCAATGCACTAGCCACCAGGCTGGGACAGGGGTTAGAGTTTGCAGCAGTTGTAAAGCAATCGTGCTGCTTTCATTAGCGTGGCCCTGTTATAGTTTGTTCCACGTCGTTCCATTTATTTCAAAATGACAGATTAAGGGTCAGCGCACACACAGATATACAGCTTTACATTTTATAGGGCTATTTGAAATCACCCATCTCAGTAAAAAATATGGGATTACTTTCGTGTTTGCGCTCTTCCTTATTCTGTATTTTGTATACATTGTGTTTTCTATGGCACCACCGCTGAAAAACGCATGTACCGGGTGTGCCCCCAATTCCCTTTTTTTAATGCTAATTATTTCCAAAACAGCAGAGATTTTCTATTCCAACGAGCACCTTGCTTGACCACTCTAACTGGACGAAATTAAGACCCCGGCGGTTCCATTTTTACTGGGGATTTAGACTAAACCATTATTTTATCCAAAGAAGTAATAAATTACACAAGTTTTATATTTTGTTGAAATCAAACAACTTCCTTTAAGACATGCAATTAATTCGGAAAGGAAAACACACCATTCACCGCACAAACTAGTAATAAATATAAACTAATCACAGCAAACTTAATAACAATACCTCAGCTCATCCAGCTCCTCTCTGTCAGCATAAGAACAAGCTATTAGTCATCTTAAACACAATGTATTGCTGAGTAATTAAACATGTGGCAATCTTTATAAAGTCAGCATAACGAGAATGGTTGTCCTAACGTCTGCGACACTCGCTCCCCGGGACCTAACGTACAGGTCCGATGGGAATCAAGGACAATTTACTGAACAAGGAGGTTGGGAAAATAATAAAGTGCAAATGTTAAACAAATTAGACATGATGGAAGACTTATCTCAGTTTGGAAATGTACTACTTTGTAACAAACTTGAACATTTTGTCTTCATTTTGCATGTTGCTTGTCAAAATGGTGTCTCTGATGGGCTGAAGATCTTGCTCTCTGGCTTATTTAGAGGCACATTATTAGATGGAGAATTGACTTAGTGGAAGACAGTCAGAAATCACACTGGGTACTGGGGTGAAGGGGAGTAATAGCTAAATGTCCCTTGCTAGATGCTAAATACGGATTTATTAATGGTGACCAGACTCACTATGGTTTCCTGGACACATAACATGAAAGGATGGGTGGCATGCAAGAAGTAGATTCATATTCTATAGGAAAATACATTAAAGGGTTACTCCAACCACCATCACAATGTCTGTTTTTACAAGTGGTCAAAAAAACAAACAGCGAAACTTTATTTCCACTGAAGCTCTAACCAACCTGGGTCCTTCTTACTTTATATCATTCTCCTGCAGCCGTTTGATATCTCACTAAATTATTTCCTTATTCCCTTTATTTATAAGCAGGGACTTGAATTATACAACAATTCTCTCTGACCATCACTTCCATATTCCGCCTGTTATCTATTGTCCCCTATCCCCATTTTAACCTTTAGATTGTAAGCTCAGGGGCCTTCTAGCTAAGTACGTTCTATATAAACGAGCTTTAATGGCTAGATCTCAGCTCACCTTCTGTATTGGTCTGTATATATTGTGCTGTATTGCTTCTCATTTTAAGTTGACGCTGTATACATTCCAGTAGTAATAATAGTAATAATATAATTAAAATCCATAAACCATTTCATGCTGTGCCCATCAACACGTTGAGGTGATGTGTGTCCAGGAAACAGGAAACATCCCGTTAAATCTCCCCCTAGAAGCAGAGGGCCTCTTGCGGTGAGATTAATTGTGGGATCGATTGGACTAATCCCTGCCTTGATTTGAAAACTGCTAATTATCTTTCTTGAAGTATCTTTAAATAGTCATGCCTTCCATTCTGCCCGTTCACACCTTTCTGTAGCAGACTCCGCGTTGTTTAACCCTTTATAGCACAGAAGGAATGAGAAAACAATTGACTGGCCACCTATTCCTCCACCCTTTGGTGCTTAGAAAGCTTTTAACTATTGACTGTGGTAATGAGAATATACAGGTCTCTTCTCTGTGTCTCGTGTCTCGTTTGAAATGTTAGCGCCATCCAGGTGAACAAAAGGTAGATCCATTATCTTAGTCTTCTCTTTTTTACTTTAGTATTTATTTTAATTTACATAAAAATAGAAAGTATGATTAAAAAGTGATTGAACACAGAACTCCAACTGCAAAAACTGCATATTGCAGAGAAATAATTACGACGCTCTATGCAATCCAGTATTGAAAGAGTTAAAGCAAATCGCCCTTATATGGGATCTCATTAAAGAACAGTTTCCATGGCGTGTTTGTTCCCAGGAAAGTGATAGTCTTTTATTCATTGTTTTACTCCAAATTCTATCACTCCAAATCCTGCTCAGTGGTAGATTTAAACCACCTTCCCTTCTAATTAAATAACAATCAGGTCATGTTTTAATGCTCAGATTACTTGCATTCTGGGCCCATTATCTCAGGCAGAACCAGGATATATATATCCGATTAATAGGACCTATACTCCTGATTGGCACCTGCTTGTAATGATGCCCATTATCTCAGGCAGAACCAGGATATATATATATCCGATTAATAGGACCTATACTCCTGATTGGCACCTGCTTGTAATGACGCCCGGGGTAACTCCCACCAATCTCAGGTAACAGTGGTTTATGTATATCCCAGTGCTGCCCGTATAATGAAGTCCTACCCTTAACATTAACTACCCTAACACACTACACATTAACCCTTATACTACACTGCACTATTACTAAAGATAGAATGTACTGCGCAATAAGTTTGGGGGTTGTGACGGGGAATTCCGCCTGTCACGCCAAAGAAAGAGGTGATTGATGGGAATAAAGATGATTGATGGCTGAATGTTGATTTTATTCAAAGACTAAGTCAGAAGCGAGCAAAGGAGGGAAAAACAGGAGGAATGGTAAAATAATCTGTATTTATATAAAATATACACAGTATTTAATAGATGCACAATGTATAAATATATAAATAGAGAGCTTTATACTGCTCCCCATGTTGATTGTTTTTTTTCACACTATCAGTGTCCTGTAAAATAAATGCTTTATATTATATTATCACTGATTGTTGTTGTTGTTCTGATTTAATTCCCGAATCATGATATTGGTTCTGAAATTGTGCCAAGTGAACCGACTTCTTAAAAATGTTCTATTTAAAAAAAAAAAAAATGCTTTCTCCAAGTTGAATTTTCTCTCTTTTTTTGTATTTTGGCTACATTCCTTTATCAGATTTCTGCTATTTCTGTTTTAGTGAATAATCCCGCAGGACACTGGATAACACTGGCTGGGGATGGATGTGAAGGGGTTCAGGAAGACCTGATATATAACACTTTGTCAGAGAATATTTCAAGGCACAGGAGACCATAGATCTCCCAGCACGCACACTCTGATTCCCGTCTTATTTTTATTTAATACTATCTCTGTTTTGACAATATTTATTTCTAGGTTTGCAGGCAGCCCACTCGCTACACACAGCTTGGCTTTAGGCTTCCAATCCTCCCTTCGAATTAAAGCAGTCTCTGTGCGATACTGGCTGGGCACCAAAGAGAAGACGGGAGGGAGCTCAGCGGTTGGAAATCGAAATAGTGTCTTGCAGCTAGATACACAATATAACTGATATTGTCACGGCAGCTAGTTCTTGGAGAACACTCATTACAGGGTTCAGTGGATTGGATTCCCGTGGCAGCAGGTGCATGCGACATAGTGACAGTTTGTACAATAAACGCACTAAGCTACATTCGAGGGGCTTATATCTAAAAATCGAGAAACTTGGATTTTTTGCGCCATGCTAAAATCAAACGGATCTATTCGTCTGGCAATTAAATGTTTGCTGCAATGTATCACCTGCTGTGGTTCTATCTTGTAAAGTATTGAAACTAAATTACTTTGCAGAGGACACCTGCAGAATCCCCTATCCCATCAAAAAAAGCTCCCACCCAAAAGTAGAAAGTCCTCATTACATACTGAGCTGAGTGAGATTCAGCACCAGGAATAGGATTTTCTCATTCTTTTAGTCCCTTGGGCAAACTATCTCTAAAACATTTCTAGCTCATCGGAAAATATTTCCCAAGGACATCAGGGGGTTAAAACACTGGTGGGAGTGGAACCCCCTCCCCTATATATTTATTTGCTATATCCCTATAGAAATCTAGACTAGACTATGAGAATTGTGGGTAGACAGTTGTTCGTGACTGGCATTTGTCCCATGCAGAGACAGGGAGGGGGACAGACAGCACACAGCACTTGCCTTGTCACGGGTTTGTAGCCATCATTGGTCTTGCCGCGTGTTTCAGACACTTTGCTGATGTACACAGGGGGAAAAGGGACATTAGTGCACAATGTAACAATGTGGATTGTAAAATCAGAATAAAACAAAGAATGACATCACAGCACACAAAGCACACCATCAAAGCACAAGCAGGCTTTTTTTGGAAATTTATTTAGAATATCTCAATCTCTGTATTATCTCCTAATTCAGAAAAATAAGGAGAGACGTGAACTGTCCTTGTAAAGAGTATCACTAGTAAGGTTAAAACATAATGTTTATTATATATACAGAGGGGAAGGGAAACTATATTAAAAAGTAAAGCAGTATTCGCTCAAAAATAATAATAATATAATAATATAATATATATATATATAGGAGTGAAATAATAGAATTGGTAGTAAATACCTAATAACCAGAATCAACCGCTTATATTTATATTAATACCGGTGTCTATTTAGTCGACTGCGTGATATAAAGTACCCCAAAGAGGTTATCACTGTATTCTGATGCCCATCATGGAGAGTGTACAACTAAGTTAAAGGTAGTGGAACCCAGGTGCAGCAATCGATACAGTCACTGCACATCACGTACAGACCAGAAAAGAGGAAATGGGGAATATTACCTAAACGATCACAGGATACTGCATAATTATGATACAAGCACTGTATGTATGGCAATACCCCAAAAATAATACAGATAAGTAAGATTCTTAACATTACAATAAATACACTAAAGACACCAATATAGCTGTTGCAAAGAGCAGATACTGTTAGGGTGTATAGGTAAAACTGGACTGAGGTAGGTAAGTTTTGAACGTAATCTGGGCCTTCGTGGGCACCTAATAAGAAAACCGTAAAAAAGTATGAAAGAACAACTCTCTAGACAATGTCTGGAAAGAGACAATATCCCTAGGTTAGCCCCAAACCTGTGCCTTCGAGGGCACCTAATTCTCTAACATAATATTAAATACAGAGAGTTGCAGTGTAGTCCTAAATAGATCGATCTACACCTCATCCTACTAAATATATCTAATCAGCTGAATAGGCAAATAAATGAACCGGATTTAAAAGAGAGGTTTGAATTCCAAAATAGGATTGGGTGTCAAGCTGAGCCACGACGCGCGTTTCCCTCCCAGCCCAGTGACCATAATAGGACAATGAGGGATGGGATGCTACCATAGTGGGGCAATGAGGAGTGGACTGACCATAATGGGCAATGAGGTGTGAGTTCTGATCATAATGGGGCAATGAGTAGTGGACTGACCATAATGTGACAATGAGGGGTGGTGAGTGACCATAATAGGGACAATGAGGGGTGGGTTCTGATCTTAATGGGACAATGAGGAGTGGACTGACCTTAATGGGGCAATGAAGGGTGGGCTCTGACCATAATGCGGCAATGAAATGTGGACTGATCATAATGGGGCAATGAGGGGCAATGAGGGGTGCTGAGTGACCATAATGGGGGCAATGAGTGGTGGGTTCTGATTATAATGGGACAATGAGGAGTGGACTTACCATAATGCGGCAATGAGGGGTGGGCTCTGACCATAATATGGCAATGAGATGTGGACTGACCATAATGCGGCAATGAGGGGTGGGCTCTGACCATAATACGGCAATGAGATGTGGACTGACCATAATGTGGCAATGAGGGGTGGGTTCTGATCATAATGGGGCAATGGGGAGTGGACTGACCATAATGCGCCAATGAGGGGTTGGCTCTGACCATAATGCGGCAATGAGATGTGGACTGACCATAATGTGGCAATGAGGGGTGGGTTCTTATCATAATGGGGCAATGAGGAATGGACTGACCATAATGTGACAATGAGAGATGGACTGTGTCCATAGTGGGGCAATGAGCAGTGGTCTGACCACATTGAGGCAATGAGGGGTGCGAAGTGACCATAATGGGGGGCAATGAGGTGTGACATAATGGGGCAGGGGCAATGAGATGTGGACTTACCATAATGTGGCAATGAGGGGTGGATTGTGACAGTGCAAGTACAAGGTATCATCTGCACAGAAAAAGGTTTGTGAAAAAATAGCGTGCCATCCTGAAGCTGACATGTTGATGAATGCTTACTGTGAAAACTGCAATGAATTCCTGTCACCAGACACTAATTGGTCTCTAGACAAATCAGTCCATCTCGTACATGTACTGCTTCTCTTTCCTTGTCATTACTTGAGACATGCTGTGCCCCAGTGGAAAATAGATTTTATTTTATCTTAGCTGAGGAATTGGAGGTATCTGCAAGTCACAGTTCATTAGATGGACAGAACGATAGAACATGGACGATTTGTGCTTTGTGAGGATCAGATGAATGTCTACAAGAATTGGGACGTGAAGCCTCCTCTGTACACGAGCTACTTTTCAAATGCAAATGTTTTATCTGCAAAATGTTCAACTTTACTTTATTCTAAGTTATCAATCTGGCATGTACCCACTAATATATCAGCATGCAGCGCACCTCGTGTTATGATAGATCTGAACATCTGCTAGTGTGGGAAAATAAGGAATCTTACGCATTATTATTTTATAAATAGAAATGTGCTATTATGAACGTATAAATACTTTGGAAACCAGGCTGATTCACGCATTGGCAGTATTTTTGAAGCAATATCTTAGGAATCTATTTAGAACACAATTTGTTACCATGAGTTTATGTACTGACTAGTAAAGAGGAGGTAAACAATCAATTATGAATCCTAAACTCATCAACTTTATAATGCCCCATTACCTGACCAATTATTTGCGGAACACCTATAGATCTTCTCATTCTGTTACTTTACAGTTCTCCAAAAAACCCTTTCTGCCTATCAGATGTTGATTCCAAGACATTACACTGGACATAAATCTGGTCCTTTTGCACCACTTACTTCTCCACCCTCTATTCCCATCCTTCCATCACAATCTCAACTTCACCTATAACCATGTGTCATCTTCTCTTTGACAAACTCGTCATCACCATTATCTCCACCTGTCATTTTAACCTCTTTCAAAATAAAAATAAACAAATCATCTTCTGCTCAGTAAATCCCTATTCACAAATGTTTCCATAATTTGACCCCTTTCCTGATGTCACCTGACCTCCCCTCCCCTCACTATTCTCCCCTTTAGCCCCTGCTATCCACCAGTTACCATTGACTTGATCCATACTTGTCTTTCCTCCAGTCGCCACTATTAGTCTGACCCAAACAGAATGTTGAATGTTTGATGATAAATTCAATGTTTGTGAATAGATCCCCTATATTAGAAATAAATCAGGGATATTTGTATGCTTGGGGTTGTAGACCAATGGTTTTACATTGCAGTTCTTAGTATTCATATGTCACCTTTCAAAATGCACGAGGAATCGACCCACCTGATATTATACTACACAAAAATGTATCTAACCCAGAAATACTTCTGATATGAATACTTAATTAATGGGTTAAATTTCTTTGTATTGTAACATCACAGCGAATAAAGTACTATACAACGAAGAGACTTAATATGGATTTTTTTTTCCGTATTAGATTTTTCCCTAATCTATGGAAGGTTTATAAAGTGACTGGTGAATGTGGAACATGTCAGTTTGGTCGATAAGACTTAGCGCTCGCACCCTGCACGTTACTTGAATGAGTTACTGTAAGTAGAAATCTGACAAACGCAGTCAAACTCTTCTTCCCAAGAGACAGATAGTACAGCAAAAATCCACAGTGTACAGCTAGCCGAGAGCGCACAGGGAATTCACCGCTTTAAATTCTGACACTTTATGTCATCATATTTCACAAGCGCTTACCAGCAACGGGAAACCCAGGAATATTAAAGTTAGACAGCCATTATTAACTGCACATCGTGCTTCATAATAATATAATCCTTCTAGGTCTTAGCCCTATAATATTCTGCCTACGCATTAACGCGTGGACAGGCAAATTCCCGTCAGGGAACTTTTCATTAGAGAGATACTAATAATTCAGATTAATCTTCATTTATGTAAATGAGAATACTTAAATAACTTCAAGTATCTATTAGAAAACCTAGATAGTATTTACAGACGGCAATATATATTGATTTCTCACCACTCTCCCCAGCTACTGAGACAACTTGTCCCCCTCTCTTATCACTCTCCCCAGCTACTGAGACGATATGCCCCCTCTCTTCTCACTGACCCCAGCTACTGAGACGATATGCCCCCTCTCTTCTCACTGACCCCAGCTACTGAGACAATATGCCCCCTCTCTTCTCACTCACCCCAGCTACTGAGACAATATGCCCCCTCTCTTATTACTCTCCCTAGCTACTGAGACGAATAGCCCCCTCTCTTCTCACTGACCCCAGCTACTGAGATGATATGTCCCCCTCTCTT